>NW_004624730.1:64542438-64789108 GCF_000247695.1 Heterocephalus glaber
TATACCTACAATGTACCAATAATAGAATTTAATTTTAAAAAAAAGAAAATACTTGTAAATCATACATGTGATAAGGGTCTAGTTTTTAAAATATATAAAACACTTTTGTGACTTTGTGATTCAACAACAAAAGTCAAAAACATACTAAAAATAAATGGATAAAAAGACTTGAATTGACATTTCTCAGAAAAAATGATAGGCAGATAGCAATTAAGACCTTTTTAAATATTCTCATTATCATTAGTAATTAGGACATTTCAAATTAAAGCTACAATAACATGCCACTTCATTGAGATTATTATAATAAAAATATTAACAAAATAGCAAGTGTTGGTGAAGATGTGATTCCTTCTGGTGGGAATATGAGACTGTGTACTGCTACGGAAAACAGTGTGATAGTGGGCAAAATACTTTCCTCCTCACTGAGACACAATACCTGACACTCACAACTTAAAGAAAAAGAGGTTTGTTTTGCTCGCATTCCAGTTGTCTCAGTCCTTGGATGGTTGGATGGCCTTAGTCCAAGGAAGGGAGGCATGGCACAGTAGCATGGTGAAGGAATAGCTCTTCACATCACAGCAGCCAGGAGCATAGAGTGGAGGGAGGAGCCGGGTAGACAAATATACCCTTCTATGCAATGTGCCCAGTGACCTGCCTCTTCTGATATGACCCTACCTAACAAAAATTCAGCTGTACCACCCAATAATCCAATCACCTTCCAAACACATGAGGCTTTGGGGAAAATTTTAGGTCTAATCCAAAATATTCTGCCCCTGGCCCCTAAAAGACTCATGAACATCTCTTTATGTAAAATGCATTTCTTTCATCACTAAGAGTTGTCAAAGTCCCAACAGTTACAACATTGCTGCAAAGTCCATGTCCCAAGTTTCCTCTGAGATTTAAGGCAAACTCTTAGCTGACAACCCCTTTAAAAATAAAAAAAAAAGAAAGTTAAACACTGCAACCATATAATGGTACAGGGTAAATATTCCCATTCTAAAAGGGAGAAATAAAAGGATGGAAACTAATGGGATCTAAGCAAGACAAAAACCCAACCAGGAAAACATTAAATTCTGTACCTCTGTGTTGTGGGAAGATGTGAACTTCAGAGGTCTTGAAAACATCTTGATAGCCTGGTTCAGGACCACATTAGGGTAAGCAGGGTCTCTCACAAGCGTAGTGAGAGATCTGAATTTATGAAAAGATCTTGGATATTCTGAAAGTATCTGAAGGACATCAAAGTCAATGTCAAGATCCATACTCCTGGAAACCATTTTCCAATAACCGGGCACTGACCAGGTTATCTGACAAATTGAATCTACAGTATCGTATGTGGTGGCTACAATTCAGGCTACCCTGACTTGTGATTGATCAAACATAATGAGGCCTATTGATTTCAGCACAAAAGGATGAGGCTTCCTGAAATGTTGTATTTTTTCCCTCAAATTCTTACTGACTTTTGGAGGGAATACAATTGAGTTAGCACTGTAAGAAATGATTTATTAAAACACCATCCACTTTGTAGGCCATCCTTGTCATCCCCATTTATGTTTGAGCTTAAGCTAACAGAATCCTTCTCTCTCTTCATCTCTTTCTACTCTGCCTCCCTTTTCCTACTTCTCTTTTCTCTTTTTCAATACATACCAAAGATTGGGGGAGAAATATGTACTGGTTGGTACCCACTTCTCACAAAATCAGATCTGAGTAGATAGGATAGGTCTCAAACAATATGTGACCAATTTTCTTACACTAAATTTAAGCAAACTTTTGCCTCTCTATGACTGAAAAAGGGGAACATTGATAAAGAAAACTCAAAAGTTACCCCTCGAATTCATCTTGGGATCTTATTTTGATGCTTTTTCTCTCAAATGTTGAAATGAATGAATTTAGGGTCTTCCCCTTTGCACCATGTGTGAGAAATATAAATGAAAATGAAAACAGGGAAAGGTGAGAGGAAACGAATGTGGTCCTGAACTATTCACAAACAGAATTTTCAACTTCTAAAAGGCTAAAAATGAACATTTTTTAACTCCTACTGTGAACTGGCAGTGAGGTAGGCACCAGGATGGGTAAGAAGATCTCAAAATGAATACAGGTGACTACATCCTGTTACCGAGAAGTAGAATTTGAGCTAGACTTTGAAGTACATGATTTTGACAACCATCAATATGAAGTGTGGTTGTTTCCTACTGAAAGGGTAATATGCATATAATAATCTGACAGAATAGACCCTTAAAAATATAACTTTGACTCTTGCTGATTACCTTGTCTGTTTATAGTCTATAGTCATCTTAGAATGTAAACTTTTCCTTCACAGCAATAGATTTTCATCATTTCAGGTTTGCACGTATTAAGGAAATTTTGTACAGTCTTAAGTACTTCACTGATTACAGCTAAAATTGATTCTTCCAGGCAAAGCAATTCACTGCTCTTCTGTGCTGCCACAGCACTCTGTTCACACCTTTATTGAGCATGAATTGCACTGTATATTAATTATCTGTTCTTTTCTGTCTCCGTCAGTAGAGTGAGAGCTACTTACAGAAAGTGATTATATCTTGCTTAGACAAAAACAACCTAGTGGTCAGGAGTCCAGGCTCTGCACTCATTCTGTCAAAGTTCAAATCCTTACTCTAGCATTTCCTATCTTGCTGTATAACCTTGAGCCAGTAATTTGTTTCAGATTCTTCCTGTGAATAATAATAAACTTGCTTCAAGAAGATATAAACATTAGATTAGATATAAATGGTAAATTCAGTAGTGCTCAACACATGGGAAGTATCCATAAAGGCAGGCTCTTATCCCCTCTTATAGGTAAGTATTTAATACAAGTTCATAGAAGTACTAAATGAATAAATCATTTTTATAAGAGCTGCCTTATTTGGGGAATAGTGTAAGCCTATTTTTGCTGCCAAAATTTTCTTTAGATCAAAAGGGAAATCCCCTTTCAGACATTCCATGATGGTGGAATGAGTCACTCATTTCCCTTTGGCTTGGTAGGGAAGTAATAGAAACTGTTTCTTCCTTATTTTGCCCAGAAATTTCTGGACTCAACTGAGAACTGAAGATGAGGAATGATGGTAAAAGGAGCAGCTGAAAAAGAGGCCCTGGGTTGGGTGTGGCTCAGTAGCAGAGAGCTTGCCTAGCACATGCAAGGCCCTGGATTCCATTCCCAGGACCACAAAGAAGGGGGAAGAGGGAAGAGAGAAGAGGGGAGAGGGGAGAGAGAGGAGATGAGGAAGAGGGGAGGGAGAACAGGATGATCAAAGAAGAGAAAAGGAGGGGAGGGAAGGGAAGGGAAGGGATGGGAAGAGAAAAAGAGATAGAAAAAGAGGCCCTAGCCTTACAGTTCCCAGGAACTGCTCTTGATCATCCTCACAGAAAAATGAACTATGGCCTGGTAATGGGTTTTAGGATTTCTGCAAGAAAAATATCCTCCATAAGAAATGGTATTACCCATCCTGATTTTGTTAATTGTACATTATTATCTACTTCCTCGCTCCCTTACTACCTAAATTATAATCACTAACTTAGCGCTTTCCAATGTGCTATCCAAACTTCAAATCTACAAGGCTGGCATAGTGACCTCCTTCCACCAATGAGGAGACACAGCACTGGGAGCTGGAAGGCTGCGCTCCCAGTCTCGCAGCAACTCCATGGCTGGGCTGGGGTGTGAGCTGAGGCTGGCAGCTCCCAGGGCTCCTGCACAGAGACAGATCACTGCACTGCCTCCCTAACTGTCATCCTGGTGCTCGGAGCCCTGTTGTGCAGAAATCTTGCCAGGGTGGGTATTTGGATCTGTCTCTCCTAACAGCAGTGGGCCTCTTGAGGGCATGGCCACACCCTTACTGGTTCCCGAGCTCCTGGCACAGTATATGGCACAGACTGGATGTTCAGTACACACTGAGGAAACCACAAAGGTTCCACCTGAAGGCACAGCATGAGGCAGGAGATGGTCTGTGGGATTTAACTGAAAGATGGGAAATGGGAATTATATCTGCCTTCTATCACTGGTCATTATCCCTTCAGGAGAAGCCTCTACTCTTCCAGATCCAATGGCTCTGGAACAGTGAACCTGGAATTGTCCCTCCATAGCCTAGTGAACATTTTAAACAAACCATTGAACAGAAAGTATGTGGTGGGCTTTTCCCATGGTGGTTTCAGACTCCATGGGGAGCTGCCTCACTGCAAACCCTAATAAGTTCTTTGCTCTTCATTCCCTTCAGTCATAGTTCAATTTCATCCTTTATCTGCCATGGTAACTTAGATCCTGTACACCTGCAAGACTCTCCCAAGGGAAACAGTCTCAGTGGCTGGAGATTTTCCAGCCTTGAAATGATGAAACTACTAGAAGAAAACACAGGGAAACTATTTTAGGATGTTGTAGTAGGTAAAGATTTCTTTGGACAAGAACACCAAAAGCACAGGAAATGAAAGCAAAAGAAGACAAATGGAATTACATCAAACTAAAAAGCTTCTGTACAGCAAAAAAACTGGAGAGAAAACTTACAGAATGGGAGAAAATATTTGCAAGCTATCGATTTGTGAAGGGGTCTGCATCCAGAATATATAAGGTAGAGCTGGGGATTTAGCTCAGTGGTTCTACCACCTGCCTCACAAGCACAAGGACCCAAGTTCGATCTCTGGTACCAAAAAAAAAGAGGAAACAACAGACTATATAAGGCACTCTGACCATTCAGTATAAAATATAATAACCCAGTGGAGAAATAGGTTATAGATCTAAACAGATATTTCTCAAAAGAAGACACACAAATTGCCAACAGATACATTTAAAAAATGCTCAATATCACCAACCCTCAGACAAATGCAGATCAAAATCAGAATGAGATAGCATGTCATCACAGTCAGAAAAGAGAAAAGATTACAAGTGCTGGAAAAGCTGTGGAGAAAAGGGAACACTTGCTCACTATTGGTGGGGATGTAAATTAATACAGCCATTATGAAAAACACTATATTTCTTCAAAAACTTAAAAATAGAACTATCATATGTTCCAGCAACTCTACAAATAGGTATTCACCCAAAGAAAATGAAATTAGTGTGTCAAAGAGATATCTGCACTCCCATGTTCACTACAGCACTATTCACAATAGCCAAGAAATAAAAACAATCTAAGTGTCCATCAACTAATGAATGAGTAAAGAGAATGTGGTTCATATACACAATAGAGTACTACTCAACCATAAAAAGAATGACATCCTGTTATTTATGGCAACATAGATGGAATTGGAAATCATTATGTTAAGTGAAACAAGCCAGGCATAGAAAGACAAGTACCAGATTATCTCATTCATATGTGGACTCTAAAAATCTTGACCTTGTGGAAGTTGAAAACAGTATGGTGATTACCAGGGATTGGTGGTGGGGATCGGATTACGAATGTTTGATCAATGGATACTGAGTTAGAGCTGGATAGGAGCAAGAAGTTCTGGTGTTGCTATTGCACAGGGGGTGGCCATAGATAAAATAATACACTATATATTTCAAAAAGCTATACAAAAGCATTTTAAAAGTTTCCTCCTTAAAGAACTGATAAAGGTTTAAGGAAATAAATGTGTGTAACCTGATATAAACATTACACAATGTCTCTCTCTCTCTCTCTCTCTCTCTATATATATATATATAGCATTAGGTGGCATGCCATTAGTGTGTACAACTGTGTGTTTTTATGTAACGGTTAAGAAATGAATTTGAAAATGGATTAGGCTTGTGAGCATCTTTTGCAGGAGTCTTTCACGCACACATCTTCCTTCTGCAGCCTACTTGCCTGCGGGCTGAGCTATGTTTCCTACCTTTGGTGGATTCTTTCCACACGTTTGAAGGTGCAATTGGACTCTTCTACAGAGAGGCCCTGTTAGCTAAGGATTTCATTAGGAATTTAATAAGGAATAAGGCATCTTTCTGAAGAGAAAAGCTTGATGTGTGGCCAGGAATCTGATTCTTACAGCACGGACTGAAAATATATTTTCTCAACAGCCTCTCTCACTTCCACCGGAACATGTGGCCAGTCCTGTTCAGGTCGAGACTGCATTTGTTTTTAAGTTCCTATAATCAAATGACTGTTACTCAAAACTCCCCCTAAACAACGCCATCATCATCATCATCATCATCATCATCATCATCATCATCATCATCGTCATCAATTTCAAAAGAAGACAAATCCAGGTCTCGGTCAAGTGATTTTTATGTGCTTGTAACTAAAATGATGAAACCACATGATCTAGCAGTGTATGCATCCTCTGGGTAGCTATGTAAAGTATTTCTATCATTAACCTTTTAAAAATTGAATTGATTTAGCTCAGCTTTCTCAGAAAGCACATCAGTGTTATCTAATTCATGGAGAAAAAAGGAAAATCATCAATTTGCTTTTCTTTTACATCTGTCCCTCCCCTCTGTGCTTAACTGTTATGGCTTGTGTCTAGATGTCCCCCCAAAGCCTCACGTGGTCATATGTGTGGCTTTTCTGAGGTGGCTGGATCTAGGGTGAGTGATGCTGGAATAGATTCTTGGTGCAATGCTAGGCTCAAGGGCACTAGGATTACGGGTGTGAGTGCTACTTGCCATAAATAGCCTGGATAAGATATAAGGGACAGAAAGAGCTGTGGTTGTCCATTGTTGCTTTGCTACCTTCTGCCCACCATGAACTGTTTCTCCTCTGCGATTCCTGTCTGCCATGTGTCACTCTGCCTTAGAGCCAGTCAATTATGAACTGAAACCTCTACAAACTGTGAGCTAAATAAGCGTTTCTTCCCTTAACTTTGGGCATTGGGTATTTTGTCTCAGCAATTAGAAAAGTAACTAAGACATTACCTGACAGTAAAAAGTCAAAATAAGCCATTCTTTTCATTGACCTTCTTTTGCTCATTAAATACTGATTTACCTTCAGTGTGCAAAGCATAGAATACTGGTGCTTCTTACCCATTATTCGGAGCTAGCAACTTGGAGATAGACATGAAAACAGGGGCAGGGGATGCAGCTCAGTGGTAGAGTGCTTACCTAGATGCACGAGGTCCTCTGTTTTACCCCCTGGTACCAATGAAAAAGCAAGAAGACCTGAACATGAATTCATATGAATAGTGAATTAAAACATATTCAAGGGAGAAATTGTACTGTAAGAGAAAAATTTTGGAAAACTCATGATGATACCAGTGGTTTTCTAACATTTCCTTCAGTTTTTAAAGCTCTTCAGAGCTTTTAAAAAGTTGGATGCCTCGTAATGAAATCAGGTCACTTTCTAACTGAAGAAGCTGAAATCAAGAGAGGACTGAAAATTGGCCAGTACCTCCAGGCCATCTCATAGGGTGCAGTCCTCTTGTCTGTATCCACGGGAGGCTATGTTCCTATTCAATCACAGGCTCCTTGTTGCAATAAGGAGTACCTACAATGCTATAAGTAGACTCTACAGACTTTAAACTTTAGAATATTGACTCCTGCTTCTTGGGTCCAGTTGCCAATAAATTATCAAAATTGAGTGAGCACTATTTCTTTCAGGCTTTAGAACATGTGTATGTGGCTCAGGATATCTTTCTAGATGCAGTAGAACGGCATTGAGAAAATGGGAATATTAATATTATGTGAGGAAATGTAAAGCTGTAGCTCTACCTTGTGACATATTCAAACTTGGTCTACAGATAGAGACCTAAATGCTAAAGATAAAACTACGAAGCTGTCAGAAGAAAATACAGGATATTGTTGTAAAAGATAAGAAAAGTCTTCTAAAAGAACATCCCAATGCATAAACTGTGAAGTGAAAAGTTGCAGATTTGACTTCATAAAAAGTGAGAATTTCTTCTCAGTGGAAGACCTAATAGAGGACAGACTGGGAGAATGTATTTACACTACAGGAGTCAGGAAATGAATATCTAAACTACGTGAGTATATCCAAAAGGAGTTAGTGTTTTCTTTAGCTTCAAAAAACTCTTCAAATAAAATTTTAGTTGAAAGCCTGCTAATCAAGACATTAAAACTCTTGCAAATCAACAAAGAGAGACAGAAAACCAAATATAAAAGTACTCAAAGGTATGACTAGGTAATTTGTAGAAGGAAAAGCCTTAAATAAGTAATTTAAGTAGAACAGTACGTGAAAAGGTGATGATAATCAGCAGAATGCAAATTATACCAAAATGATACCATTTTACACCCATCAAAATGGCAAATCAAAAAGGTAAGACTGAGTATTGGCAGGGCTGTGAGGAGACAGGAGCAATGGAGGCTGCTGGTCCAGAGTGTGAGCCACACAGAGCCTCTGTGGACAGCAGTCTGAGACACCACATGACATTGGGAATGGTTGCACCCTACGACACAACAATGTTTCCCTCTGAGTTCATGAAGGAATATATATTTGGGTGTTTGTTGTGTTATTTTTACAATATAGAACTTACCAACTTACCTTGTATTCAGAAGAGAGGAAAAAGTAAGTGAAATCTGGTACTTTAATACTCTGAATACTAGATTACAGAGTTACTAACTAAATAGCCACATGGCTAGGCATGGTGGTACAAGTCTGTAATAGTTGCTATCTGGGAGGCTGAGGCAGGAGAACGGTAAGTTCAAGCCAGCCTGGGCAACTTAGTGAGATCTTGTCTCAAAATACAAAAATAAAAAGCATAGGGTGCAGCTCAGTGATAAGAGCACTTGGCTAGCTTCCACAAGGCCCTGGGTTCTACCCCTGGTACACACACTGCAGCCATATGGATAAATCTAAAAATGATATTTGAAGTTGAACGAAGATTTTCAGCATATTTACATAAATTAAAACACTTACTTAAGGACATACCAAATTCTGTGGAGCAAGAGACTAATGGAAGAAGGGGCTAAGAATGGTGAAAGGAATTAAGAAAAATGTATAATAATAAAATGAGAGGCTCTTCATATCCCTGATGATGACCAGTCTTCTGTGAAGCAATGTGCATAATTAAGTCAACTTTGCAGGCCTGGGGTTAAAGTGTAGAAAAGAAGGGCCGGGGATGTAGCTCAGCAGCACTGCACCTGCCTAGCAAGTGCAAGGTCCTGAGTTCAATTCCTAGTACCAGAAAAAATATAAATAAAGTATAGAAAAGATGGGAAGGGAAGGAAAGGGAAAGGAGTTAGAGAGATGATGTGATAGAGTGAAAATTGCCCTGTCCTACCAGCAAGTGACCTGGGATCCCATCTCTCTCTGGCTTGGTAAGTAACAAACGCTAGCTACTTTCTTCTCAAGATTTCCATTTTCCCCTTTGCCATGATAATGATAGTAGGTTAAATTTGTAAGATCTTTTCCAGCTTTGTGTTTCACATATTCTGTTCTTTCTTTCCCATCATTAACTTCTAAAATGTCACAAACAGCAATAAAACCATATCAGCCATTTCAGAGCATTTTTATTCACAATGAAAAACAATCTAACTTATGAGAAATATCTTCTGCTTAAAGGTGTGCTTTATACACGACTGACAGAATGATGCCCTTCTTAAAATGTTCAACCTTCATTGTCTTAAAGCAACATTTTCTCTTTTCATGAATCAGTGAATAAAGAAAGTAAAAAAATGATGTGAATAGTATTCAGAAAGATGGAAAATACTCTAGAACCCGAGTCCTTCCTTGGATAACCAGAAACTGGTTAATTATGATTATGATGACAATGACGACAACAACAATGATGACAATGACAGCAAACTAGACAAACACAAACCCAGGAACAATTCATCTCATGTCTACACACGTCATCCCACAGAGGCCACTAGACCTTCTAGCTGCCTTAGGTTCCTTTGCATCCAACTTTAATTTATTTTGAAGTGCACCCTTGAGAAACAAGATGGAAAGCATTATAAAATGAAGAAAACCACTTTATAGATCTGTGGATGCCACTTGCAAATTAAAATAACAAAATGGAAAAACACACATTATCATAGAAAAATCCATCCTGCATTGTACTAGAGGAATCCTTTTGCTTTCTTAAGAGTGCATGAAAATGCAAAAGTGCTCATTTCAACCAATTAGTATTCTGTCTATGAATAGGAAAATATCTGTGAATGGCCAGTTCAGTTCAAACTAAAACATTTGCATAACATCAGCTCCTTCTTTGGTTGCATAATTAATCATTTGGGATTATACACTTGTAAACACTATTTTTCAGTGTCAGGAGAAATCACACTTTACATATTGAAACACTAAATCATAATTACAGCTATCATTTATTGAGCACCCACTAAGTACTAAGAATTATACAAATATTAATAGTTATGCCCACCATAATGTTATAAAGTGATTATTATTAGTATTATACCCGTTTGGGGGCAATAGGAAGTGGAAGTTCAGAGAGGGTGGTTAATGGGTCTAAGATGGTAGGAGTTCAAAGCTAAGTATGGCTGTTTATAATGCTCATGTTGCTTTTTACCAAACCATACATCCTCCCCTAAAGATTTTTCTTCTGAAAATACAGACGTTATATTTCCTTCCATTTTGTTGTTATTTTTGAGACTGGGGAGTGAGTGGCCCTCTGCGTTGCCCAGGCTGGTCTCAAACTCCTGGGCTCAAGTGATTCTCTCACTTCAGCATCCTGAGTGTTGGAACCACAAGCTCACGCCACTGCACCCAGCTAGTGACCCCAAATGAACGGCTAGTATTTACCGTGTGCTCATCGTGGGCCACTGCACACATAACTGTTTATGCATTGCTCATTTCACATCCCCAACTTCCCTATTTTATTGTATCCATTCTAAGTAAAGAGAAAACGGAAGCTTGAAGGAAGTCATGCCTGGTCCAATATAGCACAGCTAGAAAGTAACGACAGCTGGATTCAAGGTCTTGGCCACTAGTTCATCTTTTTTAAATTGTATATTTAAAACTTTACATATGATAACATTGACCTTCCTGGCATACACTGTTAAGAATTTTAACACATGTATAGATTTGAGTAACTGCAAAATGGTTCTATTACTCTAAAAAAACTCCTTCCAAAAGAACAAGGGTGAGGGGTGAAGAGGAGGAGAAAGGGAAATAAGTAGAATGAAGATATGCCATGTATTGGAACCTAATAGCCTCTATAAATGGAAACATTATCAGCCATAATGAGCTAAGATTAATAATATCAACAAGAATGAAAATCAGGATGGGGAATTAGAGAAGGGAGAGGAGAGAGAAGGGGTTAAAGAAAGAAACAAGCTGTAGTATGTACCTGTTCCCACTCTCCAAGATGATAGTAAACTGCATGTACTACAAACACATACTAATAAAATTTTAAATAGTTTTTGAAAAGCTCCCTTATATTACTCCTTTGTTGTCACACCATCCTCTCAGGCCAACCCCTGTCATTCCCTGGTCTTGTCTCTAGACACTATAGTTTTATCATTTTTAAGAATTTAATATCAATGGAGTCGTGTAGTACTTAATCTTTTCAACCTGGCTCCTTTCACTCTGTATACTTCCTTTGACTTTCATCTTTGCTGCTGCACGTGACAGTAATCTGTTCTTTTTTATTGCTGAACAGTTTGCTATTGCATGGATTATCACATTTGTTTATCCATTGAGAGAAATTTGAATTGTTTTCAATTTGGGGTGATCATGAATAGAAATTCTGTAAGCATTCATGTACAGGTTTTTGTATTCATATAGAATGTGAAATTGTTCAAATATCATTTGTTGAAAATGCAAATCCTCTCTTCATTGAGTTGTCTTTGTCGAAGATCAGCTGGCCATGTTTGTATGGGTGGTTCTGGGCTCTTTATTGTGTTTCATTGATTAATACATCTATACTATCACCAATATCACCCTCCACTAATATCTTGATTACTGCACCTTTATAGTAAGTCTTTAGTATGTGTGATTCTTCAAGCAGTTGATTTTCTGAACCAACAAAATATGTGGCACAAGTGGATAAACCTAGGTGTCCTCTTTTCCTTTGCCACCTACAGGGTGTTAATAATATATTTTTTGTTGTACAAAGGGATAGAAAAGCAATTTGTCTGGCCTACTTTCCTCTCAAGAGAGTAAAAGGCTATCACTTACAGATTTTCCTCTGGAAGCTCTGACTAACCACGTTCAACACACATTGTATATTCATGCAACCTATTTACTGAATGTGTCTCTGTGATGGGCACTGTGATAAGATGTGGGGAACAGCAGAACAGGACATGCAAGATTCTTTCTCCTGTGAAGCTTAAGCCAAACTAAACAAATAACTGAACAAAGAACCCATGACCAGAGGGCCATTCTTCAGAGAACCAAAACCGGGTAAAGTATAAGAGTGACTTAGGTAACTTAGATTGCATGGCTAGGAAATGCTCTGAAGAGGGGATATTTACACTGAGATCTGGAGGACAAGAAAAAAGCAGATGGATAAGCGCGGAGAGGGAGAGTATTCTGGGTTGTTAGTCTGAAGAGTCTTAGATACAAACATGCTTGATATTTTTGAGAAACAACAATCACAAAATGACTGGTACTGCTGGAAAGTAGTCAGCCAGGAGAGAGGTCTGAACCAAGTTCAGAGAGGGGACAAGCAGAAGGGCTTTGCAACCAGGATAAGAAGTTGAGAGTGTGAGGCCATCAGAGAGGTTAAACCGAGATGGGTCCAGTGGCCAAACATACCACCAGGCTCTCAAACAAAAAAGTAAGAACTAGGAAGCATAATGAGTCTCCCCAATCCTCATCACACAAAAACTGGTTTCTGTTCACATTAAGCTATTCTCTGCAGGAAGCACATGGGATTCTAGAGAACCCAAGCTCAGAGGCCCTGTCCTCCTGACTGCACAGCACTTTTTCTGAGCCTGGACTCCCGGGGGCTGTTGATGGTGAGGAAAGAGAAGAGAGCAGCGGGCGGTCATTTTCAGGCTCCTGCTGAGCTGGCGCGTGCTGAGGGCTCAGTGTGGAGGAGGTCAGAAGCTGGGTATGGGACAAAGCTGCCCCAAGGAACAACCCATCGTGGCACAGCTGTGAAAGCAGAAACCCTTATTCGAAAGAAGAGTGAGTTGCTTCATCACAGGTACTGCCCCCTGATTCCCAATCTTCATAAACTACAAATTAAAGGAAACTGGCATAAAATTACAATATAAGAATAGAAGTCCCACACACATGCAGGAATTTTCCAGCTATGAGGAGTCATGAGCACTGGAATGTACCTCTGTGCCGAGATGTATACAAAGCTTCCAAGAGACTGTATTTATTCCATTTATTTATACTCCACTTTGGATAAATAAATACCACTGTGGAAACATAATAACACCTCTTTCCCATTACAGAGTCACAATTTCCAGCGCCATGTTCTCTCTTCTACCATCAGTGTGTATATATAATATTTATGCTTGCTTCCTAGTGTTCTGTTTTTTGCTTAACGTTTCACATATATTTTTCCATGTAACAGCACAGTCTACATATTTACCATTTATGGAGCTACCCAGTGATACAGTATAATCGGATTAGTTCACACTTACATAGTAATTACTATTTATCAGGCACTGCTCTAAGCACTTTATCTACTTTTACTTATTTAGTGTTTTTTTTATACAACCCTCTGAGGTGGGTGCCATCTCTCTTAGTCTGGATCCAAAATAAGGCAAAGCTTGAAGTGAAAGGGTCCCTCATGCTTCTGTCTTCAGCTGCACCCCAGGAAAGTAGGAGTGAGGGATGTGATGTGAGGCAGGTACAGGATCCCTCTGATTATTGCCCAGTGTGATGCATGGGTCCACATCCCAAGACGGCTTCCCGGGGAAACCATCCTCCAAAGGGCTGCATCAACTGCACCTCACACAGTTACACAGCAAGGTAAAAAAGGAAGTGTTGTCTACCAGATCCCATCTGCCCTGTGAGACATTTTATCCACTCACCTCTAGCATGAGACACATGGGCTTCTGTGCTGGTTCTTGTCACTCCTCAGTGTCACCAGGGAAGTCTCTGGGGAGGTGACAAGGGCAGGCATGAGGCTAAAAGGTAGGTGTCTTGTAGTTTGCCTGTACAAGGTCATGGAGTTGACCAGAGCCCACCGAACCGGAAGTGGCAGCATGGCTGTAATGTACCAGAGATTCTACTATTGCACTGGTTTTAAAGATGAACCTCAAGATTCAGTATCTTCTCCAAAGCACTCATCTAGTACTTGATGGGACTGTGACTGGAGCCCAAAGAACCAGGCTATTCACAATTATAAAACCACTTCTCCGATTTGGAGAGATCTGAGATGTTTGCAGCTTTTTTCCAAAATGCTTCAGAATATAACTGAAAGACTCTTGGATAGGAATTAACCTGGCCATGGCTCAGACTCTTGGAAAATCAATCCTCCATCTGTCTCAATGTACTCATCGGTTTTTGGAAGAGCTCAGACTATGTGATCTTAGAGGCCTTGCATTTTGATTAATGCTTTTCTAAGAATATGCACAAATACCATTCTTTTCCAATTTACAAATCCCTAGAATGTTAATCCTGAAACTAGGTCACTGGGTCATAGGGTAGGCTCATTTTTCTGAATCATGGTTCACATTAGCAGATTGCCTTTGAAAATGATATCTTCAGTGCATGAATATACCTCCTCTCTGCAGCCTGATTCTCACAGAGATTAAATAAAATTGTACGTCAATAACAATTTTTGATGACTTAATAGGTGTGAAATAGTATCTCAAAATTGTTTTGTTTTCTGTTTCTTTAGTAACTGAAAAAAGCCAGACAACTCTTGAGATGCTTTTCATCTGATTTCTTCTGTGTGAATTTATACTTGGCAAGTTATTTCCCCCTCTTTGGAGGAGGAGCTGTGTCATCTCTGAAATGAAAACTGAATGATGTCACCAAAGCTGTCTCCAGAGTCAGGTGAGACAACTCAGAGATAGCTCACACTGCAGTGCTACTTCAGTTCAGCAAGTAAGTGATACCAAGTAGCACTTCTGAGGCTAGAAACCAGCAAGCCTGTGCCTTGACCAGAGCCTTTAAGAAATGCCTGGTCAGCCAGATTCTCTTCTTTCTAGATGGTTCATATTTTAGTCCTTTCTAAAAGCAGAAGGGATGAAATTAAATGACCTACATGGTTTCTTCCCCCAATCCAGCCAGTGTAGAGTACTGTTGTGTGATGAGAACCACATATCAAATGCCTGTTCCGAGGCCGGTCCCAAGACAGTGCTTATCTTGATTGACTGGCATTTCTGGTTTTGCTCTAAGACTGGAGCTTCCTGAACATTTGACACATTTGTTCTGAACTTGTGGTGACCTACTTATTCTCAGTTTCGATCCTTCTGCAGATAAGATTAAAAATGGACAAAGCAGTGATGTCATCATTGTCATTCTTTGGAGGTTTAAAAGAAATAGGACAGCACTCTCAGACACCAGGGCAGAGTTAGTGGGCTGGAGAACTGGGGATCTGCAAGCAGATTATCATGTTTCCATTTGGGGACAGAGTTTGAAAAAGCAGGGACTGGCCCTTGGAGAACACCAGCCTTCTTTTTCTAAGCCTCTTCCTCCTCTCCATCATGTTCTTTATTTTTATGGTACTGCCTGTGAAAAATCTGTGTTTAGAACTAAACTGGGAGGCAGGAAAGATAGTTTCAATCCCAGTTCTGCCACTTTATAACTGTAGGAATTGTAACGAGTAATTTCATCTTATTGAGCCTGTTTCCTCCTCTGTTTCTATGATGACCATTCCTTTCATTGGTTGTTTATACTCTTCACTGATTAGTATGTAAGATTCACTAATAGAAGTAATGACTTACTGGTCTCCATGCTCTTCACACTGTAGAATTGTCTTGTAAAGATGCTTTTTCTCTTGAGTATACTACAGTTTTATAAATTCCTCCTTGTCACTGAGGGTGACTACGACTACCCCATCTTTCTAAGGTTGTACAAGCATGTTCATTCTCTAGACTTGCTGAAACAAATTGTCACAAGCTTGATGGTTTAAAACGAGAAATTTATTCTCTCACCATTTTGGAAGCTAGAAGTTCAAGGTGACCACAGAGCCATGCTCTCTGAAAGTTCCAAGAAAATATCATTCTTGGATTCCTCCTGACTTTTTACAGCTGTTGGCAATCCTTGGTTTTCCTTAGCTTGTAGCTGCATCAGTTCAATCTTCCCTTTGCACTTGCGTTTTTCCATGTTTTCTCTCTTTCTCTCCATATAAGGGTATCAGCTACTGGATGAAGATGACCTCATCTTAACTGATTATATCGGCAAAGGCTCTAATATTGAGCAAGGTCACATTCACAGATTCCAGGAGGAAATGAATTGGGTGAGGACACTGTTTAGAGCAATACACCAGGATGTCTCTGTGCCCTTACTCTTCCTATCCTGTGGCTTTGTACTTCATCTCTTGCCTTCTTCAAGAATCTTTCCCCTAGGATGATGCCTCTTCACTGGAGGGGAGATGATCATCCTCATCATTTGATCATCCCCATCATTTTCCATGACAAGAGCCTCCCTTCCTTCAATCTGGGTTTCGCAGGAGTTTGCTGTCAGGCTACTCCATAAAAAGATTAACTTATATCTTCAGTCTCCTGTGCCAAAATGTTTTGGTAACTTCATTATCTGTTATATCAGGGCCGCATTTCCTCAGAAAGACATTGGAAGGCTTTGCCTCCTCACCCTGACTCACCTTTCCAGTCCTTCTCTCAGAACTTCCCTCCACACACTTCTCCTCAGGTTGTCCTTGCCCTCCACCACTTCTCCATCTCCTTCTCCACCACTGTTTCTGCCTTCATTTGAAAAAACAGTCTCTGACACAGCGTTCATTATTGAGACCACTGTTGGAAAATCACCTCTTCTCCAAAGTCCACAAAGATCCCCCCACAGCAGACAGTAATTGTCATGTTCGCTCCAAACTCCCACAGTATTTTGTACTGCATTGGATGCATTATTTGTGAATGTGCTATGCCTCATTTTTGAAAAACATGATCTCTTATGAGAAGAGTGCCTTTTCCATTGCCAAGATTCTGGCTCTTGGGAAGTGTCTGGGACACGTTTCCAGGGAGGAAGGGAGGGAGAGAGGGAGAGAGAGAGAGAGAGAGAAAGGAAGGGAAGGATAGAGAAAGGAGAGATAATGGGGGAGCCAGAGGAAAGAAGGGAGGGAGCAAGAAAGGAAAGAAAGAAGGAAGGTCTCTAAAGTAATGATTTTCAGATGGTTCTTTAAGAAATGTGCAAATATTTTGTATCTCATTAGCACTCAAACAAACAGAAAATGTAAATATTATCTTTGTTCCTAAATTCAAATGTTCATAATTATAAAAATAATTAAATTCTTTACAACAAGCAAATGTTATACATCTGTATTTACCAAATAAATGTGTTAATAAAATGTCTTTTATCTTACAAGTATGTTCTGGGTTAAGATTTTTATGGCATTATTAAAATTATGAAAACCATTATAGCAATGAGGTCACATATTGCCCCTGGCAGATGAAATATTTACATTTTCTTTCAGACTCTTACTCCCAGGAGACACAATGATGGTTGGGATTTTTTATCCTATGGGTGAGATTAAAGGAGAGGGATGTTCTAAGGCCAAAAAGGGGAACAGAACAGTAATGGACTCTAAAAACACAAAGACTGTGACAATGTGCCGTTCACTAACAGTGTGATTTGGAAGAAATTACTTTGCAAAATTGGGTTCTTTCTTCTTAAAATAGAGATTAGCTCTAACTTCTAGGGTTGTTGAGAGGATTAAATAGTATACCTAAAAATGAGTAATATTTGAGGCGATTAACAAATGGCATCTACTTCCATTACAAGGGTTTCTTCTGGAGAACAAACAGGTGCCCTGCTTTTTGGATTCCCCTAGTGAATTGCAGCCATAATTCTAACAGAAGCTAGGAAAGCAGATGAGCAGGGCTCTAACCTCTAAATTGCCCCGAGGGAAAGTTAGCTAATGAAAAGCCACAAGAGTGAATTATCCACTGACTGCACTCTTTTGCTCAAGTACAAAATTACTTTTGTATAGATAGGCATCCAATTTGCTCATTATGTTTAAAAAATCAAATGAGAGTTCCTTTTTGAAGTCCTGGTAGTGACCAAGATGTATTAAAGGAAAAGTATCTGGTTTTACTCAAGAATCAGGACAGACATACTTAGAAATTAAATCAGGACCTATCAGATGGGACTTTGGAGTAGATAAAATATTTCCTGTTGGTGTTCTCCTTCCTCAAAGATTTGGGCTAAAAATAAACAATTCAAGAGTTGAGATATTGGAAACACTCACTCTTGAATTAATGTGGATCTTTAAAAATATGATCTGTTCCCTTACTGTTCGGGATTGAATTTCCTTAGTCTTTTGATGCTGCTTTTCTCTGTTCTTTGCTGGACATTCACATGCACTGGTTGTGGAGTCGAGGTCATTGTAGGAAGATGCCCCATGCTTTCTACTGTAAAGGCTGATGCTAGCTTGGACTCATGACACTTGAAGGCTCTTGCCCACACAGCCAGCAGCATCCATGTGCCTGTGGTCATCCACTTTTGAAAACCACAGGGTCCAGGAAGAGGTATTTGCACCATTTATAGGGCTTGTCGGGAGCTCTCCTCTCCCTATGGGTGTCTTTCTAAACTTATGGTCTGGGGCCATTTCATAGACAAAGGATCTTTTTATCTTTATTGTCTTCAACCTCCAAAAACTTAAGGTATTGTCTTTCCCCTTCCAATAAGTGGTACCACTGCTTCCAACCATTGGGCAGGCCATCAAAGCTCTAATTTAAAGAGGTTTACTACCAATTAAAGTAAAGAACAGATATTCATAAACAGGATGACATGGGAAAGATGGAGTTTCTAGCATCTTACAAAGTAGAAGCTTGAGTTGCATTTCTAATTTTTTGCTTTCTACCCTTTGCTTTCTTTATTCCAATAAAATATTATCCAGTTTCCACACAGGGCCTGCCTTTATCACACTTAGACATAAGTGCACTTACACACACATACACACACACACACACGAAGAAGCAATCAAGACAAAATAACTGTTATCAGCTCTTAAGAGAATAGTTTGTGTCTCTAAAAACTTCAGACTGAGCATCTCTGCCTTTTTCAAGGAATGATTGGTACAGGGCATTCTCAGTGCTATAGAGGTGACAAAACTAAAATGGCTAAGGAAAGCAGATTTTTGTGAAGAGAGTTCATTTTTTAAATACTCCAGTCACTTGCCATCTTGCAAACTGCACTGTCAGTTTGGTTTTAAATGAAGTCAAACTCTTCCTAGTGGTTCTGAAGCCTCCTGATGTTGTTTTTCTCCCCCAATTGTTCTTATTGCAATAAGCTAAACATGACCTATCATCCTGACCATAAATTCTACCTGACAATAAGGAATTAAAAACCCATTTTTTATTAAAATATACATGAATTTTGTGAAGAAAAACAAATTCTACAGGTGAACTATATGCAATTGCTAACATTCGAACATTTTTGGTCCATAAACAAATGGCAGTGGCATATACTTCTACTTGATGCATTGTAAAAGTGATAGAAATTTCTTCAAGGGTGTGCTCGTTCTTTATCCACAGATCCAGGAATAAGGCTTTCTTATTCATTGACACCAGGAGTATCTTAAATAAAGGTTTGAAAAGCTAGCCAGACATGGAGGCACATGCCTGTAATCCCAGCACTTGGAAGGCTGAGGCAATAGGATCACCATATGTTCAAGGCTAGCCTGGGCTACGTAGTGAGTTCAAGACTAGCCTGAATTACATAGTGAGATCTTGTCTTTAAGCTACTCCCTCAAAAAGAAAGAAAATAAAAAGAAAAGCAGAATTTGGCACAGTACAACTTATTCAATGACACTTGGAATATTCAGTGAGGTGGGAATGACTCAGTAATTATTTCCTCATCTTTCAAACTAATTAGATCTGGATTCTGAGAACAAAATGGAAAGTGATTTGGTTTCATGTTTTGAATTCTCTCAATAGCATCAGCCCCTTCAGAGACTTTCAATTTCTCACCACATACCAAAACTTTTCTTCTTTTCTCTTTCTCAAGTTTTGATCTATTCAGCTTCTTCACTTTTCTCTCATCATTCAGAGCTTAAGAGTAGAAGAAACCTACAAGAACCCACATCAGTTCCTGTATGTTTCCAGGTGTGTCTCTCTACTCTCTCTCCTGTGAATAAAGCAAAGGTAGCATTTTCCCAGAAGGCTAAAGGGAAACAATAGATTAATTAAAAGTTGATAGAGAGCCAGTGATGTAGCTCAGTAGCACTATGTCTGCCTGGCATGTACAAGGTCCTGAGTTCAATTCCTGGAACTGGAAAAAAAAAAAGTTGGTAAACTTTTGAGGTGATGGATCTACCGATTGTCCTGATTTGACCATCACATGTTGTTTTATGTACTGAAATATCACACTATGCCCATAAATGTGTATAATTGTTATATATCAATTAAACATTTTTAAAGCATTTAAAAAGGAGTTGACAGGACAGAATGGAAAAAACTTAGAAAGCCCCCACATATTATTAAATTCTATTCATCCACATTTTCATTAAATGATTAGCAACCTGTTAATGATTAGCAACTCATCTTTCAGTCTCATTTTTCTGATGTGCGAAGTGCAGATATTTAGCTGGGTGACAGAATTCTTCCAGCTCTGGTGCTCTAGGAATCTACAACTGAAGAGCATCTATACCTCTGTTAACACAGCCAAAGGCAATATAAAAATACATCAGCTGGGACCACCATGGGCAAGGGATATGCACTGTTGCCTTAGGTTGTGGAGTGTATTAGGCATTTTTCCATTGCTTTGACAAAATACCTGAGATAAATAACTTAGAGAAGGAAAGATTCGGTTAGGCTCATGGTTTTAGGGGTTTCAGTCCATGGTCAGCTGGATCCATTGTTTCTGGGCCTGGGGTGAGGCAGAACATACTGGCAGAAGGACAGAGCGGAAGACAACTGCTCATATCATGGCAGCCAGGAAGCAGAGAGGGAAAGGCAGTGCACGGGGCCAGGGACAAGATATATCCTTCAAAGGTGCGTTCCTACTGACTCACTTCCTCTAACGAGGCCCCAGATCCTCCAGGTTCCACCTCCCAGCCTCAAAAGACTCAAGTCTATCTCATAGTGCAAAATGCCTTCCAATCCATCTCTAAGAGCCCCCACAGTCCTGACATTTATAGGAAGTAGAAAGTCCAAGTCCAAATCTCCTCTGAAGCTCAAAGCAAACTCTCAGCTGTGAAAATTTTTTGAAAAGTTTTTAGTATACTTCCAGTGTACAATGATGGAACATCCAAGATAAACATTACCATTCCAAAAAGGCAGAATGGAGGCATAGAAAGAATGCATGGGACCAAAGCAAGACTGAAACTCAAAGCAAGACCAACATTAAGTCCTGTAGCTCTACATCTGCATCTGGGACATGTGTATAATATAAGCTCAAAAGGGTATGGGCAGCCCTACCACTATGGCCTTGCTGGTTTTAGCCCACATGCCCACACTATTGGGCAGGCTCTGCTCACGGAGTACAGTTTCACTTGGCAGGTATTCCATGTTCCTGACATTTCTAACTTCCTGAGATCTCCATTATAGGTCTGGTTTCATTCTCACAGCTCCTTGCGTCACGCTCTCAGGGGCTGCATGGAGGGACATCATGGTTCTGGATAGTTTCATGGTGCCTGTCTGCTCACTGAAGGGCCAAATAAACCAGTGGCTGCTCAATCCAAGAAGCTGGAAGCTTCAGAACAAAAGGGACCAGACAACATAGTTCCAGTCCAAGGCTGAAAGCCTGGAAGCTCCCTGAAGAGTTACCGGTGTGAGTCCACATCAAAAGACTGAAGAAGTTAGAGTATGATGTCTCCAGGTGACGACAGCAGCAAAAGACACAGCTGCTTTAGAAAACTTAAGCTTGCATGCATGGGAGTTGGCTTCCTCCTTTTTCCATTCATCCATCCTCCTTTTTATTCCATCCCAGCCCCTGCCTATGGGATGATGCCACCCCAGTTCAGGGTGGGTCTTCCCTCACTCAGTTTTCTGGCTCTCATGCTAATCACCCCTCGAAATATCCTCTAGACACACCTGGACACACGCAGAAGTGTGCTTTACTAATTTACTATTTGTCTCTGGAACCCATCAAGTTAACAATCAATACTAACTGTCATATGGGACCAATGCAAAAATGAATATTTTTTGTATTCTACATATTTGTTTTATGTGTGCTAGATTTTTGAGCTGGTTTGCAAAGATTATTAATATGTGGAAATGCAAAAGCAAGGAAAGTATGGAAAGTGCTAATAAGAAGAGGCATATGATTCTTATGTAAACAGACTAGGGTATATTTAAAATTCAAAGTGGTATGATTCATTTAACTGCAGGAAAATTTCTGAAGACAAAGAGCTTTTCATGAACAGGTACAAAGATCTGTCTATACCTCTGCAATCAGCAATAACCAGCAAGAGCAAAAGAAAAGTGACTGACGAACCTGAATCCCACATTGTACGTGACTACAACATTAGCAGCAATGTGTTCATTTAGAAGACTTTGAGTTTATTAACAAATTTAAACATCACTGCTGTTGATGAAACCTGCCACAAGCATACACAGTTTGTGGGTTAAGGATCTCAGGGAGGAAAGAGTGAGTACAGGAACAGTAACTATTAAAGAGAGGTGACCTGCTTTGATAGATTTCACATATATAAAGTGAGTTGGTGAGTTTTGGAAAAAGAAGTTGGAAGAAAGACATGGCTCTAAAGAGAAGAAGTGGATGTTTGGTTTCAGAGTTTTTAAGACCGCTCAATTTTATGCAATGAAAATGAGTGTGTGGATAATAAGCTTCATTCCCACTCCCCCTTGTATTTATTAAGGTGAGACTCTACTTTTCATTGGCTCAACACAGGGAAGGTTTACTTCTTAGTAGTGTAAGAATTCAGTGGGTGATGCTGGTTGGGCAGCATTTCATATGGTTATTCAGGGAGTCAAGAACTCTCTATCTTGTGTCCCAGTCCACCTGCAAAGGTACGAGTCTCCCCATCTCCATTAACAGAGAAAGAGATGAGAGGAAGGGACACTCACCCTTCATGGGACCACCCAGAAGCAGCTCACAGTATTCCTCTCCCAGCCCTCTGGCAAGAACTGACCAGATGCTTTCCATTCCATATGCAGAGAGTAGAGGCAGGAACTATAACCCCTGGCTGGACATCTCTCCTGAGGACCAACCCTATGTTATGAAAAGATGTTGCCACTCAGCTACCCACTTCTGCTATATTTTCTTATTTCACTTAGAAGCAAAAGGATTTATAATTAACTTTTCAAAACCTAGCCTAATTGCTTGTAGAGCTATACAGAAACTTCTGTGGTAGGTAATCAACATAGGAGTCATGATTTACAGCATTGAGTATCTGTAAAAGAATGAATAAAGAGCAATATTGAAAGGAACAAGTTACAGATGAAAGAGAAGAGGTGGTCTGTCTTAGGCTATGTGTTAACATCAAACTTAGGTAGTACCTGTGTGTGTTTGATGTCCCAGTATGTCTTCCATTGAGAAAATATGCCACCTCATGATGGAAATATCTTACTTAGTTCATATGGTTAGTGAAAGGGGAGGAAGCCCTGATCAGGATCACCCTCCTACCTCAGCAGACGCATAGCTCCTGGTTTTGGCCCACCAAATGGCTTCACCTCCCTGGCCACAGTGAGTTTTCCAGGATGAGTACATGACCTAAGTGGACCAGTCAGAGCTCCCTGTCCAGAGGTCTTTCTCTGCGTTCATAGTCTCTGGAACACATTTAAACCTGGAGCTATCAGAAGATATCTTCCTCCTGATGGGACACAGCCTAAGAATGGAGTCAGTCTGACAGCTGATGACATCGGAATACCTGAACAACCATGACCAAAGTCCACTACTTAAACTTTCTAGTTGCATGAGCCAATACATGTCTCCACTTAAAACTCTTTTTCTTCAAGCTTCCTTTGATTTGAATTTTACCTGATCATAAAAATCTTTCAAATTAAAAGGGTCTTTATGATAACACTTGGTTTGGATTGTTCATTTCTTCATCATGTTACTGTTCTGCTCTAAAACCTTTCATGGCTTCATTAATTGCCCACAGAAGCAAATTACAGCTCCTTTGTTTCACTTTCAGAGTCTTCTACCAAAAAGTCCACCTTTCCTAACCCAAGAACATAAACCTGAGAGCATTCAAACATTCATTTTTTATATTGACATCTGTTTTTTGTCCATTTCTGTCTTAACCTGTCTCAACCACTAAAATTCCACTGACTGCTAACAGAGTTCCTGGAGTAGTTATTACTGCTTTGGGGGTAGAGACCGTGTTTTATGGGCCGTGGTATTCAACATTACCATCTACATTCCTACCCCTTGCAACAGTTCAATACTTAGCATGGACTAAAACCCATAAAACACTCAGCAGATACTTGTTGAATTACATTTCTGCTGTGATATTTCCTTGTGAAGCTGATTTTTAATTTTAAACAGGCTAGATTTTTTTTTTTCTCTCAGAGAGGGGAAAAAAACCAAGTAGACAATTTGAAGAATGAATTTACAGCTTGCAAAAGGTGCTGAATTGACCAAAGTCTTCTTGGAGGCCAGCATTAAGGTCACTTTTTTCTTTGTTTCATTTTCAACACAGTTATAGCACAGGAAGCAATTCAGAAAAGGGTCCCCAATGACTGACCTAAGTGGTAATCTCTCTTAGATGTGAAAAAGAAACCAAGTTCTTCACAGAGCAGCTCACTAGAAGCTGCTGAATACCTGTTCTTTATTATTCCTGGCAGATGACGGTGCACAGTATTTGTTAAAAGAGTAAATGATTCCTTTATTCCCTTGGGTTCTTTCCTTTAGCTCCAGGACTCATTAATTCCTGAGCAATATTAGGAAGACATAAAATTAAGTTGTAACAGTTCCTCATACCCTTGTAGAATTTTTATAGTTTGTATCCACATTGCAACTTTTTGCATGCCCTCCACACTAACTTTACAGGCAGGAGGAAAGAATGGTGCCCATTTTGGGAAGGAGGAAAATTGAGAGTAGCCCCTCCACCAGAATTCTAATGCTGAAATTGGCCTCCTTGGAAGAGCTTCAGAGTTCACTCGGAAGGTTCCAACACATATTCAACCAAGGAGACGATTCACATTCCACCTTTGACGTGCCTTCCAAGACACATAAAAATACCAAGACTGTAGACCAGAGTGCAAGCAGATGTAGTAACAGTCCAGGCATTCACATATCCTCCACCATAACTTCAGGCCAAGGGACCTGCAGATGACATACAGTTGGGAGGTGTCAGGCCTCCTAACAGCCATATCCTTTCCCACCCAGTACCCTACCCACTGATTCAGCACAGGCTCCAGAATACGACTGGAAGGCAGCGCACATACTGTGGTGGCTAAGACCAGAACCTGGGATTCCAGCAGATGTAGGTGAAAGTCTAGGTTTGCTCCTTACTACTCTGTGGCCTTGGACAAGTTACACGACCAGTTCAAACCTGTTTCGTATTCTGAAACTGGGAACAATGTTACAGCCTACTAAGAAGCCTGTGAAGATTGAATGGCATGATTTCTAAGCACTCAGCAGACACTAGGTACTAAGGACAAAGTTGCTTAGGGGATGAAGAAGTAATCCGGTGGAACTTTGAAAACTAGACTCTAGCTCTCTATTAGTTTACATGGACTAGTTGTCTCATCTATGTAATAATGCATTGCAAAAGGCTACCAGTGTTTGGAAAGCTTCAAGCAGAGAGAGTTGGTATTCATCCCTCAGCTCTGTGGGAGTCCCCAAGAGTTTATGCTTGACGTAGTATGCATGGTGGTTATGTGTGGGAAAGCGCCTGAGTTGACTCAAATGAAGACTCCCAAGAAGGGCAATTGCAGCATTAGAATCCTGGTGGAAGAGCTGAGTCCCGCTGATCCCACATCTCTGGAGCCATCTGCTGTGCTCTCCCCAAAAGACAACACATTCTCTGTTAAGGATCAGGAGACACCTGTAACTTCCCCTGCCACACTTTGTGTCACAGCTCAGCCTCTGAAGACGCAAACATCTCAGTCTGTGACCTATCCCTGCCCAGCCCAAGGTGGCCTCCACAGAGCCCCACTCACCTGAAAGTGACTTTGGAGTCTTCGTACTCTGGGATTGAGCTCCTGATGATCATCCCTGAGGTTGTTCACTCTATTTTAGGAGAGATTCTAGTATCTGAACAGGGATAAAAATCTTGTCCTAAAACCAGAGGGAAACATGATGAACTAAATCTTGTTATAGTAGATTAATATCTACTCTTAAAGGGGACATTTGCTTAGAAAGGCCATTACTTTGTGCAATTCACATTTATCTTTACCAGGATGCTCCATGCCTATCTATCCCTACATGACTGCCCTTCTCAGGTCTATGCTAGCATCCTCCTGGAACCACTCCTTTCCAGTTGCTACTGATGTAATGTAGAGTGTTGAACTCTGCCTTCCAAAATATGATCCAACAGTTGGTGAGTCAGTCCATGGTTTGCCTGTCCTACGGGATCTTTGTGAGGACTAGCATTAAAATGAGACAGTGCACAATAAATCTAAAGCATAATGTAAATGTGAGATAATCTGGTTCTAAGCCTTTAGATACACTTCTCTTATTTGGAAAATAATAAAAGAAGAACCACACAGGACAGATGTTTAGCCCTCCACTGAGGAAGTTGAACTCTGATGCCCCTGAATGCTCCACACACCTGTTAACGTCCCCTCTCTGGTGATGTCCATTTATGTAATACCTCTGATCAAAAACCTCATTTCTCCCCAGTCTCCCTTTTATTAGCCTCTTTGATAGATTTAATTAAAGTACTGTACTTTATGAGGATATGAAACCAGGCCCTGCATGATGTCACTTCCTGGTTGGGTCCTCAGGTTCCCTTTAGCAGAGTGGAAAGCAGAAGGAGTAGGGGAAAAGAAGAGGTATAGTTTGCTTCTTCTTAGCTCATAGTGGTGGAAACCCAAAGAAATACTTATCTGAAAAGCATCTGAAATCCTCTAATTTCTATAATTATCTTAATTTTAAAAAGTGTTACATTAGACTCAACGCAAAGCACAGTATTTGAATTCAGGTAGAAGCAATAGATTTCAAAACAACTCCAAGACTGGTTAGTTCAGTAGCAAAAGATATGAAGTCTTATTTAGGGAAAGGATGACTGAGTTTAATGCAGTATAAAGAGGCTGGTAGGAAAATAAGTAAGGCACAAACCATGTCTATTTAACAATTTGCTGTACTGACAGCTATTCCCTGAAATGAAGCAGAGCTTGGGGCGTGGAAATATTATGGCTGAGAACAGCTGTAAGCAAAGGAATGCCCAGAACACAAATCTGTACAATAACAGAGGTCCTAGGTGGAATTTACTGTCTTGTGAGCCTTGTGGCTTCTCTCTATATTTTCTCTGAGCACAATGATTTAATCATCACACACACACACACACACACACACACACACACACGCACACCCTTGACTGAGTGGTAAAAGGAGAGATGCTGTAATTCTGTGCCATGTAAATCACTGAACATCTCATCTGGAGAATCAATAGCTATATGTTCATTGAAAGTTAAGGCTTAATAAATTTCTTCTATTTATGGAAGGATAACATGACTTTTTCAAAGATAGTTATACTGAAACAATAGGGATAAGGCACTCTCCCTTTTTAGGGATGGCAAAACTCATTCTGAAGAGTCAGCAGCATCTATGGTAGCTACTGAAAGAAAACAGCATTGACCTCTGCATGTAGCACCCTGGAAGTTTTCTGTGTGAATCTGGGAGAATCTCTTGACCTCTCTGTTTCATCTGTAAATGTGCTAAAACCTTTGGAATGGGTACTTGAATAAGTGCTGGGTAATGTCTGGCTAAATAAAGGAGATTTGGATGAACACTCGCTCTACATTTCCAGGCAAACCCAACCACTCAGTGCTCCTATGAACATCACATTTTCCTGACTCCACAGTTTGTTCATTCCATTTCTCTAAGAATGCCAGCCTCCTGCTTTCCTTGCTCTATTTTACCCATTGTCCAAGGACAAGGTCCTTGTCTGTCTTTGTGTTTTCTGTTTTCCTTGTTTCATTACCTGGAAGGACTGTTCCTTCTTCCAAACCTGCAAAGATAATGGGTATTCTTGGAGATTTGCAGAGACACATTCTAAAATATTTAAGTAAAATGACTTATACCTGTCCTTTAGAGGGCAGAGATTGTGCAAGATTTATCTCAGAACTTGGCATGTGATAAACCCTTAATGAATGTTTATCAAGTAGATGGTGTGATGGTTCATGTGTCAACTTGATTAGGAGCTGCAGCCCGCTATTTCATCAAACTCTAATCTCGGTATTACTAGATGTTGTTAGCATCTACATTCAGCTGACTTTAAGAAAAAGAGATTACACTGGATAATATGGATGGGTCTTATGTCTTATCAGAAAGGCCTTAAGGTCTGGAGGAGAAATTCTGCAGGATCAGCTTGAGTTTCCAGCTTGCTGGTCTACCCTGTGAATTTCAGACTTGCCTGGCTTACAGGTTTTCCTCACAGTTAATCCTCACAATTGCATGAACCAATTCCTTGAAATAAATCTTTCATATACATGTATGTTGTTGTTCCTTTTGCTCTAGAGAATCATGAAACAGATGACAAAGCTAATTTTCAGTACAATATATTCAGCTTGTGATTTAAATTTAAAGAAATTGCTTGAAATTTAAGCTCTAGGATGATACAAATTTTGGCTCCATTTACTGCTGAATCCCCAGTGTCTAGAACAGGACTTAACATATCATAGAGGTTCAGTAAATACAGTATGTGTTGAAGTAATAAGGCATAAAAATATAACTGTATTGAAAGTACTATATTTACTGGGTTTTGGATATTTATTAGGCTATTTATTAGGTTTTGGGGAATTTGCGATATTTATGGGTTTGCAGTATATAGTTATTGATTGATAACTGATATGCAGATTCTCACATTCCTTGGCTTCTGAATTGATGCATATGGCAGAAAAAATTCCAGTCCAGCATTTTGTCTCTTCCCATAGGAAAGTTACTTCTGTTCTTGTAAAATCATCTTCATCCGTATGATTAAATTTTGATGTGACAGCATTTAGACCCCTTTCTTTCTTCTTTGATATTGATTTTTTCCTTCCTTTCTTTTTCTTTAACTTTTGGTATTTTGAGACTGGGTCTCACTATGTAGTCTAGGCTGGCTTTGAACTCACTGTGTAGCCCAGATTGGACTCAAATTCACAATGGACATCTTGCCTCAGCCTCCAGAGGTCTGGCATTACAAGCAAGGGCAATCATGGCTGGCTATCAAATATGTGATTTTTACGTATGGTATGCCATTAATTTTTCATCTGTTTTTGATAATTATACACCCTTGCGTGCCTTTTATTGTGTGATAATTCTTTCTTTACTAAAAAGGCTATCATAAATTATTACATAAGACTTTTTTTTTTTGAGATGGAGTCTCACTATGTAGTTCAGGCTGGCCTTGAACTCACTACATAGCCTAGACTCACCTAGAACTCACAGCTATCTTCCGGCCTCAGCCTCCCAAGTGCTGGGATTACAGGCGTGTGCCACCACACTTAGCTACCTGAGACTTTTATAGTTGCTTCACCTGTCATAATACTTAAAGAAAACTGCAATCCAGATTCCCAGGGCCAGACTTGTTCCATATCTCTATCATGAAGAAATAAAAAGACAACTTAAGTCTTTTTGCCAAAAACACAGTGCCTTACACTTCAAGTGCTTGTGCCCCAAGCCCTTGTATACATTCATCCTGCGCCAGGGCATCAAAATATTTCTTTTGATTTTATGGCCAGAAAATTATTTTAAAACTGTTTTGCAGCCTCTTATAAATACTTCCTAGGATACTTCCTTTGGGTGTATTTTATTTCCTCTCATCCTGTAAGTGAAAGGTTTCTGGAGTCTGACATACCTGCTGGACCCTAGGAGCCCTGAGGAGGCCAGATCTGTCTGTCTGTCTGTCTGTCTGTCTGTCTATCATCTCCCTGCCCTGAATGCATTTCAGCAACAGCTGGCTTCTTCCCCACCAGGAGAGAACCAGAGGCAATTAGCCAGGATGTGCCAAGGAAGGGGCTCTTACTACACTTACAGATCCTCTTCCCTTTGATTTCAGGCTAATTCTCACAGACCACAGATCCTTTAAAACCATCTTATAATATCTAACAATGGTTGTCAAGATGTGCAAGGAGAAACTAGGGAAAAATAAACAAATGAAATGTGTTAAGAATGTGTGGGGGCACGAAGTGGCTTTATTTGTCCTTTCAAGTCAGAGCTATAATCTCAGAATGTCAAGCCCAGATGACACCTAATTCTGTTTGTTTACACACGAGGAAAAGGAAATTCTGAGGAGAAATTTTTCCTGTGATCACAACTCACTAACAGCCAAAACTGGACTAGAGTGGAAGTCTCCAGACTTCCAGACCAGTGGTTTTGTTTGAATTTTCTCATTCATAATATTTATATACCCTCTATACTCCTACCTGCCCCACCCCCCAAATATTTAGGGTTAATTCTGGTAAAATACACACAGTTACAGAATGATCAGAAGGCAAGAAGAGTGAGGGAAAAGTATTTTCTTTTTATCTTTCCTCCTTTCTTTTTTTTTTCTTTCCTCTTAAAATTCTTCTGCTTTCCCCCCACTAGATTACAGAAGCAGCCCTGGGGAATGTAAAGGGTTTGTGATTTGAGAGTGAGCCTTGTTCTGTTTTGTTTCTGCTTAGAAAGTACTAATAGAGAAAGCAGAATAAGAAGGCATGTTCCACCAAGTATATTTATGGCTGAGTGTGATAAAGTTGTTGGAGCTGAAGGAAAATCAGCATGTTCCTCAAACACCCTCTCTCCAGGTTTTGCGACTTGGAATTTAAAATGAGATTTGGACCACAACTCAACATATCAGGTCTCAGATCGGGAGAAACAACTCCTTCTATTCATATACTGCACTGGGCAGGGTTGGGGAGAGGAGTAGCCAAGTTTTCCAATAAACTTGTTACAGTGCAGGGTCAGATGATCCTTTTCTGATGAGGCGTGGAAAGCAAAACAGGTATCGCTGTGAGAACCGGCTTCCTTCATGAGTATGTAAATCAATGTGGTACAGGAAGATCCGTTCTTTGCTCTTTCCTGAGATCTCCTTGGAATGCAAATTTGGGGAATAAGACCTATGGCCCATGGCAGGTTTCCGTACCACAGAACTTCTTCATATAAGGTGGAATGAAAGAACTTGCTACAATCAGACATTAAGAAAGCCAGGAAGGAGGAAATATATGTTTTACACCTAGAAGGAAAAAAAAAAGGAACAAGAACACAGTCCTTGATCTTGGGCCTCAGGTGAAAATGGGTATAAAACTCTTTGTTTTGTGCAGAACATAGCTCTGTTGCAGGGTGTGTCCTTGTAGAAAGCCACTTCTCAGTCATCCTATTGTTTGAATATGGATCATAGGGCTGGAGCTTCTCAGAGCTGAAAGGCACACCAAGGCTCAAAGTCTAAGCACCTTACCATCCCAGCAGCCCCCTCCAGTATAACCCAGAAAGATGGGCAGCACAACACTAAGCACCTCCTATGGTGGGGTGTTTACTAATTCATAAGGCAGCATTTCTGTGCAGAGCAGCTCTTATTGTTAGAAAATGCTTCCACATCCTGAGCTTTATTTCCAAAGCCTTTATTTCTGCAGCTGCCACCACCTCTCCTGCTTCCATTTCCTGTAGCCACGCAAATCTAAATTAATTTTGCCTTAACTAATTAATTGATCATAGCAAAACAAGCCAAACACCTCCTTCCTTCCTATGATAAGGTACCGCTGTCTACCTTCAATACAGGACCCAGTACCCAAGACAGGGCAGGGTATGGATTGGCATGGAGGATTGAGAACTGGGCATTTTCACAATTTGGAGGGCTAAAGGAGTGCAGTGTCAAGAGATCCTTTGGTCATGAAGGCCCCACAGTTTCTAGAGCATTGCCAAAGGGATACGGCTTTCATATGCAAAGAAGATTTTTAGAGTTATTTATAATTTCATGTAATCAATCACCTTGTCTTGTCTTACCTAATGTGTAGAAGTGAAGTCAAATGGGTTTCCCCAAGATACAGAGGAATTGAAACTCTGGGCTCAATCTTTTTGAAGTCATTCTGTCATAAAGTTTATTGACTAAATGGGCTGTGCGTAGATCATAAGGTAGGGAGAAAAGGAAACAAAAGGCTTTGTTTGCAACAGTGGAACTTGAATCAAGCGCTGGGATCAGGTGGTAAAAGGGGAATGTTTGGTAAAGGGGTTCCAAATGCGAAACTGTAAACGATTATTGGTGCTTTTATAGATGTTCAGTGGTTCCTAAGAACAGAGTCAGAGAGGTTTAATGGAAATATTCTGGATCAGAAATCAAAGACCTTCATCAGGGGTCCAAGTCTGACATGTTGTGCATTCACATACTTTCACTTCATTTGTTAAACACTGATGAACACCTACTATGTGCCAGATCCAGTGATAGGTACTGGGGATACATCTTTGATCAAGATAGACAGAGTCACCGACCACCCAATGGGTACATTTTTGTGAGGGACACAGATAAAAGATGAAGCAGCTGCTATGAAATGTGCAAGAACAGTGAGAGAAAGTCCAAAGGCAATCAGAGCCTAGAAGGAGACTGCTTGGCCTAGACTCGGGTGTGTAGGTGTGGAGGAGGCCCAGGAAAAGCATTTTCAAGAACTAGAGAGCTGAAGCATGATAACTGCTGCCTGATGACCTCCCCAAAACCGCTGTCTCAGAGCCTTACTTTTCTCTCTCCAAAACAGGAATAATAATAATAATAGTCTGGAATAATTTGCTTTAGTAGGAGGTAGTCAGGAGCTGATTAATAAATTTTTGCTCAACAGGGTTTTGTTGAACTGGAAAGGGCTCTATCATTGTAAAGAACATCAATAAGTTATCAGATACCATTATCTCCATTCCTAGACTTCATTTTCTACTTTCCATATGCATAGATTTCCCTCTCCCAGTGGCACAAGGGCAGAGAATACAACACATTCGGCTGGAGAGGTTTATACTGCTCTAGTTTTCTTGGAGGCTAGTCCTCACAGGACTTGGGTGGAGGTTGGGGCAAGGGTCCCAGGACGTGAACACGTCAGAGGGGCGGCTCTCACTTGAGGTTCACCTTGTTCGAAGCAAATTCAGCTTGGTGAAGAGGGTCACCCATACCGTGACCCGCTGGGTGGTGGACTTCAATTACATTATCAGCAGCCTAATGTCATCAGAGGCAAAACTGCCCAACCAGAGACAAATGCACCTGAAAGATTTTGTTTGTAAATGGAAGAGATTTAGCTCTGGTCTTAATTATTCATCTCTTGCTAAGAAAAGTGATTCCAAATGCCAGCGATTCCTGGTTTACTGAGATTTAAATTTCAAGTGTAATGAGTATTGTTTTTTCCCCAAGGGACACTCTCCTTTTTAAAACAGGTATATATAACATTTTTCTTTCTGTCATTTCATGGCATTTTCCATGTGCATTCTGGCAGTGTGAAACACAATTAATAGTTGCTACATTAGAAGTTAATATGAAAAGTAGAAATACTACTCTCAACACTATGTAGCCAAGTCTCCTTTTCGGTGACCCAGTTCTCCTATCTGTGAAATAAAAATGGTAGATGGGATTTATCTTCCCAGTTCCTTCTCCCATGAGCATGCCACGTGTCTGTGATGTTTGGCTCTCTTTCTTTTGCTTTCATTTTCAAATCACAAGAAACCCAGGTCACTTTCATTCATCAGACTTTTTTTGAAAATCCAGCTGCCCAAGAATCCCAGATCTTGTAGCCTGGGCTGCTATTTAAATCTCCATCGAAACAGAGAAACTTTGTATAAAATTTTATTTTGTTAATCCATCACTTGGAGGTGGAGCTTGCTATTTTTAATATGTGCTCTGCACAGCCCAGTTATTCATGGCTGAGTGTTTGCCTTGGAACCTCAGAACTATATTTAAAAACAAACAGCTCCAGAAAGGCAAGAGGAGAACTTCTTTCACAGGCCAATGTACTTTCAGAGCAGGGGGGAGAGGGGCAGGCTGTACTTCCCAGTGGGAAATTCACAGAGTTCCTGCAGTCTGTCTGGTGCTGTGTGGCAGCGAGAGAAGAAAGCCTACCTTAGTACTTCCGTAGACGGTGGACTGTTCAGGCATTCTTCAAAACTCTGGATGTATGCATTATTTTTTAAACAAAGTTCAGACATTCTTGAACATCTTTCAGTAATTGTCTTTCTCTTCATTCTTCCTTTCATCTCTTTCCTTCTGCTTATGTCATGTAACATACACAGAGGGGAAAAAAGTTATGAAAGTGTTGAATTAGACTCATGCAGAAATCCCTGTTTGTAACAACTCTCAAGCAATGTCAGAAAATCATTGATCGGTTAGGTTGAGCTATGTAACTGTAGCAAACTCACCTAAATGCTGACTTCCTGGACTTTGACTCATGATATTCTTTCATTCACTCAGACATATTAATTAAAATAAAATGGGCGGTTGAGCTATGTAACTGTAGCAAAACTCACCTAAATGCTGACTTCCTGAACTTTGACTCATGATATTAAGTCTTTCATTCACTCAGACATATTAATTAAAATAAAATGGGCCAGGAACTTTCTACAGTGCAGTGTTTACAAAGGTGAGGAGACACTGTAGTGGTTTTTGAGGGGCTCCTAGTTATGAGGGCCCCAGAATTAAAAACTCCCAAGAAAGGGATCGATCCATCAGGAAATACGGCTCCTGATCTTCTTTCTCTGTTTTTCCAATTCAACAAGGGATAGTTATACCATCTTATTACAGATCTATAAAAGGAATTGGAAGTTATTTACCATGCAGCTACTTTCTTGAGGCAAACAGGCTCATTGAAGGTCTATGAGTCATAGGATTCTGATCTGGGTGACAGAAAATAGAACAATGGAGAATAACAGGGCCACTATTCATTGACTCCATTGTTCAAAACTGCCAATGTCCAGAGCTCAGACACATTTAGAGTAATTTCTGCTAAATACCTGTTGTCTCTCTATGACTAAATATCACAAGAAAAGGCAGAAAAGGGAGGAACAATGTCTCTCCCATGGTTTTGGACACTGACAATGAAAAAAATGTCTTGACTTTTTGCCTATTTCAGACTGTACTATAGTTAGTACCACTAAGGCTGGAGATAAACTGGGGAACCATTCTGATCCATAGGATAACTGTACCTCGGCTAGCTGTCTCACCAAAGCCTGCCACTGAGAAGCATTGACAGACAGGTGTAGATCAATTGTACGGGAGTTCCAACTACTCGAGTGGCTTATACCACTGCCCAGGTAGTGGTCACTTTCTCTCAGGATGAGAAATCAAGGCCACACAGCAAGACAGGGAGAGTCACAAGTTTCTAGTAGCAGTAGTAGTATGTGTTTGTGATACATAACAATTACATCCATTTGGGGGAACTGGCATATATTACAAAGGGCCAGAGATTCTAAGTAACTTCCCACTCAGTCCACACAGATTTACCTGGGCACATATCTTCCTTCTTTAGGGTTGACTGGGTGAGAAAGTTTGTTTTAAAAAGAAAGAAATCAAAAGCAAAAGAAATCAACTGATTATGCTGCAGTTCTTCACCCATGACTTGACTCAATAATCAGAGGGCCTTTATGCAGGGCCAAGTGCTGTGGGAAATAATGTGAGCAAGGTGTACCCCTCCTTCTTAAGAACCTCCCAATCTGGATCTTGCATTAACAATGATAAGGCAAGGTCAAAATTCATCAGTCTCCTATGAACGCTTCTGTAAAGGTTCCAGGGGGCTTCCAAGGAAGGAAGGTTGGCCACCAGCTTGAGCAAGGGCCCAGGTGGAAAACTGGCTTCAGTGTAGTTAGGAGTGGAGTTGAAACAGATTCCAGGGGAAGTCAGTGGCCAGATCTGTGTTGTGTAAAAATCGGTGACAACAATGTGGAGAATAGATTGTGGAGAAGGGGAAGAATTAAATTGATAACAATTGTAGAAGTTGATGTAGTTAACTTGTACGGAGTGTTTGTTATATCATTCTGCACACCAAGTGCTTGATATGACTTATTTCATATAATTCTCAAAACAGCCAATGAGAGGCATTACTACTATTTTACAGTAGGTATGGCAGAGTCTGGGCTTCCTCACAGGTGTAACAAAACAATTTGTACTTTTGGCTATGAGAACCCAGATAAGAAAATAAAAAGGGCCTGATCCAAATCAGTAACTGTATAGGATAGAGAAATGTTGCCTTTTGGGGCATTAAGGAGGATAAGTGTTTCTAAGTAAACACACCTCCTAAAATGTTTGTATCACATAAACAGTAACACCATCTTTGAAATCCCATCCTGGTAAGGGACTGTGACTTAGACCCAACTTCCCTGTCTATGACAAACCTAACACCCTTGGAGGAACCAGGCCTTGGGCTTATCCTGGTCCACCCAGCTTCTGGCAAATAGTCTCAAATTCTATCACAAAGAAAATTTTATCTCTCCATCCAACATTCTCTTCTGGAACCTGAGGCAATGCATCGTTTCCCCTCCCCCACTCTCACTTCGGTTTCCCTTTCTGGTAGAGAAGGTCGGATCTCATTAACTCTTTATACATCAAGTTGTTTGTTAAGTCAGATAGGACACTGTCCAGGGAAAGGGCAAAGGAGGGGTACGTTAGGGGAGGTGAATGGGAGTGTATGCGGGGCAGGGTGGGCACCTATTTTGATAAGCTTAATTCTATCATTCTTGGCCATTTTTACCAAAAGAGAAGATCGGTTTCATATTCCTTAAAGCAGGTAGGTTCCTTTCGCCATCTAAAGGTGTCGGGGTTCCCGGGGTAGAGATGCAAACGCGCCCGCAGACAGACGTCCTCGCGGGGACACGCCCTTAGAAGCCGCCGAGAAGACTCTTTTATCCTTGAATGCGCTTGGCGAGCCCAGTGGGGGCGGCGGAGGTGTGGAGAGAACACGTCCGCACCTCGCGCGTCTGCGGAACACACGCTGGCGAGCGATCCGGGCGCGCAGACCTCTTCGAGTATTTATTTCTTCTCTCCACCGGGTGCGCTGTCCCTTTAAATGGGGACGCCGCTGTTGGCTCCGTAGCTCCCGAGCCGGCAGCTTGTTGATTTCAGAGCTGGTGAATTTCACATTGTTTCCACTTCACTTTCCTTGCCCGTGGGGGGGAAGGCTCGGGTGGGCGCTCCGATCGCGATCGCCGCTGCCAGCGAGGGCTCAGGCGGGGCCGGGTCCGCAGCGCCGCGGCGGGCGTGAGGCCGGGGTGTCCGGGTGCCGGGGCCCCGCGCTCCCCTAGCTGCAGTCCGGGTGCGCGGAGCCCGGACGCGCGGGGCGCACGGAGCCGGGCCGCCCGCCTGGACGGCTGCACGCGGCGGGCCGGGCCTAGCGGGGCCCAGCCGTACCGGGCGGGACCGGGTGGGGAGGGGGCCCGGGGCGGGGAGGGGACAGAGGGGGCGGGGAGGGTATCGCAGGCGCCGCGGAGCCGCTGCTCGGCGCGCTCTGCTCGAAGATGGCGGCTCCCACCGTCAGCAAGGCAGCCTCCCTGGGCTGCAACAACAAGCCTGCCTTCCCGGAGCTGGATTTCAGGTCGGGAGCCCGGGTGGAGGAATTGAATAAACTCATCCAAGAATTCACCAAGCACGACCAGCGGGAATACGACGACCAGAGAGCGCTGGAGATCCACACCGCCAAGGATTTCATCTTTTCCATGCTGGGTGAGGAGGGAAGGGGGAGGTGTGCGTGTGCGCGCGCGTGTGATGCGAAGCTGTGTGGAGAGCCCGGTCCCCTGTCTCCGGCGCTCTCCTTCGGGGTTGCCCTGCCCGAGCCGGGTGCCCGCTGTGTGACCCACGCGTCCCGCCCCTTCCCTTCGCTCCCAGCCGCAGTCCGAGCTGCACCCCTCCCCTCCCAACTCCACTTTGCGCCGGGCGCCCCTTTTCTCCCCCGTTCGCTGGCTGTTCTGCGAATTTCCCTGCGCGGGGTGCTGGCGGGCCGGTGAGGGGTCGATGGGAGACGGTCACCGTGGGGGGAGCCCCTGCAGCAGCGGGGGGCACGTGCGACCGGGGGCACCTTTCCTTGGAGGGGTTCTGGGACCTGCTTCTTCCCGGCACCGGCCCTGGGGTCCCCTCCCCAGCTCGGGGCGCTCTGGCAGGAGGCCCGAGCGACAAGTTGCTTCTCCAGTCCCGGTGCGGCGCTGTCACGCCGAACCCTCCGGTGGCCAAACTTGTTGGGTGTTCCCGAGTAACCCGCCTAAGTAAGTACTCTAGGAGCCCGGGAGTTCCTGCAACTTTGATTTGCAAATCAAGTTCCCTTTTGAAGCTCGCAGAAGCATTTCCGGTGCTTCTCCAGCCTGGTTGCTGAGCTCGGAATTTCTAATGACCGGCCGCGGAGCTCTGGCCGCAGAGGAGCGCCGGCCCCTGCCTCTTGGGTATTGTCCCAGTGCTGACCCGGAGCGGTGCCTACTGTCACCACCGGGCCCCTCACCTACGGATCCCGATAGATTATTCAGTACGGTGTAAAGGAAAAAAATCGAGCCGGCCTGGGAAAGCGCCCCCCCCCCCAGTCCTGTTGCTGGGATTATTGCCGCTGAGTTGTAGAATGGGTGTGCGCTGCAGGCAGCCTCCCCGGAGCCGCGGCTGCCCTGCAGTACGTGGCCTCGCCGTTCGCCTGCGGCAGGACGAGCTCGTGTAGCGCTGCCCGCCGCGCTTCTCCGTGTGTGCTCCAATATCCTCAGCCACTTTTACAGGTAGTGGGAAATATGACTGCAGAGGTCTTTCCATCACGGAGGAGGACAGCTTTTGCCTCCTCCCTGCGATCTACTTGGATGTCAGCCGGCTGGCTGTTGCTGGTTCTCTCCTTGAGCCGCCTTATTCGCTCTAGGTTTTATCCTCGCCACAGCCTAAGGGGTGCGTGAGACACGCTGAACGTGGTCCACTAGCGGTTTGTGGAAGTTGGATGGAACATGTTAAAACTTGGGGCTACACGTTCCCTTTTACCTTTTGCTACACACTCCCCAAGTGTATGCTAGATTGTGTGTGTATGAGGTGGAAAAGATCTTCATTGAGATATCTGACAGTTCATCTATTTAGATGAATTATTAGCAATGCTTAAAATCCACAACCGGGTGGAGCCAGGTTTCAGAGGGAGGCTTAAAACCCTCACAAAGCTTCTACATCTGAAAACCAACCCTGTGATTGTCTGGAGGGTGGGGACACACGGGGAAAGCTCAGGGCTGTTATTTAAGTTGCTTAATCTTGGCCTTTCTCTTTGGGATAAATAACAGAAACCTACCATTTCGTTCTTACAGCCCCCTCATCAGTTTTCATGCCTCTTGCCCTAAGTCCTTCTGCTAGAAAAAGGTAGCGGGGTCACAACCAGTCAGGATAGTGATGGATCCGAAGATGGGGGACACAGGGCAGGGGAGGTTGATGTTTGAGGCTCGTTAGAGACTTCTCTGCCACCCCTACATCTGATACACCAAATTCACAAAGCCTTTATCCAAATATAAAGAGTGCATTATTCCAGGGTGTTTAATGTGCATGCATGTGTTTAATGTCACGGGTGGCATTGTGTTGACAGGTAAAACTAGCTTTGCTTCTATTCCTTTTTACTTAGTTGACCTTGCTAGAGAAGCCTTTCTTGCCCCTGGGAATTTGGTGTTTCCACCTGCAGGAGAAAATGTGCGGTGTGAGTCATTGAAGCCCTTTGCCCCTCTGGAGGCTGCAAGGCAGATGGCGAAATGAGCTTGCCTGTGTGTGGTGCTGCATTCATTTCCGAGTCCCCTTGCTTTCCTTTAATGAGGTGCTGGCTGCTCTAGACAAGTGAAGGTTTGGTGACAGCAAGGGTCCCCGTGTGGATTTACTTTTTCTAAAGCAGATTTTCGCTTGGCTTCAGACACAAAATCTCCTTTTGTACACTTTGTTTCACTTGCCACAGCCTTGGGTCTTTTATGAATATGCGAATGAGGCTTCTTAATGACCCCCCAGCTTGTTAAGGTGTCACTTGGGTGGCCCCAGGCCCTTATTTCTGGGGGTTGTTGGGGAGAGGGGTAGTTCCCTTGACTTTGTTATGCTTCTTGTCTGAGCTACACCTGAGGATTATCAGCAGTTTAAAGGCATTGTGCAATGGCCAAGGAATTTGGTATAGGCCTCTTTGGTACAGGCCACAGTGGAGCAGTGGCTAATGCCGGCTCCAGCTTCAGGCAGTTGGGCATGGAAGCCTTCAAGACAAGCCACTCGCTGAGATTGTTCACCTGGAGTAAAGTCCCTCCAACTCTCCAGACTTCTTTATTTTGTCTTGTTTGGAGGGAGTTTTATAAAGAAGAGCCCAAGGGTGGTAGACAGTTGTCACAATCAATGACCTGTCAGGACCAAGACACTCTATGTCCTGTCAAAGCAGGGCCCTGTACAGGCTGCGGGGCTGATCAGAGCCCACTGGTGGTCAGGATGGACTCTGATCTTACCTGCTGTTCTTTCTCTTGCTTGTACAGAGAGAGATTCTGATTCCTTTGGAGGCAGGTGTTAGCTAGAATCATCCAGACTCCTTATTTCTTTACACCTTGCTCTTTTAGGAGAATGATTGCTGTTATTGCCTAGTTAATATTTGAGAGCCCAGATTGTGCGAGAGGCTGGCGCTGCATAATAAACACCATTTATCAAAATTCAGGGAAATTGCCAGAGTTCATTAATGTTTTAATAATATTTGGTATTTGCATAATGTCTCTGCCGGCTCTTTTGTTATCTTCTTTCCCTGGCGAGGTTGTGTGGAAGCTGGTTGTGTTTCTGGGGAGTTTATGTGGAAGAGAGGGTCTGCAGAAGCCAGGAGAAGGCAGAAGAGAGGCAGGCAGCTAAGCTCGGACCAAATGGTCCCTACAGGAGCATGGTTATTAGCGTCGCTGTTCTTTGCTGATCACCTTCTCAGGGCCAAGAACTTTACATTGTCTTTTGAGAAAATGTTGCTTTCCCATCACACTGATATGGTGATTGAAATTAGCGGGGTTAAACAAACAAGGTCACGTGACTAATAAATGCTAGGGATCTTCCTAAGACACTTGTCAACCTGATTCCAAGACATGCTCCTCTTCTGCTTGAGACTATTAAAAATAGATGCAGGAAATCTAGAGAAGGGGCTTTTTTTTTTTTTAAAACTACTTCTTCCAGGATTTGTTTTTGATTTCAGCTAAAAGCATTAGCATAATACAAGCAGCAACTCAAGTGATTTATGGAGTAGTCTGAGTTCAAGTATTTTATTCCATAATAAATTCACCTATTTGAATGTTTGATTGAGAAAATCATAGTCGTTATAACAAAATTTAAAAATCTGTAGTTCCAGTCCCAGTCTGCCTCATGCTAGTTGTGGATTCCTAGTTTTTTAAATTTATGAAGCATGGATAGCAGTAATGCATCCTTTCAGAATTATGTCTGAAAGTGAAATTACTTTGCTAACTAAAAGATAATGTATGCATGATTTTATCATTTATGTAAAGACATGTGCTTTGTTAGAAAACTTAGAGAACTTCAGCTGGAGTTATTCCTGCAGCTTGATTTCAGCAAGGACTATGGCTTACAGTTAGCAGTAGGTTGGGAAGACATTGGCTTTGGCTGTAGAGAGTGTGATCAATCCCAGCACGCATTGCCACTTGCTAAGGCCATGATATATGCTGATCATAATGCTGTCTGCTGTGCACAAATCCATTAGCTCCTGTGATCGTCTGACAGCTTTAAGGATAAGTATCATCCTACCACTTTTGAAGATGAAGCAGGTACCTTTGTAAAGCTGACACACTGACGCTCAATGAGGTCAAGTATTTATACGAAGAACACCCAGAGCTTGGGCTTAGACCCAGGTGTTTGATGCAGAAGTTTATGCTCCTTTCATTGTACCAGCCATCAGTTTCTATTGCTCCTGAGTCAGACAACCAAAAGGTCCCACCTCCAAGGGACTAACTAGCTCGCATAGCCTGTGGGAGCCAGGACAGTTTGTCTTTGTCTGTTTCTGTCTGCCCCTTTTTTCTGTTTCTCATTTTTTCATTGACTCAACAAATACTTAATGAATGTCATGATGTTTGTTGAGCAGTATCCAGGCTTCTGAGATAAAATAGTGAGCAAAAGCATTGAGAAATTCTCAAGGACCTTTGAGACCCCTATCTTTCTCCTCTGCACACTAACTCTAAGAGGTGGTTTGCTAGCTTCCATCTCATCCCAGGCCACTAAACACCACCTGGCTACTTCAGAGTTTTAAACTTGTGTGGCTTCAAAGTACTTCTTGGCCTCCCACATTTATAGGCATTTTGTGCATCTCCAGCGCAGGCCTTTTAGAAGCCCTAACTTTCTGGTGCTGGGATGCCCCTTTTCTCTTACTGAATTTGCCCATCAATCTTGACTGTAAATTGTTGCTTTGTGGGTTTCCAACTGCTTGGTAGGTTCTCGTACTCACTAATGTGCTGTGTCTGTATGAATTACAAGATCATCTCTGAAGTTTGTTCCTCCTCTTAAAATATTTAGGATGATTGGGGGAGAGTCCTTCATTTATTTTTCTGCTAATTTGAATTGCTTTCAATTCTCCCTCCGGGATCTGGACAGTTGGTGCCCTGGATCCTTGAAGAAGAGCCAGGCCTGGAACTGTTAAGGGTTCTGGGTCTTCTTATGAGTCCTTACTGTGCCACTGATGGGTCATGCATTGCTTGGGAGTAGGCTGAGTCCTTTGGGGATTCACAGACACACTAGATTCCCTTTTGTCAGACTGAGAACTTGGCGTTGAATGTTAGGCCTTTGGATTGTCTTGGGGAGCTTTTTCCCAATTCCAAATCTCTGGTCCCATTCCAGAAGCATTGATTCAGAATCCCTAGAGATCCCCATATCGCTGGTCAGCGCTTCACCCTGCTGTCCTGGGTCAGGCCAAATGCTGCACATTCCCTGTGCATTAGAGCTGCTCCTAAGCATAATGAGCAAGATCCTGGCTGACTTCTGAGGCTAGAGCCAGACTGTGAGCCTGAAGAGCAGATAGGTCTTCTGGCTCCTGGAAGGGAGCACTGGAGTCCTTCCCCTGGGATGGGGCCCCCCCGGGGAGGCATGGTGAATGAGATACGAGTGTTCACTGTGCAAGGGATCGTGCAGGACTTTACAGCACAGTGTCGGCCAATCATCACCAAGGCCCTTGAGTTAAAGAACTGTGCGGAACCCTGGCATGGGAGAAATTTGGGAATTTGTCCAAGTTCACCAGCAAATAGGTAGAATGACTGGGACCTAACCAAGGTCAGGCTGACACAAAGCCCTTGCTTTCAACAAGGGCAGTATTCATGCTCAGTAGGGTGATGAGACTCAGGTCCAGCTCTGACTTCTCTAGTAAGTTGGCGTGTCATCATGTGCAAGTCACTGAACACATCTGAGCACCACGTTGCTGAATGTGTAAGAATACGTCAGTTGTTGTTAATTTCTCTTCTCCAGGTGGTCGAGTGCATATAATTTTGAACCTGCAATCTTTCTGTGCCGTGCAAAGAACGAGATTTCTGAGTTCCAGTACCAGCTCTGTTTTGTATCATGTGGTCTATGTGTCACCCTTACTAAGTCTCTGAACCTCTACTGAGCTGCTTTTTGCCCATTTTCAGATGGTCAAAAATACAAAGAAAAAAGCTAGAGTCACTCCTATGTCCTCGTCACGGTTAATGTTTTGATGTGCATTTTTTCTAGATGTCTATGTGTGTACACATGCATACACCCATGCACACGTACTAAGAGGGATCATATGGGATATGTGCTGTTTTTATGACTTTACCAATGTGCTGTCATTTCCATACTTTAGAAGATAAGCTCTAACTTGAAACCTGTTGAATGATATTTTCCTTGCTTCTTTCATGTCATTTCCTTCTATTCCAAAAGAAGATACCATTTGAGAACCTAGAGCACTGTAGGTGTCAGCTTTCCCCTTGTCTGGACCAAATATCTGACATCCAGGACTTAAAAGAGGAAGTGGTTTATTTGGCTAGAGGTTTCGGTCTTGGTGTCTGGCCCCAAGGCAGGAACATCGTGGTGCCAGCGTGGTGGAGCAGGGTTGCCCAGTTGATGGTGGCAGGGAAGCTGTGCCAGAGAGGAAGGGAGGGGCGCACTTGTACAGTGCTCAAGGCCACACATGCACCACCTTCCCAGACACGCCCCGAAGTGTGTGCCTAAAGCTGAGTGTTTCTTAAATGATACAGCGCAATTAACAATCACAAGCACTTTTTATGCTTTAGTAATGGGGTGATGGAACCTTACCTTATTTTGAAGGTTTAACCTTTCTTTTCTTTTTAATGCTAAGGATGGAACCTAGGGCTTTGTGCATGGTAGGCAAATGAGACCTGCTGAGGCTGGCCCAGAACTCGTGATCCTCGCTCTCAGCCTTCCAAGTAGCTGGGATTCCAGGCGTGCACCACCCTGCCTTCTGGCTTTTTACCTGACATCAGTGCTACCTCCTGTCTCTTCTTCCATGTCTTACATAAACACGGAACATACTCCATGTTCCTCATCCCTTTTTCTTGGGTTGTTTTCTTTATCAGCATTTCCTAACGTGGGTTCATGGAAACAACATGGAGTCTATGAACACGAATAGGGAAAAAAGGGCATTTTACTTTTATTAACCTCTAACTCTAATAAAGCTTTTTGTTCCATTGTAAGTGTCAGTAACAAACCATAGTAGTGTTAGTGTTAACTGTGTTTTTGTTGCCAATAGGAATCACAAGGACTTTCCTTTCCCATTATAGTTGTTGCAGATATTTCTGCTTCAAAATGATGGCAGATTTTAGGCTTGCTATATATTATTATTAAATGCCACTCTATTGCAAATTTACTTTTTAAACACACGGTGTGTTCTACTACTGATTTTCTTTGAAATCCTATGTAATGTTATTATCTTCATTTAAATATACTCTCCTTTGCAGGAGTCCATAGACTAAACCAGTTTGTCAAGAAATCCATGTCACAGAAATAATTAAGAGTCCCAGCTACTCCTGAGGGCCATGGACATCTGGTCTATGTGTTGCTGTCTTCTCTCAGCTCAAAGACCACTTAAAAGATCGACCTTTTCTCCATGTTCTAATACCTGATCCCCTTTGCATATTCTTTCCCATACTGTAGATTAAAGAATCCTTTGCATATTTATGTTTGCACCTGCATTGAGGTCATGTATACAGTAGGCACTCACTAAATATGTGGTAACTTGAGTCACTCAGTAGAACTTTATCTTGTGAAGCTTATTTGAGGCTTTTTAAAAAAAAATCAAAATGTTCTGATAGTGTCTTTGATTTTCCTCTTTTGTTTAGCAATGCTTTGTCATCTTTTTGGAGTCAAGAAAATCTTGATACTATCTCCTTATGGGGGAGAATATTTTTTTCAACTGCATTCTACATTTCTGCATTCCTTAAGATTTATCTTAGGGTAAATAGGTAAATTGTGTAAGAAATAAATGTCCAAGTGATTGCTGGAGTTTGTTCGTTAAGCCTGCACGCACTGACTTGCAACTCAAGGGGATGCTCCCTTTCTGTGGACCTTGATTTTTGTCCCATGTGCATCCTGGGGGTGCTCCCAGACCACTGCCTGCCCACTCTCGGGCTTCACAGAGTACAAGGCAGGCATTAGTTGTCTTTCCCAGTAAGGTGTTTGACAGGCTTATCAGTTATCCTCAACATGATCCAGTGCTTTCTTTGGGACTCAAGCTGTAGCAATTCTTTATTATTATAAACTATTGTTTTTGCCACTGATGATACTAATTTACCTTAGCGCAGTAAAGCAAGCCTGTTATAGATTACAATCCTTATTCTCACCCAGTGAAGTATTTTGAGGATAGGTCTTTGAGAAAGGTGTGTGTTACAGATATGGATACTGAAACTGAGGGGCGGTGCAGAGTTGCAGAATACTGGGCAAGGGGATGCACCCTGTAATCCCAGCACCAGGCTGAGGTAGGAGGATCGCCATGATGAGTTCAAGGTCAGCGGGCAGTACATAGAGTCTCTGTCTTAAAACAAAACAAAACAGAAAGTTGCGGGAGGAAGTTATGGAAGAAGACTCAGTCCTGCTGGCAGATGTCTTGTGCTGCAGTGCACGGCCTGCCCAGACTTCTCTACCCTCAAACATCTTTTTAGGATTGCTGGGGTGATTCTGTATTCTCAGACCAGGCAAAGGTAGCAGGTTTCATTCATCTGCGGCCTTTTCTGTTCTCCAGAATCAAGAGTTTATAGTGTGTGAATTTAGTTTGCAGTGGATGGGGCAAGCCCTATAACTGTGCACTCTCCAGGTGTGGTCATTGGTTAGGCCTTGGCCAGCTGGCTCTTAGGGTCTGGAACAGTGTGTACTGTGAGCCTGGATAAGTACTCGCCGGTTGAGCGCTCTGTTTAAGGATTGTTCATAATTATGCCATTCTGTGAGGCCCGGTCTGCAGGAAACACCTCTCTGTTGTTCATCCCACTTAAGTGCCTTTTAATGAATTCCTTCTGCACAAGAAAAAGAGATAACCAGGGATGGTTCTGCTATGAATAATAAAGTGGGCACTGGGACCTGTTATTCCATTTGTTCCTTTATTTTTTATGTATTTGTATCCTTGTCAAAAGAAGACTTGTGACTATTTGTGAGTTAACTCAGTAATGGAATATGGTGCCTGTCTTGTTTCTTTATTCCGACCAGTGTTGCAATTTCTACAAAGTGCGCACAGTGGTGTTAAGCATTCGTTCATTAATTCCTAAGTCCACCCAGCATACGTTCCTGTGCCGATCATGTGCTGGTGTAATTACTATGGTGCAATTACTATGAAAGTGTCTAGAGTGGTGAATTAGAGACGAAAAATCGCTACCCTCACAGGCCTGTGCTGTCTGGAAGATTTAACAGGATGAGACATGTAAGTAAACACGGATGTGCACTCTGAAAAGAACAAGAAGCCCAGAATATTATGGGGAATAACTGGATAGGATGCGTGAAAGGTGATATAGATCGCTGCCTTGAAGCAGAGACATTTGAAATGGAAGGAGAAGCAGGAACCAACCCTCTGAAGAGTGGACGGAAGTGTGTTCATGTAGACAGAACAGCATGTGCAAAGGCTCTCAGGTAGGGGGCCTTGGCCTGAGCAAGGAGGAATGGTCCATGTTCCAGTTGGGCAGCGGAGGGTGGTGAACACCAGGAGATGGCGTTTTCCAGGTGGGACCACCTAGTCAGTGACAGTCAGGGATAGGGGTGGTAAGAGGGGGACAAAGAAAGGTTGGATTGCAGTTCCTTAAGAGGTCTTTTGTAGCGTTGTGATTCTCTGATTTCACCTGATTGCCCTAGGCAACAGTAAGTCCCACATTTGCTGATTTATGGGTCAAACTGCTGCTTTCCTGGGATGACAGTAAGCCTCTGTTTTGCTCTAGTCCTCCACAGTGGATAAAATACAGTCATATACTTAGTGTCATTGGACTTCTCCCAACAGCCTTGTGAAGTAGCTGTTATTATATCTATTTTAACACGGGAAAGAAGAGAAGAGAAGAAGAAGAAGAAGAGAAGCCCACTCGAGGCCACCGAATGGTCAGTGGGGATCAAACCAAAGACCTCTGATGTTCTAGTTCTAGTTCTAAAACTTGTCTCTCTCTTCTATCTTGTCCTACTCTGGGGAATAGGAGGAGGAGGATTTCTGGACCAAAGAGAGGTCCTGAGATCAGGAGGCAGAACCAAGCCCGCAGACCACAGGCTCCCACGTGCCTGAGCCTGTATCGGTATTCAACTTGTAAGCACTTTTTGGGCTGCTTCAAGAGCACCCTTTTAGCAGCTGCAGCTGTTCTTAATAGCAGCTGCTTGAGCGGATTGTGTTGTGATTAATAAAGGAAACTCAACAGTTTGTTCTCTCAACTGTGCCCTTGGTGTGCAAAGCCTGCTTCCATCTAAGCCAAGTTTCTGATTCGCAACAACACAGTCCTATTGGCATATGATGCCCAAGGGACTCCTAACTCCGCTGTGGGAAGAGGTGGTCCATCTGGATCGGAGCCGAGGTGCCAAAGACCCTCCAGGGACAGCATGGTGAGGGAGATAAGGGCAGTGGGTAGCCTGGTGAATGCCAGCGATCCTCAGCATCAGAATCGGGGAGCCCAGGGTGTGGGGATGCAACCTTGAGCTGAAGTCACCTCTTGCCGTCTTGTCGGATGACTCCTGCTCCCCAAGACCTGCCAGTTGTTGCTCCACTGCATGGATTCTCCAGCTGTGCGCTGGTCCTCAGCATGTTAAAAGGACTGCTGGGTCCCATGGCCAGGGTTTCAGGTTCTGTAGGTCTGAGGCGGAGCCTGAGAATTTGCAGTTCTGTGTTTTCAGGTGATGCAGCAGCTGCTGGATCAGGGGCCACCCTCTAAGAACCACAGTGGAGGGTCCTGGATGGGGAGAGTGCCTGTTTTAGACTTTTATGAGACATTTCCAGCTTTTTAATTATTGAGAATAAAATCAACTCTCCAAGAAACACCATGGTGTTTAAAACTGTAGTTCAGACAGAACACTGTGACTGTCAGTTTGTCACCTCTGATCTGAATGTTTTAGGGAAATCCTTGTGCTGTCTGTTCTGGAGTTTGAGGCACAGAGGGAATAGTGGAGCATCCAGTTAGTGTGGGGTGAGATAGTGACTAGAATCTAGGCTTTCTGTGCACCTCGTGTGTATGCACCTGTGCTAGCACACTGTCTTCCAAATAAGTGTTCTTTGTGAGTAGAAAAACTAAGTAACATTGAAAATGATAGCCACACTAAAATAACGTTTACTATGTTCCAGGCACTGTTTAAGTATTTCATACTTTACCTTTATTAACCAAATCAGTCCTAACAACAACACTGTGAGGAAAGTAATATTATTTATATTTTACCCATGAGAAATCTGCAGCACAGGCAAGAGATTTGCTGAAAGTCACAGAGCTACTAGTAGAGCTGAGATTTGAACCTAAGATGTTTAGCTTCAGGCAGAAAACAGCAAATAATTCTGCATCTTTTTTTTTGAACTTCATGTAAAAAAAATGTAGTAACAATAATTATAAAGACCTTTGCCCATGCAATGTGGAAATCACTGATGGAATTCTGCAGTTGTAATGTTCCTAAGAAACTTGAAAATTAGGTGGCCCGATTCCTTCTCACTTCCGTTTTACAGACAGGGAAACTGAGGGGGCAGAAAGGAGAAGAGATTCATTCATCCTGAGCCCTGACTTTATTTTTGGGCAGAGTGGAGGTCAAGTAGATGCTGGGCAGCGACTGCTGCTCAGAAAGGTGTTTGCACCCCAGACTAGTGTACCCATAACACTTGGTCCCTGAGGAGGCCTTTGCCTGGGTTTGAAGAAGAAGACAAATCACTTCAAGGGGGCTATGCATCAAGGTAGGAAGCACTCTCCCTGCTACAAAGCAAGCTTGTAGTTTGAAGTTTCCCTAATTGCTGCTAGAGGAAGGATGCTAAAAAGATAACTCAAGGGCAGAGTGTATTTCTTGTCTGTCGTGTTTGCTTTGGTTTTTTGATTGTTCCTTGTCTCTCCCTGTTTGGTTTCTTTCCTCTGAAGTGTATTCCTTTTTTAAATTTTTACTTCTTTTTTACACCTGTGCTGTTTTCACAGCTTTGAGTATCAATCATCTTGCCTGTTTTGACCTGGAATGAGGAAGGCCAGCTAGCTGGTTGGAGGGACTGGAGCTTCATGGCACATCTACCTCCATGTGGTGCAAGGAGCCAGCGTTATCCTAATGCTTCATAACTGGTCTTGGGGCTCAGAGTCTTTGAAGGATTTAGGGTTGCAATAGGATTGAAAGTACGGTATTACGGAGGAGATAAACCCAAGGCGATCTTCCTGCAGTCAGGTCACCCACCCGCATCACTTTGCTGATGGGGAAACTCCATCCCCACAGTGCATAGTGACTTGCTCAGTGGTCAGACAGCAGTGATGGTGGTGCTCATGGTGAAATCGAGAAACTCTTTTCCACTCGTTGCATTGTTCCAAGGATTTTATAATCAGTAACTCTTCTAATCCTCATGACAATCCTGTGAGGAGGATACTGTTAACCATCCTCACCACACAGATAAGGACCCTAAAGTCCTGACATCATTTGTTCAAGGTAGTCATAGAGACTGGATTCAAATCCAGACAGTCTACCTCTTTCATTCTTTGCTTGCCCCTGTGCAGAACTGACTACCAAGCTGTGGTGGTTGATGGGGTACAACAGGCGGCAGAAGCAAACGGGAGGGGAGAGTGGAAGGGAGAAGTAGCAGGCAGAATGGAGAAGTGGGTGGTTTTGTTGCCCTGGAAGCCAGTTGCTGATGTGGTTCTGGCTGCTGGTCCAGAGTCTTTTCATTATGTCATTTAGCTTCCTTGGCAGCCCTGGGGACAAACGTTCTTTTGATGCTTGTGGGTTTTGTTTATTTAATAGTTCTTTGTATGAAATCTCATCCTAGCCACAGCCTCTGTTTTGAAAGTCAGAAGGTTTAGCCCTGCTAATTGATTGATTTAAGCTGTACAAAAGTCAGCTGGGCCCTTGATGCTATGTAAATTAGGGCAGTTTTATGAAGATGCAGGCTTTTTCTTCTTTTACCTTCCCCTTACCCCAGTGGGTTTCCTTCCAGATTTAGAACATTTAATTAGGATATTGTTAATGTGGTCTATCACTGTGGGCATAATGGAGACTATTTTCCCCAGTAGAAGGCAAATGCCAGTGTATTTTAAGAAGTTTTCTTTGTAATCAAAACTTATATATTAAAGTGGTTGTATGTGAACTACAGGATCTGGTTCTTTAGCATTGTGCCCTTCTTGAACGGTGATTAATTACATGTTGAAGTAAGTAACCCTGGCCAGTGTGCTTCGTAGAGGCAGATCCTTGTGTATGAACTTGTTTAAAGTCCTGAAGCATGTGGGCACTGTGCTACAGTCAGTCCTTGGATGAAATAATCCCTTGAGATCTTGGTGCTCACGATGTCGAAGATTGAGTCGGGATATTTGAAGCAGCCTCATCCCAACCTACTCATCATTTGTCAGGAATACAAATCATAATGGGAATGGAAGTGTCCTCCAGTAGTGTAAGCAGTGTGGAAACTCACAGGGACAACCTTTGACAATGAACGTCTTGTCTGCTATGAGACAGGCACTGTGTACGGTGCTGGCCCTGCAGTGTATGTTAAGGTGAAAGCCCAAAGCTTCAGAGCATGAAGGAAACCACAGTGCCGCCTCCTCCCCAGCCTCATGCTCTGCCCTCAGGTGCCCTTGCCTGAGCTGTCCAGCCACGCTGGCCTTGCAGCGCATGAAACGATCTCTTCTTGGGACTGCCTTTTAGGCTACCGCAGAACTGGCCACAGGCCCCTCAACCGGCATTCTAGGTTCACAGCTTTCTTAGTTATACTGGCCACTTAGGAATTTGTAATTATTTGTGATTAATGTCTGGTGTTTCCCACTGCCATAAAATATCAGTGATGGATTTTTACGCACCTGTTTTTATTGGTCTTTTCTTTCTTTGGCCTGAAACATAGTTCAATAAATATTTAGGGAGCATTCAATAAATGTTGCTGATATTCTTTTTTACCATTTTTCTTTTATTCTTGAGCTTGGGCGATCAAGTGGTGACTGACTATTCGTGGTGAGGCACTGGGGACAGACGTCCGTACTGTTACATATATTCCTTGGAGAATATACATATTTCTTTTCTAGTTTCCTACCTCTCTGTAGCAAATAAAATTCAGACTTTAGAAATTGTATAGAACAATCATTCCTAACCTTTTCTAAATATGGCGATTTTTTTCAATTAAATTATGGCAGATCATGGGGTTGTGGTTCAGTGGTAGAACATTTGTCTAGCATGGGCAATGACTTGACTCCTAAGTTCAATCCCCAGCATAGAGGGTGGGGGAGAAGGAAACAGAATTCAAGTGGCACTGGTTATATTTTAGCTATCAGTTCATTGGGAAAAAATAAATAATTATTCAACACTGCTAGTCAACCATGTAAGTTCCTTTGAATTCTATCTTAATAGCATCTCCATACACTTGCAAAATAGTAGTACACACATATAAGAAGTAATGCTTGGCGAACATTTGGATTATTAGCATCAATAACTCTAAGCCCCTGTGTCCTCAGGTGGGAACCACATAGAGTATTTGCATTGGCCCTTTATTTTATATACATCAGATTTGGAATTGGTTGTTTGTGGGCTCAGTTTTTCTTACGTACGTGTTTGATTTGATCAGCATAGTGTTTTTAAAATTCTTAGCCAAGATTTAAAAGCTAGGAGATTTTTCACAAGATGAGATTCCTAACTTTTCTTGAAAAATGAGAACAAGGCCTTAGGTCCTGTGCCGCCATAATCCCCTGGTCCTAAACCGGAAGTGCCCCTCTAGGAGTTCCACACTCTCTTGTGTTTGTCCCAGTCCTCCCCGATCTCATTTGTTGTTACACAGCAGGTGACTGGTGGAGTGGGAACCACTAAGTTAGTGGGACCTCCTCAGTCCTGGCAGAGGCTTGTGAGCAGAAATAGCCCTGGGCCGGCTGAGGCAGGAAACTTGGGTTCCTGTCTTCCTGATGGTACTGACCGGCATGGTGACCTTAAACGAAACTATACAATGGCTCTGAACCTCAGTATGCTCATAAGTCACCACCTTATGATCAATTCCTCCTGGAACCCACAGAGACGTTGGACCTACTGAGGGAAAATTGTTAACTATAATAAAATTGTTTGTTATTAATTCCTCGTATTCTCTTTCCTCGTGTGTCCTCCCTTCTCATAGAAGAATTTGTCATTCATTGTTACACTCTGATGGTTCATAGTAGAAACTCAAGAGGGCTCTTGGTTCTTCTCATTTTCTCGCCTACCATTTCTTATCACTTCTGGAAGCATCTCCACCCCTTTTGTCCCATCTCCTCTGCTCTTGCTAGGGGTCCCACAACCTTAAGCTCCTCGAGTTACACCCAAGCCACCTTAAGGTTGGAACTCCTCCTCAAATATAAATAATTGCAATTGAATTATTGCTTTTTGAGCTACTCAGTAACTAAGGAGTTGTGGTGTTGTTGATTGCTGTGAGAGACTAATGGGACCCTGGGCTGGCATGAAGGACTTAGTTTCTAGTAGTGATGTACTTGCAGGCAAACTGTGTTTTGGTATTATTATTGTTTGGGGTGAACAATACCATTGCATTGGTCCTTCTGGATCTGGAATGGAGAGTAGGTATCCATGTCATGAAAGAGGAAGTGAACCTGAAGAAGCATGTTGATCTTTGGGGACAGATAGACCTTAGTCTCGCCTGTGACCTTGGGCAAATAAAACAGGGATAAAGCATTCTGTTTCATCTCAATTTTATAGCCCGTTTTAGTTTTTAAAGATTTTGAAGGGAATTGCCAACTTTGCAGTGCTGTTTTCAGGATTGAGCATACACGCGCTGTAGTAAAGGAACAGCATAACACGGAAACTGTCCTTCCCTCCCTCCCCCTCTTTCCTCTCCCCTCCCCTCCCTTTGCCTTCACTTCCCTTTCCTAATTTTCCCCCTGCCTAAATGTGATAATGTTCCAGCCGGAGGAGTAGAATAACATTGTCTGAATAAAGGTTCATGCCATTCTTTCTACAAACATTTTGGCTTAGCTTATTCTTGAGTAGGTCAGGTGGAGCTCCTAGTGATTTTTTTTTTTTTTCCGTTTTAAGTTTTGTAAACAAACAAAAGCTAGATTTTTCCAGGAAACATAAGGACATTTCTTTTGCTTTTAATAGTTTCCTGAACATGTAAAAAAGCATAGCATTGGTTAAAAGGGATGCTTATGCTACTTAGCTATCTACAAACCCAGCCCATGGGGCTGTAGTGGGGAGCAGAGTCCTTTTACTTTACCACCCTGGGCTGAATGGGTTGGAAGTCTCTTGCCTGGCTGGATTAAAGGAACTGAAATAATGACATTTAAAATCCAGTGCCTGTATGAGTCATTTTTTTTTTTTTTTCGGTACCAGGGCTCAAACTTGGGTCCTTGCGCTTGTGCAGCATGTGGCAAAACCACTGAGCTAAATCCCTGGCCCCTATATGAGTAATTTTTAACTACAAAAGCAGAAAATGATAACTTAAGGGAGATCTGACTTGGATGTATGGGCTTAGAGAGTATGGAGTGCCCACTCAGAAGTTGGCTACGCAGTTCAAAATTACACTACTCCTTGGCAGGGTGGAAGTGGTACTGGAAGTAGAGCACCTGCTGGTAGAATGAAGAGGGTGGGCCCTAGTCCAGAAGCAAAGTTATTAAGAAAAGACTTTTCTTTCTCCAGTCTTTGACCTGAAGAGAAATGGGGCCGTGCACCGATTCCTCAGCAGGTTCCCACCTCTGTCTCCTCAGTTCCTGCTTCTGTAGGTCTCAGTGACTGACCACTTGGGCAGAAGGTCAGTGAACAAGCTAATGATGATGAGCTGGATACCAAAAGAATGTTCTGAGAGAGGCTGAGAAGAGCTTGGGAATGTGCTCAGATATGGCAAAGAGGAGACGATAAAGGTTTTGTAGCAAGACTTATCCTTCTTATCAGTCGTAACCTTTGTGTGCAGTTAGGTGTGTGAGGAAAAGGCCACAGGTAATGTTGTGGGATGGGTGTGCCCCTTCCGAGACTTTCGAGGCTGTGTGTTCCTGTTGCTCACGTGGAAGGCGGAAGGATGGGTGTCAAAGCCAGAGGGACTTCTCTCAGAATGAAGTAGGGTCGGGAGAGTGGAACTTCAGCTGCACTCTCAGGACTGATGAGTAGAAATAGAAGCTTCTAATTTCCTTTGCAGAAAACAAAATAGACGGTGTATGATGATGGGTCACAAGCAAAACATTTATGAGATTCTGACAACGTTTAAATATCTCTCCATTTGCTGCTCCCATGACCTGCTGCCTTCCCATTATGATGAGAATGAAAGACCCCACGAAGTGGAAACAGCCTTGTGTTGTCTGTCTTTGGGAGAAGCCAGTAGAGGGCTGGGGAGGCTGGGAGGGAAGAGCCTGGGTGGGGGTAGGAAGGGAAGGAGGTGTCCCTGAAGAGGAGAGGAAATCAAGCCTTGGAGGGGAGGGGAGGAGTAGAGACGGCCCGTGGCTCCCCTTTCGGCAGTGCTGAGCACTGTTAGGTGTGTTTCCCAGATCTTCCGGCAGATGCATTTCTTCTACAATAACTGGGCTGCTGTGTCGTCCTCAGCAAGTCACTCGCCTCTGCCACTCTCACTTTTCCATTTTTAAAATGAGGAAATCGGGCTTCCCTTTCCCAGTCAATGATTTCAGCCTTCTGTAATAGAGTTCTCTTTCCCTTTTACTGATATATTGTTATCCATATGATATATGTTGATATATATCAGTAAATAGCCGAACTTTTGAAATTTTGGGTCAGATGTGGGACCTTGTGATAGTATGGTTTGGGAACAGTGATTTGCTTTTCAAGGGGATTTCTGGAGAGCAGTTTCTCTTCTCCTTTGAGGAAGTCCTGAGTTGTGTCACATGAGACGTGGGGAAGCCCAGAGCCCCTTCTGTGGCTCTCAGAAGGGTAAGAGGCCCTGGTGGGGAGATGGGCACTGTGGGTCCTGTGACAGGTTGGGCCAGCAGCTCGGCGGTATAACTGCAGCGTGGAAGCCAGAGGATGGCCCTGAGCAGTTTACATGGAAGGTGATGGCCAAATATTGCTGTGCAAATTAAGTAGGACATCAAATGGGAAATTCATCTTAATCTTCTTTAAATACTTACTACTCATTTGCCAGGGTTCTAAGTAATACAATTTCCAAGGTTCAGAGGTGTCTAATACAATTTTCCCCTCTCCATAATTCTGAGCCCCTTGTAAAACTCTATTAGAAACATCAGAGTAATTATAGAGCTATGTTCTGCTTGTGGATGGCTGTAATATTAGCCCCGAGTCTGCCTGAAGTAGCTGTGTTAATAAGCAGGGCCTGAGAATTAAAAACAATTTAGCAGGCTCTTAAATCAAGATTCCCACTCCAAGCCTTTCTTCCTAGCGGGCTGCAGCATGGCTGTCAGCTTTGGGTTAACAGTTCAGAAGCCCAGGTTCTAAATCCTCATGTGTGCAATGGGGATGGAATTACCTGAATACCCAGGCCCTGGTAGATGTGAGGACCAGTGAGCCTGTTTGGAGTTGAAGGTGCACCGTGCAGATAGGAGTGGTAAGGTTGATACAGCACAATTTCTAGTGTGGGTGACAAGGACCCTGCATTGCCGAGAATGCTTCCTGGTGGCCTTCATGGGTATGTTTTGTGGAATAGAGAACTGATACTTCATACTCGGGCTAATGATTGTTATATTTGATTGGCACATGATAATATACAAAATGTTTTTACCCCCAAACCTATGAATTACATGATTTTGTTTTTGCTCATCCTACAAACCAAGCAATTAAGGTGCAGGTAGGTTAGTCATGTGCCTAAAATCCAATTACACTGCTTGAAAATAATTTGTTCAAACTTTTGGCTTGTGTTCCCAGCTTTTGGAGTTTTTCTTTTATCACATTTCACATTTTACTTTAGGAAAGGCTTCGTGTCACCTCTGTAACACCAATAACAGCTGACATTTCTGGAAGTTTGGTTGATGTCAGCACGTTTTATACATGATGACAGAGAGCGAGAGAAGTTAAGTACGGCTGTCCCTTGGGTATCGGAGGGGACTGCTTCCAGACCCCTGCGGATGCTCAAACTGCAAACGTTCAAGCCTCTTACAGAAAATTGCCTACTATTTGCATTTAACCTGTGCACCTTCTCCTGTTGTCTCTTGGGTATCCGTAATGGCTAGTGGAATGTAAATCTATGTAAATAGTTATACCGTATTGTTCAGGGAATGACAACAAGGGAAAAAAGCGAAACAAAGCAAGCTCTACATGTTCAGTATGGATGCAGTTTTTTTTCAAACATTTTTGACCCACAGTTGACCCACGGACACTGACCCCGAGGAGATGGACGACAGGTCAAAGCTTGCTGAGCGTACACAGCTAGTGTGGCTTGATGTACTTGAGATTTTCCTACCCTGATGACAAGAATGATAACACAAGAATGGACGTTTCTTGACTGTACACTAGACACTAGGCCATGTCAAACAGTGGCATTCAGAGCTTCAGAGCAGCAGCCCTGTGGAAGGAGGCTCTGGAAAGTGCTCTGTGGGGCAGGTTGGGGTTCCTACCCTCTCCCTCCACTCACAGGAGAGCCACACATATTCCCCTCTGCTTTGCTCTTAGTGGTTTGGATACAGCAAAAGTTGGCCTTTCTTAGAACACTTTTTCCTGTCCTCTTTCTAGTGTATCTGCTCTTATAACCCAGATGTTGTAAATTGACTGTCTGAGCCTGCATTATGCTTGCAGCCCTATCTCACTTGGCCCTCCTTGTATTAAAAACCCATGATTGAATTAGATGGCAACATCTAAAAATTCAGATGAATATCTGAATGAAAATCTGGATTAATGGTCTATCACGAAAAATTGTGCCAATGTGGGCTCCACTTGTTGATATACCAGGACCAAGCTGCTCCATTTAGACCGGAAATCATTTTTATTCTTTCTCCTCATCTTCCTTTCCCTTTCCCCACATAACTACCAGACCGAGTGAGGTTGCTGGGAAGGTTGCATTAGTTAGCTAGAAAAGCAAATTTTGGCATAGAGAAGAAACTCTGTACATGTATGTTGAATTGAGTGGAAGCTGGTAGCTTAAGATTCTCACTTGGTAATAGAATCATTGCTATTTGTGAGGCAGTTGCCTCTCGCAGTGTCTATGCACAGGGGAAGATGCCAGGCTTAATTTGCTTTGTAGGGGGAAAAGGGTTCAGTCCCTCTAGCTTGAAGGTCTGTGCCCCATCAGAAATTAAAAGACCACACATGTAGACCTCCTGTTGACAAAAGTACTTTTATTGTACTACTTGACAATATGAGGAAACAGTTTTTCTCTAAACAAGCCATAGATCCAATGAATTAAATGAGATCATGTATATGACAGTACTTTCTATGTTCTTGGATATTCAGCGAGTAAATTATTGGAGATGTTTTGAGAGCATTACCACATGTATGGTTTCAAGCTAGTCGTAGCCTTTTTGAACCTTTGTTCTTTGCCACTTTGTACCTCGCTCCACAAGCTACTGTTCTAGACATCCATATATATGTGGCTAATGTTTTCCCTAGCACCCCATACAGTGTCTGGTATAGAGAAGATGCTCAGTGTGTATGCCGGTTAAGTGGATGATGTGGAGATCTTTGAGACTATTACTGAGTTAATGTACATAAAACACCAAACAGAGTATTAGCATTTTAGACAGTTTGTATTTATTTATTTATTTACTTACTTACTTACAGTGATGGGTATTAAACCCAAAACCTCATACTGAGTACACACTGCCACTGAGCTATTCTCGGCCACTGGTTTCTAGTTTTTAGGAATAATAAGCTGTTTTCTAAAACTTTTCTTTGGCCACAGGCTGGGGGATGGATTCTGTTCTTGGCTAAAAGGAATCCAGGCTTGGCAAGCTTGCTGGCAGGTGACAGGAGGACACAGGGCTCTGGCTACGTGTGAAACACAGGTCAGGGCTTCTCATAGAATGTCAGTTAGAATACAATGCCTGCTACTGCTTTCTTTCCTGTTTCGGATCTCTCCACTTTCCAATCCTGGCAAGGCAGAGGCACATGATTAAGCAGAAGAAGCAAGACGAAGTCAGACACAAGGAACTCTGGAACCTGGAGATTAGAACTGTTGGGAATAATGCAGTGTTAAATTTAGAAGGGCTCTTAGCATGCACTAGGCTCAATGTCATCATTTTCTAATGCTTTATTGGGAAGAGGAATGAGCAGAAAGCAGACTTTGGGGTTGGATAGTCCTTGGTCTGCAGCCCTGCTCTGCATTTTCCTGTCGTCCAACTGCTGACAGAAATCTTAACCTCCTTGACATGCACTAATTTCATGGGTGCTTCTGAGTTTACATTAAGGATAAAACATTCTTAGCCCGAATGGCCAGACGTACAGCGGGCACTTGTATTAGTTGGCTTTCCTGATTCTGAGACAAAATACCTGACATCCACAACTTAAAGGAGGTGAGGTTTATTTTGGCTCACAGTTCCAGTGTTGAAGTCTGAAGTTGGCTGGCTCCAAGGCAGAAAGGACATGATGGGAGGACATGAAGGAAAACAGCTGACCGACCCATGGCAGCCATAAAGCAGAGAGAGAGGAGAAGCGAGGGACAAGAACTCACCCTTTCAGGTTGTGCCTCCCAGTGACCCACCTCCAGTTAGGCCCCACATCCTCACAGCCCATTCAGCCACGAGCTCTGAAATGAACTGATCCCCTGATGAGGATGGCACCCCCATGACCAATCTGAATACAGGAGACTTTTGAGGAACATTTTAGATCTAAATCATAATAGTACTCAAGAAAAGTGGCAGCCCTCATTGTCACTGATGGGAAATGGAAGCCCAGAGATGGCAGTGGCTGGTCAAAGGCACAAACTATGGGGTCATCAAGCTGGTGTTGATGCTGAGGCCTCCTGCTGTGGGTATGTGTGGAGGAAGACAAGGTGGAGCCAGGCAGATATATATTTGTCCACATCTAAGATTGAGTGGCCTCTTTTGGGAAGTGAGCCAGGATTTTGAGTTTAGGAATATCAAAGCACCTTACCTACTTATCTGAGATAAAATGACTGAATTAATTGGAGAAGGAAGCTTCCAGATAAACTTTGTACAAGTGGGAAGATGATGTATGTTCTGTATTATCAATAAATCTTTGGTTCAGTCTTCCCCTGAGTGGTGTTTCTCTTTTTGTTTGATAAGCCAGTAAGAAATGATGAAAGCGACCTTTGAGAAAACAACTTCAGGCTTGGATAGAAGGTGTTACCATCATTTTTCCCCCCTCAAGGCAATAATTTTTTTTTTTCAAGACAATAATTTTTGAGTTTTTACTAATAATATTTGAAGCAGTCATCCTTTATTTTTCTCCTCAGTGTCCTGCTTGGACCTGATATTTAGGGATTCCTGCGAGGCATGTGTAACCAGCTGCCATGGAAGGATGTGAAGATGGCCATTGTGACTTAATGCCATAATCTCCCTGCATAAAACACTTCTGTTGAAATTCACTTGTTTCGGAGGTTTTTATGAGACAGCACAATCACTTGGCTTTATGGCTTTTAGGATTTATGAGTTTGTACCTGTTTAGGAGAGTAGAGTCATGGTATGCCAACTGTACACTCTAAGGCTTTTTCTGGAATCATCACTTACAGAACAGATCACATAGGACTTTTTCAATACTTAGAAAATAATAATAATGCAGGAAGCTCATTTTACCTTTATTCTTGATGTCCCATTGGGCATTAAATGCTAAGCCTGCCACCACATACAACTCAGGGTCCTTTGAAGAAGAAATACAAGCTCTTGGTTTATCTGTGTCAGGTAAAAGGGCTGAAGACCAAGACCAGACCAGACCACAACAAGCCTTTATTAGGGGAATAGATCTGCCGGGCTGTCTCTGAACAAAGGAGAGACAAAAGCAACATGGCCAGGGCAGGGAGAGGCTTATAGAGACAGGGGTGGGGCTTGTAGGGGCTGAGGTGGGGTTGAGTGAGGTAGTGATCAGGGAGTGGAGGAGCCAGTGATGTCACTAGATGGTAGGAGGTGAGCAAGTATTAGGTTACTCTCTAGGTGGGACCAGGGGCATGCTGGGAAGAAGGGTTTGTTCTTTGGTGGGAGCAACCATCTTGGCATGACGTCACACAGGGGAGGGGGCAAGGCACCAAAGGAAGAGGGCAGCTACTATACATAATAGCTGCTGAGGTAGTGGGAGACCTATCAGTCTGGTGCTTTGAATTTCCAAGATTCACCTAAATCATAATTTCCCTAAGAAGATGCTAGAGAAAAATCTTATTAGTCCTTTCATTTCTGTCAGGGTTTCCCCTGGCATCTGTGATCTGTGAAAATAGAATCTGCACACAATCATGGGAATGTTTTTTGCTCACGTATCACTGGACTATTAACAATCTGCTTTTCTGTATATCTGATCTTTATACCTGTCCTGTGAGGGAGGCAGGAATGTGCCTCAGGCATGTATTCCACAGCATGTATTTTTTTCCAAAAACACCTGAAGGATGTCAAAAAAAAGTTGCTTTTGGTTCTTGTTTCTCTGTGTTTGGGGAATTATTAAAAGTGAGAGGAATTGTTTTTCTGACTATAGTTTCGGAAATCACATTAGGTATTTCTTATTTCTTGAAGTCCGTCTTTCACTGAGAAGGGATTTCTGAATTCTCCCCTTGGATTTTCTTGGAAGTTTCTTATTCACCAAACAATGCTTTTATTACATTATTTTATTAAAGCCAGTATTGACTCTCTGGATGTGGATGTTCAGGAACTTAATTCTGTCTGTTGAAGGTCTTTGGACTGGGTTTAATCCCAGGACGGAGAAGAGTTATTTCTAATTATGAAAGAAAACTTTTACTGGAACATTTTACTATTACATTGCACACCTTGCAGTTAGTTCATAGAACACTTTTATAGCCATTGCACGATTTTGCTTTGCACTTAGATATTTTAGGGGGTAGTTTTGGCTTGGGCTTGAGGTACCCATTGTATTTGTTATCCTGTGATAAACTCCAGCAGCAGGGCAGGTGCTTGTAATTTTCCTGAAGACTGTGGCCTCAAGAAAATGCTTCTGGGGCTAGTCACAATGAGATTTAGGAACAACAACAGCAAAAATCGGGAAGAAGTAGGAAGGAAGGAAGCAAAGGATGGAGGGAAGGGACAAAAATACCTCCTAAGTAAAATTTAAGTGCAAAATTAAAGAGTCAGACAACCAACCTCTCAAAATAACCCATACTTTAGCCAGGGATTTAACTCAGTGGTTCCGCCGCCTGCCTCACAACCACAAGGACCCAAGTTTGACCCCTGGTACCAAAAAAAAAATAACCCATTCTTTGAATTCTTTCCTCCCAGGAGCCCCACAGTCAGTCTGGATCTTCACCTTCCAGCCATTCTGAGCTATGCACTGAGAGTTGGCTCTCAATCTCCCGAGCCTTAGTTCATGCTTCCCCTTCTCTGTTTATCATACTACCTGTCTCAGGGCCCAGGCCCCAGACATCTTAATGAGGATCTCCTTAGCCCTGTTATCAGAACGATCCCTCTGCCTGTACTGAATCAGATGTGTGCACACGCGTGTGCGTGCATGCATGTGCACTCATGTAAAGAAAAAGAGGAGACTGTGTCTGTTTAGTAAGTAATACGTATATTTTAATTTTTCTGCCTGGTTAATTTTCCAGTGGACCCTGTGCTTCCAGAACCCTCTTGTGTAGGTCTCGTCCGTGCTCTTTCTGTCAAGCGTGTGTGAGCAGTGAAGAGGGTTTGGTTTGAACTGCTCCAGTGGGCTTTTGACTTTATCTGGTATCGAACCCAGAATCTTTGCACTGAACTATATCCCCAACCTATTTTTATTTTTTTTTCTGTTTTTAAATTTTGAGACAGGGTCTCACGAAGTTGCTCAGTTGCCCAGGCTGGGCTCATACTTGCAGTCCTCTTCCCTCAGCCTTTCAGAGTGCTGGGATTCAAGATGCGTGCCTCCCTATCCAGCTTTCCCCGTGGCTTTGCCAGCTCAGATCTGCAGTTCACAGGGCAGAGCAGGTAGTGAGTAAAGGCGAAGGATGGTAGGTGAAATTCTTCACATAAAAATCTTCTGTGCTCGCCCGGCCCAGAGTAAGCTGCGTGATCACCAGTCAGGATCTCCGCCTGCAGGGCCAATGCAAACAGAGCGATCTCTAAGCTCAGAAGACTTACGTTCAATCTGATGACCATAAAACATTACAAGAAATCACCATATTTTGTGAACAAGATTTTTTATGGGTAGAAATCCTGTTTTGGGGTCCTTGCCAGGTGTGATGATTGTTTAGGGTCAACGTGCTTAAAATGGAATTCATGCCTCCGAGATATCTTGCTCTTTTAGCCTTCTTACAGTTTGTTAATGATTCCCAAATCTTGCCTGGGCTTCAGAACTTTGGCCTCTGGACATGTTTCTTTGGCTTAGTCATGACTTCACAGATTCAGAGGCAGACTCTGTCAGGGCGGTGGTTTTTCATTGTGATTTAATGAATTTAGATGTAGGAGGCAGTTCCCACTGAACAATCCCGATTGCCAGGTTCCCTCTGTGTTTTATGCCCTCTATTTGGAAGCCCACTACTGGGCACATGGTGCTTCCTGGTGCTGGGCTCTGAGGGAAGGCTTTTCTCCCAGATGGAGCAACTGTGTTGGTTTCCTGCTGCTCTCCAGGTGAGCCATCTCAATACTGCAAAGCTTTGCTGGCTTCTCCCCTTGCTGCCTGCAAGTCCCCCACTGCCTGGCTCCTCTGTGACCCTTGGACCTGTACCTTCCCCTGGGAGCTGGGAAGACGCAGCGGTTCAAGCTTGTCCAAGCCCTGCTGAGCTGCAAGTGTGCTTTGCCAAGGTCCCAAGGAGATTCACGCACAGCCAAGTTTGAGAGGCACTCGACCCACAGAAGGTGAAGCCATGCTCAGGACTGTTAGCGTTGGAAAATATGCTGCCTTTTATTTCTACCTTGACAGCCAAACAACTCTTTAATGAAATGAAATTTTTTTTTTTTTGGTTGGGCTAAACTAGTGTTTAAAACTTTTTATTTTGGAGAACTTCAAACACATAGGTAGAGAAACTAGTAGGATGAATCCCCATGTCCCTGTCACATAGCTTCAGCACAGAGCTAATTTTTATTTTTTCTATAGCTCCTACCCTACCCTGCATTATTGTAAGGCAAATCCAAGACACACATATATATATATATATATTTTTTTTTTTTCTTTTTTATATTTTAGTTCACTAAGGTAAAATACATTTGCCTTTAAATGTACTCCCCCCTCCCCTCTTTTGGTATTGGGAAATAAACCCAGAGTCTTTGCACAGAGCTACATTTCTAGTCCTTTATTTTTATTTTAAATTTTGAGACAGGGTCCCACCAAGTTTCTAAATTGCCTGGGTGGGGCTCGAATATTTGATCCTCCTGCCTCAGCCTCCTAGAGTGCTGGGATTACAGCTATGTGTCACCACGCCCTGCTAAATTTACCCTGAATCATTTCTAAGCATATGGTTTAGTACTGGTCACATTTTTGTGCAGTCAATTCTCAGAACATTTCATCTTGCAAAATTAAACTGTAGGAATATTAAACAACATCTTTTTCCTTCTTAACATAACTATGGCACCGTTACCATACCTCAAGAAAAGTTAATGTTAATTCATGGATAACAGATGTCTGGTCCACGTTCATATTTCACAGATTGCAGTTTAACCTAAAGAAACTGAGCCATTGAGTTCACACCCTGCCTATGTCAGTTGGCAGCCCTGTTTGTACAGTGAAGAATCTAGAAACAACAGTGAGAGGTGAGGGTCTTTCTTCTTCCCCTAATTGGCAACCTGGCTTATCATCGTCTAATTTTAGAAATCAGAACTTTGCAGTAGGAAGAGCGTGGATTGTTGAATAAGAGCTAAGTCTCAGCTAGTCATTGCTTATTAGAGTTAGGCTAGAGTTACACCATCATTTTACACACAGGGTTGCTGTGAAATTTGAATTAGGTTGGCATACCATACCTCAATTGGAAATGATTATGTACATTTACATTCCTAACACCTGTGAATCTCAGAAACACAAAGTTTAGCAGAACGTGTTGTAGAATGATTTATATAACATGATGCCATTTACTTAATGTTAAACAAAATAATTATATAAATTGTTTATGCATATACATATGTCATAAAAATATGAAAATGTGCTTGAGAATGACACACAATTCAGGATAGTAATCATCTCTCAGAACAGGAGAGTGGAATAACTATAGATTTTTATTATGTAGGAGCTTGAAAGAAATGTAATAAAGTGTCAAGATGTTCTAACTATGGTTGATGCATAAATGAGTATTTATGGTATTATTTCTATTATACATGTTTGGAAATATTACCAAAGAAATACTTTTTTAAAACTGCTCACTATTTTATTTATCTGTTGATTGATTGATTGAGTTTTGGTGCTGTGGAATTGAACTCAGCGCTTTGCACATGCTGAGTGCCTATTCTACCACTGAGCTGCACCCCTAGAATCCCCTCCCCACCATTATTTTGTTTTTGTTATTAAAAAAAAAACTGATCTCAATCAATTTATGTGAAAATATTTTGCAAACTCAAATACTCAAAAATGTTAGTTTAATTTATTTGTATCTGCAACTCATCACAAATACTCTGAAACTGGACAAAAATTATGGAAATAATTTAGATGGTGGTGTTGCTGGTGGTGTTAAAGACTTACAAAAAATAATTAGTTGGGGCCACTTGTGAAGTGTGTGGGATTGTCCAAAGCTGGAGGTGGCTTCCGTTAGTCCTCAGGTTCCCTGCTCACCTTACGCTGTAGACAGACGCAGGTAAAGGCCCAAGGGCTTGTAATAGTGACCGGGACCATTTTTGTTTGCATTGCAATTTATAGCTCTGCTACTTCCAAGGAAGCTTTGAAGTGTCAACATCCCAGCTTGTTGTGGCTTTTTGGCCTGTAAAGCTTCTTATACGCAGAGCCTACATACAGCTTTGTCATTTGTTCCTGTCCTTTCTCTACTTTTTTTTTGGTACCAGGGATCAAACTTGGGTTCTTGTGCTTGCGCAGCAGGAGGCGAAACCACTGAGCTAAATCCCCAGCCCCTCCTGTCCTTTCTGTAGACAGTGGGAGCGCTATTTCTGAGCCATTTCAGGTGGATGGTGGAGATTCTTGGGGCTCCTCGGAGGAATGTCGCATACTTAATTACCTTTCCCTTTAGAGAGGGTGTCCTCACTTCAGTGTCTTCCTGTAGTGAATGCGGTAGGGTCTGATCAGCATTCTCATTGTAATAATCCTTGCCTAGAGGGTTTGATAAAGGTCACAAATTTGATATTTATTCATGAGTATGGAACCGAAACCAATCATATGGATGTTCTTCCTGACAATGGGGCAGATTTGGGCTTTTAAACCAAAGTACCTGTCAGGGGTGGGGGACAGAAATATTGTTAATTAAGCCACATTGACAAAGATGATAAAATGAGTCTTGTGAAGAGATTAAATGTCATTTGTCCAGTATCAAAATCTCTCAGTTGTGGATGTTTTATTGTCGGTAATGAAATCGAGCTTACAACTGTAGTAACATCTGGTACCTGAAGACAGCCCGAAGGACTGCCTCTAGTCTAATCTAAACCTTGCTACTATGATTTTATTTCCCTCACAGAACCGATTTTTGTCCCCTTAATCATATTTATTGCTCTTATCTCAAGTCTCAAATATCTCTAATCTTCCAGAAACATATATAATTATCTTTTAAGGGTCTGAATCGTGCCAGATGTAGCAGAAGAATTGCTTCCTGGCTCTCTCATGACACTAAATCTTTTTGTATCATATTTTACCGCTTTGGAATAGGAATGATTCTCTGTCCTTCTCCATCCGCAAGTGACTCGTGGATTTGTCCTGTTGTTTAGATCTTCCTGAGCTCCCTCATGTATGTATGTATGTATACATGTATGTGTGTGTGTGTGTATATATGTATATATATATATTTTTCCCCCCCTTTTTTCAGTACTGGTAACTGAACTCAGGGCCTTCACACTGAGCTACAACCCTAGCCTTTTTAAAATTTTCTGTTTTGAGACATGGTCTTACTAAGTTGCCCATGCTGGGCCTGAACTTGTGATGGTCCTGCCTCAACCTTCCAGCGTGCTGAAATTATAGGCCCACACCACTTTGCCTGGCTGTGGAGCTGGCCAGGGGCTGTGCTCGTAGACGTACATGCTTAGAGAAGGAGTCTTGATTCAGCTCAGAATGATGACTTGACTTTGATCTGGACTTCACAACAAACCTTCGGATCTCTACTTCCCTCAACCCCAATACTTCTGTAGTCTGTTTTAACCATAACAATCATACACAGTAAAATGAAGTGAAGATTAATGCAGTCAAAGATTTGCTACGTGTCTACATTTGAATGGTAGCGAAAAGAAGGAATGGTACGATAGTAGGTTTAGAATATAAACAATAACATGGCAGTATTTTTTTTTCTTGAGAGAAGGTCTCGTGATGTTGCGCGGGCTATCCCTGAACTCATAGACTGGAGCAATTCCTCTGCCTCAGCCCCCTGCATAGCTGGGACTTCAGGCATGTGCCGACACTCTTGGCTTTAAAATGCAGTTCTAAACTAGTGTGACAGCACAGACAGAGAGCCCTAACTTTGAAGTATCCACGTGATGTATTCCCCTGGACTTTGAGCCTGACTTTCATGTGTGTGAACCTATATCTGTGTGAATCTAAGTGGTTCTGACTCCTGTCCAGCTCCTTTGCTGTGACAAGGGGTCTCAGATGTCCACAGACAATCTTAGAAACAGACCCAGCCTGAGAGTATTCTGAGAGTTCATCCACACTCGATTGTTGCCTTAGGCAGCAGCCCTAGCGCTAATAAAACTGATTTTTTTGTAACCAAATAAAAGATTCCCTGTCTTCTGCAGTGAGATGCCTTTAAAGGGGAATGAAGGAAGCCAGGGCCGAGGGGAACTCTCTAAAGTCAGGGAGCTGTTTAATAGTCCTATAACATCGAAGCTAGAGACTGGCATTCAGGACAAGTGCCCCTCCTGACTACAAAGTAACCCTGGGGCTGGAATTCCAGTCTGCTGACCCCACCAAACTGTAGCAGAGATACAACTACCATCTAGACTTTCACTTGCTTTCCCATCTTCTTTTAAGGAGTGGTCACGGACTTATATCCCTGATGATGAACACTAAGCCTAGCTATGAACTAAGCTGCAAGCCATCTCTTTAATTTCCTGCACTTCAGTAGCTCTTCATATCTTCATATCTCCCTCCCGCACTACCTTCTCTAATCTACAGTATAAATGTTTACATTCATTTTTATACTCAGGGTAGGCTACACACTAGATTTTCTTCTCTTGTATTTCTCTTATCAGTGTATAATTTTTTAAAGTTATAAAGATGACTCTTGAATACAAAGTGAGCACCTATCACAGATTGATTTATCTCATTTATGAGGAATCCAGTAGGAAGATAAAGCTGGCTCAAAGAGCATTTAAGGAACTGTGTAGGTATGGGTGCTGAAAAAATTGGAATACATATTGGAACAAGATTGCTAGGTTAGATACAAAACTAGTTGATGTCCTAAAGGGCAATAAAGCAATAACATTTGTCGGGGTCTTATTTTTACCAGCCAGACAAATCAGGTGCATTTATAATGTGCAAAACCTCTGGATTAACATATACCTTTACAAGGTCTGAATCCAATCAGTGAAAAAATGAAAGGTCAAACACAGGCTATGTACAGAATCAAATAACCCTTGGTGTGTTGCCACAGGTTCTGGGGTCCAAGATGGGTTTCCAGGTTCTTGTGTGCAATGAACAAAGAGTTTAACGTGGCATACGATGGTAAGGAAAGAACAGCAAAGTTTAGTGAAGTTTAATCAGGTGGTACACTTGGAGTGGGTGGGCTTACTCTGGCAGAAAGGCCTTGTCTAGGGCCCTGCCCACTGGGTCTCTCAGAGCGAGACTGACACGTCATTGAAGTGTGCTGAGTTATGTCAGCTGCGTCTACTGTGCATGTCCTTTCCCGTAATTCCCTCTGTTATAATTGCATGTATGAAATGAGGCTCATATGCATGAACCGTCTATGAGCTCTAAGGGAATAGAGGTTATTAATAGGTCATCCTGGAGACTAGCATGAGTGTGTCTTGGCTTGGGATTTCAGAATCCTCCAAGGGGGGCCCAGGAGTCTTTGTCTTTCTTATCTCTGCCTCCTGATAGTAGGCCTTAGGAGAGAGGTTGGGGAAGTTGGCTCTGAGGGGTGTTGCCCAGGTGGAGGGGAGTGTTCTCAAAGCCCAACTGTATTATCTAAATTAGATATACCTACTAGATAATATTCTAGTTTGACATGGAAAGGACACGTTGACTTCCTTTTGCCTTATTTCTAATTGTTGCCTAATATTTTCTGGTATCTTTAGGATCCTTATATTTAGACTAGCAGCAAATGCATTCATTCATTTGTTCATTTTCTTTAATAAATAAACACATTAGTTTTGTGTCAAACAGTAGGGTAGGCACTAGAGACACATTACTGCATGTGACAGAGGGTCCTTGCTCTCAGGGTTCAGAGGCTGCTCCTTTAATACCCGAAAAGAGAGGCAGGTGGGCAAGAGTTCTCTTCAGGAGAGGTAAGAAGAAGCAGCCTTTGGGTTTGAGGGCTTAAAAGGCTGAGGTACAATGCAGATATCACAGAGAATGACTACCACAGCCAGGACTTCTGGGACAGGAACCCTGATTGCCATTTGTTCGTGTTCCTACATTGGCAGTTCTTTGCTGGTAGAATTTCACAGAACCAAGTGTTACCACTGGGCTTGGCCGGCTCCTACTGGCTGGTGGTGCCAGGTCCCCCTGTTTGACTCCATGGGTACTGATGTGCTCATTTCTGATGTGATCAGTTTGCAACATAAGCTTCAGAACTTTCTGTGACAAAGATCTGCCAGGGAGTCTGGCTTTCTCCAGAAGGGTTTTGGTAAATGGCAGAGAGCTCAGCCTTCATAGCTGTCAGTACGGTATTCTTATGGCAAATGTATACATTTAAAGTATTTTCTGCATTTATCAATTACATTCAATTTCCTGTTTCAAAAAATAGGGAAGGGGTAGCTGACATTTATCTTAGAGCCATAACACATTGTGCTGGATGGAGCCTTAGAGAGCTAGCTTCCTCAACCTCTGGCTAATATGTGGGGAAACTGAGGTTCAGCACAGCTGAGGATTAATATTTTTGCATTAATGAGTCCCTGGGTCACCACTGGACTTTTGTCTAGTCTTGAACTTCTTTCTCTATAATGGTGATTCTCACCTGGATCTATGAGTAAGATGCACAAGTCCTCCAGAGAGGGCAAAAGATGCTTTTGGTTTGTGTTTACATCTTTGGATCTGTTTTGTAACAATAGATTCTTGCTACAAAAATGGAAGTAATTCTGAAAGACTTTGAGAAAAAAGCAAAACCGTTTGAAATCATCATCCTTACAGGTAATTACAGTGAGCATTCTTGCAGACAATTCTTTATAAATATGTAATCTATATTTGTATATGTATATATCTTATACTCTTCAGTGAGAAAATTTTGTTGCAGTTTTTTTCCATATTTTAAAAACATAATTGTCAAGTTATTTTAAATATAAATGGAAGTATTTTCCAATTTGTTTTATATTTTACTCATATCACTGTATTCCTAGTAACATAGCTTAAACTTTTCTTTTTTTGTTTCGTTTTCTTTGTTTTCTTTTTGAGACAGAGCACTCTGTTGCCCATGTTGGCCTTGAATTCATGATCTTTCTTCCTCAGCTTCCTAGGTAGCTGGGATTGAGTTTAAACTTTTGATCTTTGTAAATTTAATCATCAGAATAAAGAGAAATTATGATTTGGAACAGGCCGATGAGGTTTCCTTTGAGGGAGGACATACTGGCAGCAGTGGTAGTGCCCTCTACTGAGGATCTCCTGCCAGCTCTCAGCCCCATGCCCCTGGCTGTCCAGAGCTATTGCCTGAGGCCAGGCTCTTCTCAGGGACCTGCATCTAGAGATGCCTATCTGGTGACAAGCAAGCTTGAGGCAGGAGGGCTCCCAACCCCAGAAGCCCTGCGCAGGCCTCCTTTCCTCTGCTTGATGGTGCTTCCTTCTCCTCCCTTTACCAGAATTGCTCCCCTAATCCACACCTTAAGCCCCAGCTCCATTTCAGTGGCTGCTTCTGAAGAGCCCGAGGTGCTTCACATACCCTCTTGCGGTTTGCTGTGGTGGGTGCTTCAGTAGCTCTTGTGCAGCAGAAACTCCTCCAGATGATGCCCTTCTTTCTGGAGAGGTCCCAGGTGCTTGAGAACCCTGGGTGCTCAGGGTCCCCCGAACCCTCTCCCAGTGAACTCATCCTCTCCTCTACCCTGTCAGAAGTTTGGCCTTTGAAGAATTTGGCCTTGGGCCAAGTGCCGAAGCTGACTGCTTTGTGGTTTTAAAGGAAAATTGAAAAAGATTCCTTGCTATGGGTATGCTTTGCAATGAAAACTTGTTTTAAGTATTTATCACATTAATCCATTAAAGACTTATCTGCTCCAGGAGAAATTTCTTTAGGACATTCAAAGCTCTTGTCTGTCAGTGAAAATTAAAAATTTTTTTTTTTGCTTACAGCAGATAGCTGAGCTTTGCTGCTCTCTGTTCCACCTTGCCACTTGATGACTGATGTTTTCTCTGGGGTCCTCTATCAGCACAACATTTCCAAGCACTTTTTAAATTTCCAGCAGAAATTATAATCTTGCTGATGGACTACAAAAGGATATGGAGATGGGAGTATGAAGGGAGCCTTTTTGAGGTTATCTTGGTTGCTATTAGGAACACCTGCACACCTTACCCAGTCCTATCTTCTCAGTGTGTCTTTGGAGGCCTCAGCTTCGTGGCTGTTGACGCTGGCAGTCTCTAGTGTTGGTGACAGTCAGCATCGATGTTCTGTCTTCCCTCAATGCCCCTCTCTCTTTATTCTTTCTTTCTTTTTTTTTTTTTTTTTGGTACTGGGAATTGAACTCGGGTCCTTGTGCTTGCGAAGCAGGTGGTGGAACCACTGAGCTAAATCCCCGGCCCTTCCTCTCTCTTTATTAAGTACCTTTTAGGTAAAGAGAGAGAATCCTGCTTCCCCCTGTTAAGCCTCAAGGCTCTGTTTACTTTGGTGCTTTTAACCTTCACCCTTTACCACCCACTGCGGTACGGATTTTGGGACATCAGGAAGGCCTGCCAAAAGGTTTGATCCTTGCTTCTGTACATGTCTTTCTGTGTTTTTAATGGGGGCTGGGGTGGGTTGGAGATGTCTTAGAATTACACTGACACAGTGATCCAGCTATTCTGCACAGGGCATGGACCATATAACCAGCACGTTAGTGGGGTCTGAAGAGTGCAATTGGGATTTTCAGAGTGAGGTCTGCAAGACATGGTCCCTGTAAATGCAGGCATTCAAAAACCTCCCATGCTTAATGGATGTTTTTTAAAGCTATAAAAAAGTTAATTTTTCACGAAAGAGCAGACTAGACGACAAGATGCTGCCAAATTAGTCCTTATTCTACAGAAAGTAATAGGCAAAGACTTGATACCAAAGAAATTGTTCAGCTTTTCATTTCTTGTCCAATTTTCTCTGAAGGGGAAGAAAGGTCTATAAACGTGCTCATCCCTGTCCACTTTTTAAATGCCATATTCCTGCCATTGCATTTGCCTGGAGGAAGAGAACGCATAAGTAGATAATTCAATACAGAGTCACAAAGCCTTTAGAAGTCTCTGAGTTCATAGTCTTCCTTTTAGGTTTTAGAAGGTGGGAGAAGAGGAGAAACTACTTGAGGACATTTTGCACAGCCTTCCCCTACCTGGCTCTGTTGCCTCTGAGTGCTTTGGGTTTTTTTCCCTTTTACAACAGTAGGTTGGTGTGAAAGGGAAGTGTATTAGTCAGCTTTCTGTTATTGTGACAAAATACCTGAGATAATCAACTTAGAAGGAAGAAAGGTCTGTTTTAGTTTATGGTTTCAGTCCCTGGTTTTTTTGGCCCTGTTGCTTTGGGCCTGTGTTGGCAGCGTGTGTCTTGGTGGAGCATACTGTGGAGGAGGCCCGCTCACCTCCTGGTGGACAGGAAGCTAAGAGAGATAAGAAAGGGTCAGAGTTCCCACATTCCCTTCATGGGCATCCCGTAGTGGACTTAGGTTATATCACTTCCTAATAGCATGCCTGGTGACCAAGCCTTAATACAAGGGCCTTGGAGGGACATACTGAGTCTAAATTATAGCAAGACATAATTTATTTGGAAACTCCAAATTCCCTCTGGCTTGTATCTTTTTCCCTTTCAAGTTTTAACATGAAAAATGCCCATCAGAATTTAGAGAAGGCAACGTCTGCAGAGAAAGATATGCAAAACACAAACATCAGTCTGGAGTACTTGCTTGTGAGTTTATCAGATCCTCAGCCTCCAGTCTGAACAGCTGTGGTGTCACACAACTGTTCCCTGTACTTCTTAATAAAGACACATCAGGTAGGAGTTGGAGGTTGCTTTCTTGGGCAAACATTTGAGTAGCTACAGGGAAATGTGGTTATATGTATGAATATGTATACACAATGCATAAATATACATTCACAGTGTGTATTCGAGTAATTTTACACTAGCGAGCTGGGTGTGAAGCCTTATGGGAGGAAAGACTGATGCCCAGTGCAGTGACATGGGGCAGAGGTAGATTGAGAGGGCTGAGCTCGGGGTAGAGTCTTGGGAATGGGAAGCACAGAGTTTCAGATGTTATGAAAACAAGTGCATATGTTCGCTGACAGGTAAAGAGTTTGAAATCGTTCTGAACACGCAGAATGATTGTCAGATTTTTTTTTTTGAATTGTGACCTAAACAGTTATAGATATTCTTTGAAAGCTGAGTTTAGAATCATCTGAACTGACTTGAAGGTAATCAGGTAGAAGGCAAAATAATACATATGATAATCTGTGGGGATTCATTCTATCTCCTAAGTTAGAAAACTAAGAAAACATAAATATCCAGCCAAAGCCACTGTGGAATCCTTGTGATCCCGACTAACAAATCCTTTTGTTGTATAGGGTCTAGAGAATGCTGAAATCTTGCTTTTATCCCATTCTCCTTTTCCACCTTTCTCTTTCATGGATTTGCCCATAAAAATACTGCATATTACTTGCTCATGGTAGGCAGGTGTTATTCTAAATCCTAGAAAAAAAATGATGAAAAACCTTTATCTTCAACTCTCAGGAAGCAGACTATCAGAATTCTGAATAATAAACATCAGGTTCTCTTGAGAGCACCTAGTAAGAGCAGCTAACCCATGGGGTCCCTGAGGGTATTTTTAGAGAAAGCTAGAGTCTGATGGATGAGTGATGGGCGTGGCCAGACCAAGAAAGGGGAGAGAAAGAGCAGTCTAAGCAGACGGCAGGTGCAAAGGCTGTGGCCAAGTAAAGAGTTTGAGTAGAGGTCAGTGGATGGGGAAGTTCAGGAAGCGAGACTGAGAGGCAGCAGGGCTGGATAAAGAGCCTCCTGTGCCAACTGAGGGGTGTGCAAGGTTATCCCGAGAGCAGTGTCTGTGGAGGGTCTTAGGCATAGGAGAGATGCGCTGTTTAGGAAGAGCACTGTGGCCAAGACTTCGAGCACAGTTTGAATACACCAAGAAGACAGACCAGTTAAGTGACACGTAACACTGTAACACTGATTTTGCCATAAATTACCACAACATGGGCCTGTCACCCATGCTTATTCTTTCTAATATTTCTGTCGATGAATTTATCAATTTTAATTTTATGAGTTTTATTATATTAAGCAGTGAGTACTTAACAGAAAAAACCCACAAAAATAAAGTATTGAATTTTCAATATTTATTGTTTATAAAAAAGCATCAAAATTTTCAACATCAACAGTTTTTTGGTGTACAAAGTCTAAAAAAGAGCAACAGATAAATTTTTATATGAACTACAATGGAAATACCAATACCACTCTACCAAAAAGAATCTTTACTTCAACGATCACACTTAAATCAGCCCTCACACATGATAACAGCACGTTCCGTTCCATACACCCGTATCTCTTACACTGACAGCATATGTGTTTTGTTTTCCTGGCTTTTTTTGGTAGGAAACACTTGACATCTCGCTGATCTTGCTGTTTTGTCAGGAGGTTCTTATTATATATTCAATGTGTAGTTAACAGGAACATAAAATATTGTTAAAATAAAGTATTAAATTATTCATATGGATTGCGTGTTTAGAATAAACATCAACATTTTCACTTCACCTGTGTCCTTGCTTACAAAACCTAAAAGATAACATCAGAAATAAAAACCTGTGTGAACCACAATAAAAATACCAGTAGAACTCGACAACAAAAATATTTTTTGCATCAGTTGTCACATCCAAGGCAGTCTTCACGCATGACAACTGCTTGTTCCATATACGTCTCACACTGACAGCACATGTGCTTAGCCTTCCTTTCCTACATGGCAGGCCATTCTTGTTACCTCTCTTCTCTTCCTGTTTTGTCAGGAGCTTCCTACTATATTCTACAGTTTGCACTTAGCACGGAAATAAGATGTCAGTAAAGTAAAATATCAAATATGTAATGAGTGTTTAGAATAGACATCAACATTTTCACATCAGCTATTTGCTTACAAAACCTAAAAGATAAAATCAGAAATAAAAGCCTATGTGAACTTTAATGAAAATACCAATAGAACTCTACAACAAAAATAATCTGTGATTCAGTTGTCACGTACAAGGCAGTCTTCACACATGACAACTGCATGTTCCATACACAAGTACCACACTGGTAGCATATATGTTTTGTTTTCCTGTCCTTTCTTGTAGGGGACAGTTGACATCTTTTTGGTTTTCCTGTTGTCATAGTAGGTCTTTGGGATCCTGTCAGCTCACCAGTGTGATCCACAACTTTTTTGTGTAGTTCCCTGGGCAGAAACATTCTGTTTCTCCTCTGCTGTAAATGATCTCTATGAGTTCCAGTCCCAATCCTCTAAGAAAATTTCTCCACGGTATTTTGCACTTGTTATTTTCTTTGTAAACGATCAAAGAATTTATGTCACACATGTTTAGGATCGAGTAAAACACAATGCTTTGTGTTTTGAGTGACATCAGAGTTGCTGCATAACTCATAACAACACCTACTCCTCCTTTGGTTTTGTTGTAGAAAGTTTCCACCTCAGGCTTCCATTTTGTCAAGGTTTCCCTATCAGTATTTCCATCATGGTGCATTGTTGCTATCAGCAGTACCAGTTTATTTTTCTTTGCCATGTACGAGGCCAATGTAAATCTTTCTGAAATCCAAAGACTGTACTATACAATTCTCTGTTTTGAAATTGCAACATTTCATTTGGAATTTCTGCTTTTTTCCTGGGTATGGTTCCTGTGCCGGTCACCTTGTGTTCTGTTAGCAAATGTAACATTGACTGGAAACTGGTAAACCAATTGTCGAATGTCACATTCTGATTAGTTTGGGAGATGGGAGGACCAAGTCTGTTCACAGCATCATTTGGTTTAATACTATACAAATAAGGTCCTTGTGGCTAAGTTCCAGGATAAATATTTAAATTGAAAGCATAATGTCTTGGCATCTACAAGGGCATAAATTTTTATGCCATATTTTGACTCATCACTTTTTTATAAGTCTTTTATATTCCTGAGATTACCATGGAAAAGTATAGCAGACCTATGAATGCTTTAAGTTCAGCTAGTGAGGTGTCATAATAAAAACATTTTTGAATATGGCTATTGGTGTGTACAGACCATTTTATTTCTGTTTCAGCCTTTGTGTATTTGACAACATCTTGTAGCATTTCATCTGTTACAATTTGCAGCACTGAATGGCAGTGCTGGCATTCTGTCCAGTAGGTTTCACCCCTGCCACGATCCTCACTGTACTTTCGGACCTAGTTCTAACATTGGATCATTCCATTTGGTTGTGTGAGCATTTTGCAACATTTCGACTAGTCAAATATGCTCTGACATTGCTGTTGCTTCATCACCTGAGTCAAGGAGGACTGCATTCCCTGTGTCTGTATCAGTTGATTCTTGCTCCATTTCACTGTCACAGGAACTTTGGCTCACATGGCCAACATCAAAGTCATTATCATCATCATTGTCATCATACACCCACGCCACTCTTCTGTTATGACAACATGTATTTTACCATAATAGGTCATCTTCATCATCCATGCATGAGTAATCTGATGATTCATTTTGACCTCCTCCAAAACTTGCAAATCTGGTTTTTCATGTGCCATTTTACTGAATTGGGCTACTTCTACCAGAAAAATCAAAAGAAAACTTAAAAAAAAAAGAAATCCCAGAGTGGTGTGGGTTTATTATACCCTCTGTGCTGCTCAGGTAAACATTCACAAAACCTGTTAGATGGAGCGTCATGTGGGTGAAAATCCTGGTTTGACATTTTTGCACATGTTCACACACCTTGCCGTTCATCATGCTAAGTAAGTAGGCACAAAGATTGCTTCCTGTGTCCCTCAGGCAAAGGTACTAAGATGCACAGCCAGCTACTATTATACTAAAGTAAAAAATTTACAGTAGAAAAGTAATTGATGTGTTTGTGAAACACAAACACACAAACACAAACAGTGTTATGCTCTGAATGTGTGAGTAGCCCAGGGGAGAGATGATGGGAGCTTGCCCTGAAGTAAGAGCAGCAGTCATAGAGCCAACTGAACAGATCCAGGAGATAATTAGAAGGCAAAATTGAGCAGAGTTAGTATTTTGATGTGGATGGTAAAGGAGAAGCAGAAATCCAAGATGATAGCCAAGTTTCTGTCTCGAGCACCAGAATGCAGAGTGAAGACATTTTTAGAGGAAAAGTAGAAATTGCCAAAGGGAGTAAGTTTCAGGAGGAGATTGAGTTTGGCATTGGTCCTGTTGATTTGGCAGTGCATGGGGGAACATCCAGGGAATGATATTGACTGACATTCTACCTTTGCCATTAGATGTCTTAGCACTAGAAGTAGAGTAGAATGTCAGAACTGTAGGGACTTGTGGTTTGGCACGGATCTTTCATTTTAAACATGAGGAGAGGAGTACAGAGAGATGGAGTAACTTGCTTAAGGTCACACAGCTACTTACTGGTTGAGCTGGAACCTGTACTTAAGTTACCACATCTGTCTAGGAGTGTTTCCATTCCCTATACAGGTTGAGTGGCGTCTGAAAAACACATAGAAATAAATCTACCTTACCAACATTGTCCCTTGCTTGGTAAGAACTGCTGACAGTAAAATGTGGCCTATAAATCCACGTGGAGACAACGTCCCATTTGCATTTCATTTGATTCCATCTGCCTTGTTTTAACATGATTATGGCAACTTTGACAGGCAAGTGGTTGCTTAACACAGTGGAAAGTCTTAATTACTCTTTAATGGCTATATACAGAGGGAAAGTCAACTTTAATGTTTTATCATTTTGTTGTCTTGAAAAGTTTTTAGTATTCCATTTGTGTACAGATAAAAATACAAATGCATATTTTTTACATTTCCACTTTTGTTCCAGATTTCAGTAACACAAAATATTTTCTTTTTAAGTATTATAAACTGTATAAACATAGCAAATTTAATGAAACATTAAAATTTAAAAATCCACCCACAGTCTTTCCATAACAACAATAACAACAAACATTCAAGCTTTATATTCTCACAGTCCTTTATCCAGCACATCCATATGGTAATCCTAATTTACATTTTCTTTTCTTTTTCTTTCACCAAATAGTTTTACCATACTGCTCATCCACCCATTCATCCATTCAGCCATTCATCAGACATCTGAGTATCTTCTAAATGCGAGGACCCCTGCAGGGTACCAAGGTTCATAGTAAGTAGTGTCAGGTGATATTGGTGAAGAAGGGAAATGGCTGTTTGGCTAACATACAAGACAGGTAATAAGTTTAATAGAAAAATAATTGTTGCAAATTTTTTGGTATAAACATAGCATAGCATGTTCTTTCTACATTGCAGATGGCATCTAGCTACCTCCTTGTTGTTAAGCATGGTGTAACCAGGGGTCTTGGTGGGAAATAGGTGGTGGAAGAGGGTTTTACACAGGGACCATTTGCAAAGGTGTGAGGAGGGAAAGGTATGCAAGGAAACCACCAGGATGCCACCTCTTTGATGTTAAGAGGCTGCCCGGCACTCCTAGGCCTAGCAGTGCTAGGGAGGGAGAGGCTTCTGAAGCCCTGGGGGACATCATTTTGTAGAGATGGACATATTGAGGTTAGTGGAGGGAAACAGCCAGCCCAAGTGGCCCGGAAGAGGAGTTAGGAGAGTAAGTGCCCAAGCTTATGTGCTTCTCTTCCCGTGTCAGGGCTCCTCTCTGGCTGGCCCACTGTGGAAACCAGAAGGCAAGAGCATCTGTGGGTGCCATTCATAAAGTTCAGCTTTTCAGGACAAGGAGTGGGGTAAAGTTAACTCAAACAGGCAGACGGAAGGTGACACAGGTCCTCTCTGCCGCTGCTGGCAAACAAAACATTCTTGCAAAGAACACAACCATTAATGTATTTTTACACATATATTTTGAACAAATTCTATGAATGGTGGGCCAATAAATGACAAGTCTTGGAAACAAAAGAAGTCCTTAAATTGGCACTCTTGACATGCCATTCTGGGTGGTGCTATTAACCTTGCTTGAGATCTTCATGTTATATTATTTGACTACTACCTAGCAGTGATCTCTTTGTGTTTTTCATGTTGTAAGACAGATGCTTTTCAAATTATGGTGGTTATGCCCTGATAAGCCCATCATAAAGTTGAAAATATATGTGCTGAATATATATCTACCCTACTGAATAGCATAGCTTAGCAACGCAGTACACTGTGGACAAGAGGTTGTTCAACCTTGTGGTCTTGTGGCCCACTAGGACCCACTGCTGATTTCTGTCCATGTCCAGCATCTTAAGAGAATATCATACTGCATATTGCTAACCTGGGAAAAGATCAAAATTTGGATCTCCCTCCCTCTCTCTCTCTCTCTCTCTCTGTCTCTCTCCCTCTCTTTCTCTCTCCCCCTCTCTCCCTCTTTTGTGGTGGCACTGGGGATCAAACTCTGAGTCTGTCTACCACTGAGCTACATCCCCAGTCCCTTTTTTTTTGAGACAAGATCTCACTGAGTTGCTGAGGCATGACTTGAACTTTTGATCCACCTGCCTCATCTTCCCAGAGTGCTGAGATAAAAGGTGTGCACCATTGTGCCCAGCTCCATTTCTGTTACATGTGTTTAGCTTTCACACTGTCATAAAGTGGAAAAATTGTAAGTCAAGCCCTCACAAATCAGAAACCATCAGCATTGGCTTTAAGATCTTTGCAAAAATACAAATTGAAATTATTTAAAAAATTTACTAAGCAGTGTTTTTCTTAGATATTCTAATGAGTGAAGAATATGAAGAATAGTATTTTTCTCATTTTTCTAATTCAGAATTCCAAAGATGATTGTGTGTGGAGGATTTGGAAATCCCATTGCTGTGTGTGATATTCCAGTGTGTAGATATATATTTTTGTCTCTGTTCTGTTTTTTCTCTTTTGGTTACTGGTGGATGAACTCAGCCTCACACTGCTGAGCACATGCTGTGCCCCCAGCCACGCATCAGGGCCCTGTTCTATTGTTGGTAGAACAATATTGTTGGTGGGTCCTCCGGGAGTTTGAGTTCAGGGCTGTTGGGAATAATGCTGCTCTGAGGATTCTCACACCTATCTTGGTGGACTTAATCACTGGTTTCCAACAGGGGTTAATGAGCATTTTTACATCACTTGCTTTGTTTTAGGCACATGCCATGCTCAGTGCTGAAGAGAGGGGAAGTAATGTGCCAGAGGAGTCTTCTGACTCCACGAAGTGAAGCTCACAGATAGAAGAGCCCGTGGCTGGTAGAAGAGGGAGGATGCAGGGGAGGGGCACAAAAGAGGACCTTTGGTTTCTTCAGAGTGATACTACACTTGATCTTAGCCAAAAGGCCAAGAAGCGATTGGTTTCTGCAGAGTGAAATGGGCTGAGACATGGGAGTGGCAGGAGGGAAGAGAGGGAGAGCTAGGTTGAGCTCAGTTGTTCTCAGGCAGAGCTTTCAGTTTGGGGCTGGGTATGGAATACATTGGTAGAGGCAAGGAATGGGTACAGATGCCTCTTGAGGCTGATAACATCTGGTCCCAAGAGGCCTCTTCTCTGTCACCCTCCATCACTACTACTGTCACTCTCCTTTGTGTGCTATGACACCATAATTTTGGGGAGGTTTCCAGGGGCTTTTCCCATCATGGAGTCCTGTCATTCTAGCAATTCTCCATGTAATTTCTGAAGCTACATTCTTGAGTATTATTAGCCATTACCCAAATTTAATGTGGTCATACCAATAGTAATTGTATGTATAGTGACCTTTCTGCTGCAGCCATTGTTGGGGTATGGGGAACTCTTTGGGGACAGGAGCAATGGTTTCATTTTGTGCTCAGGGAGGAGCACACAAGCACTCCCCATACTGACTAGTATTACAGAAGGCTGTATAGGTGGGGAGGGGTGCAGCTTTCGGGTTGCTTGCCTATGCTGTGTGTCTTCAAAACTTGTGGATTTCAGTTTTGGTACTTTGCTGAGCATTGTCAAATTTGGGACCTGTTGGGCTTATGGTTCTGGAGAGCTAATGAGTCAGTCGCTTATGTTAAGCCTCAAAAGGGAAGAGTGAGCAGAGGTCAGAATCTGATGGCACCATTAATGGCAGTGTGTGTGTGTGTGTGTGTGTGTGTGTGTGTCTGAAAGAATAAAACTTTGGCTGTGGCCTCTGCTTTTAAAGACATAGGGCAGGGTCTTTACTGCTGTAAAGTTATTGATTTTCCCATTGTTTTGTTCTATTTTGGTGTCCCAGTGGGGGAGGGACTTATACAAAGATGAGCCCAGGGAGAAGTGGAGTCTGATTCTGCTCCTTCATTTTAGGGTCCCCTTAGGAGACACTACTTTGTTCATGATTCTTTTTCTCTGTGTGTAGCTATAAAGTCAGAGCTTTTGATCTTGAGGCCTAGTGGGGAGTGCAGTAAGGAATCAGTGAGCTCCCTTTAGCTTGTGAAACATTTTTCTTTGTCTCTCTATAACCTTTTTATTATTATTATCTGTCTCAAATGCATTTTGGAAACAAGTAGGGGCTTACCTAACAAGTAAGTACATTTTCCTTCATCCAAAGCTAAACATCTGGAAAGCTAGGCAAGGAATATTCTGTACCTCAGCTTTCTGAGAGACAAATTCAGATCATGATTATAAAAAAAAATGAGTAAAATGTTTAAGTTATATAAAAAGATTAAGTCTACTTTGCCTCAGCCAATCACATTGGTTGTTTTATTTTATATTTCAGCACTATCCAGCATTTCCATTTAGCAGCCAGTGGCATTTCTGGTTAATAAAGTACCTTTTGTACCAGTCAGGAGAGCTTAAGTAGTCACGATGAACCTTTTACATACTGAGTACCCAAGCTGGAATCCAACACCCACTTATTTATTGCAGAGTGCCAACACTGCATTTATACCTGAATATCCAATGCTTGGCTGCTGGGGCGACCTGGCTTGCGTGCTGACAGAGAGGGCTCTGCATGTCCACTGTGGTATGCCTGTCATAGGTTCACCACCCTTGGTCTGGGTCATTGTTCTCCTTACAAAGTTTGTCCTAACCACAGCAGTCCTTTGTTGCTTTTATAGTTTAGATGTACAGTGTCTACCAAAACCTCCTATTTTCAGATGTGGAGCTTTTGGAAGGTGGTTGGATTATGGGACATTATAGCTGACTAGTTTTTAGAAGGTGAGGCCTGGTTGGAGGTGGGGCACTGGGGGTGTGGCCTGGAAAGGTATATCTCCTTCCCCAGCTTCTCCCTTCCCTCTCTGCTTCCTGGCTGCCACCCACACACTTCCACCATGTCATTTCTGCCTTGGAGCTAGCCAACCATGGACTAAAACTGTGAGACAAAATAAACTTCTCTTTAAGTTGTGAGTGTTGGGTACTTTGTCCTGTTGATGAAGTGTCTAAGATAGACTTTGGTACCAGAGAAGTGGGGTCATAGCTGTGACTGTACTTGACCAGGTGATTTAGAAGCCTTTGGAACTGGTTTGCAGGATGAGTTTGGAAAGGTTTGGAGATGCTGGCTAAAGAAGCCCTAGAGTACTGTAAGTTGATCATGATGAGAGATTCCGGTTGGAGCTCATAAGACCATAATGCTCAGAAATGCAGACAGTAAAGACCAGGCTCAGTAGGTTTCTGTTGGGAATAAGGACTCCATTGGCAATTGGACTTGAAATTATGTATGTAGAAAATAATGTAGAAAATGTGGTAGAAAATTTGTGTACATTTTGCACATATCCTGAGACTTTGCAGGACATTGAAAGCAAGGGCCATCTAATTAATCTGACAGAGAAAGTTTCATGACAGCCCAGTGTTCAAGCTATGGCATGAGTACTCCTGGCAGCTTTCAGCCAGATTTATAGTGAGAATCAAGAGCAAATGGCAGAGCCAAATGTGAAAACTTTCCAGTTTTGTCAGAAAGAAATGGCCTGCAAAGTTGAGGCAAAGGAAAGCATGGTTGCTGAAAAGATTGGCATTAAAAAGAAGACAAGTACTTTGTATCAGGATAGTAGGAAAAATCCTTTGAAGGTATTCAGGAATCAGGGAGATGCCACCATTTGAAGGTTCAATAATGCAAAACTGAAAAGCTTTGATCTGAGAAGAGAGAGCCTTCTGTAGCCATGAGCCAAGAGGGCCTGGCTGCTGCTCCACCCAGCAGCAGACCTTGGTATCATACATGTACTGCAGGTTTTATAGGTATGCAGAATGCAGGAGTTGTGAGGCCAAGGAGGCCTCCACACAGATTTCAGAAGAAGGCCTGGCAGGATAGGCAGTGTGCTCCTGAGAGTGCAGTGTATGAAGCTGTGAGAATGAAGCTGAAAGTGAAGACTCAGGAAGTTGGAGATGCCGGGAACTTGGAATGTCTGCTAGGGAAAACTTCAGGCAGTGATTAGAACCATAACAGGAAAGAACATCAAGGCTACAACTGATAGAGCCTGGGGTGGGGTCATCCAAGCCCTTTGCAGCTCAATTCTCACCACAGTTTGTCCTGGGTGCTAGACAGGAAGCTATAGGATTTAATGTTTACACTGCTGGGTTTCAGTGTGCTTTGACCTGGTTTCTAGTCTCCTATTTCTCTCCTTTGGAATGGGAATGTTTACCCTGTGCCATTATAGGTTGGAAGTTTCTAACTTTCTTTTTTATTTTTACAGGGGCTCACGGCTAAGAGTTTGCCTTGAGTCTCAGAAGAGGCTTTAGATTTGGACTTTTCAGCAGTGTTGGAACTGTTATAACTTTGATGACATTTAGAGATGGATAAAATGTATTTTGTATAACGAGATGGGCAGGAGTTTTTGGAGACCAAGGGTGGAATGTTTAGATCAAGCATATCCCCCAAAATTTTCATGTGTAGAAAGTGATTGAATCCTGAGGGGACTATATTTATCAGTGGATTAATTCCACTGAAGCATTTAGAGCTGACCGTGCTGTTAGGAGGTAGGACCTGGTCAGAAGAGGTAGTTAACTGAGTGCATGACCTGAAAGGTTATATCTCTTTTCCTGGCTCCTCCCTCCTCTCTGCTTCCTGGCTGCCATACAGCGAGTGTCTTTTCTTGGCCATGCCCCTCTGCCATGTCGTTTCTGCCTTGGATTACCTTGACCAATCATGGACTGAAACTGCATGCCAAAACAAGCTTCTCCTATAAGTTGTGAGTGTCATGTATTTTGTCCCAGCAATGAGGACAGTGACTAAGATATTTGCCATGACTCCTCTATCATCAATAACTTTAAAGTCACCCCTTTAAACTGATCTTTAAAAACCACGCATCTTCTGCCTACTTTGTCAGCCTCACCTTCTGCCTCCACCCGTTTTGTTTTCTTTGCTCTAGGATCTTTTGTGGTCCTTCAGCCTATTTTGCTCTTTAACTTTGGATTGTCGAACATGCTCTTTCTGTCCTCTACCTCCCGTTAGTCCTCCTCCTGACTCCATAGATGAAGCTAAATTTTTCTCTTTACTCCATGTCCATAGCTCCCATTTTTTATTAAAAAGTGTTAGTCACTCTCCATAGAAAGCTCTATACTAACCTTGTTTACTGCTGTACTCCTGACATCCTGCTCTGTGCCTGGCGAATAGTACTCAGTCAGAAGAGATGTTAAAAAATTGAAATATGTGCTTCACAGTGAAAAATGTTTTGGACAACAATCCTTATTTAGTACGTCCTACCAACCCATAGATAACCATCATTTCTGACAAGTTAGTATCCTTCCTTTTCATGTAAGCCTGAACATATTCAACTGGGACATATTTGTAGCTTTTCATATTAGGTGATTGTCAGCATGGGTGTGTGGAGGATGAGTTGCATGTAAGAGTGGTGGACTCAGCTCTGCCTTCACAGACTTGCCTACCTTTCATGTGATTGTCTGGGTTTCATGTTTGATGTTCTTGTGTGCCTATGTAGTCCTGCACTGAGAGCATTAGTACAGCGGTACTTCATTTCATGAACTTAATTCATTCCATGATTCTAAAAAAGATGGCCACATTTGTGTTTGTGTGGGAAAGATGGCTACAGTCATATTTGTCACCTGGAATAGAGTTTACAAACAAAAACACAATTTTGCCAAATGCTTCTGTTTGTGAACCAAATTGTTTGTAAACAAACATGTTTGTGAAGCAAGATACCAGAGTATTTGGTTGTGTAGTTCATTTAATTATGATTATTATTAGCTGTCTTCTTCAGCTAGCCTTTCTGATAAATCTCAGGACCTTTGTTCCATGATGAAGTATCATCCATCCAAACATATTGACATACAATTTATTTTCTTCCGGGAATTGCTCTGTGAGGCTAATTTAAAGTGAAGGTTGCAGCTGCCTTGTTTCCTTCTGTTTGAGTCCTTTTCCTAACTCAGTTCAGCAAGTTGTAGACAGTGTGGATAGCTGCCCAACAGTGGTGTTTTTATTATTGGTTATGTGAGCAGCAGGTTTCCTGCTTTAGCCTGCTTGGGCTGGGATAGTCTTATTGATCACATCATACTTTTCTTTCTGTGGAACTGGTAGTAGCCCCAAGTGCAAGGTGAGATCAAGTGGCATTTGCTTTTGGGGTGGGGGTGGGGGGTGTGGAGGAAAATTGCAGAGCAGAGATGCTGAGAAGAGTATGGGTTAACTTCAAGCTTTCTGTAATTGTAATAAAATACTTGAGATAAACAACCTGAAGAAGGAAAAGTTTATTTTGGCTCACAGTTTCAGTGGTTTGAGTCCATGGTTTTGTGTGCCATTCTTTTGGGCCTATGGTGAAGCAGAACATCATAGTAGAAGAGAACTGTTCACTTCATAACCACTGGGGGAGGGAAGGGCTAGAGTCCTAAATTTCTTTAAGGCCATGCTCCCAGTGACCTAACTTCCTCCCTTTAAGCTCCACCTCTTAAAGGTTACAGCACCTCTTAATAGCACCATTTGTTAGGTACCAGAGGCTTCACTTGAGCCTCTGGTTTAGGGGTGCGAGGTATTTAAGATCCAAGCCATGACAAAGGGCCTTTGTAGGTCCCATTTAAGTTACCAATTGTTGCATTAAAACTACCTCAAAAATGTAGTGGCTTGAAATATTATCTGTGAATAAGGAATTCAGACAGGGCACAGAGGGGATGGGTGGTAATTGCTCTGTGATTTATGAACCTCAGCTGGGAGCTGGCCAGACATCTTCTTCCCTTCCCACCCCTAGCCTATAGTTTAGCTTTTCTCATTAGATTCCTTTATATGAACTACCAGACCTTCCAGAGAGACTCCTTCAAGAGATAAGAAATAGAGGCTGCCAGTTTCTTAAGGCCTGAGCCTTAAGAAGGCCTGAGCTTCCCTTCCATGTTTTTCTGTGGGTCAGGTGGTCACAGAGTCTGCTTAGATTCAGGGGCAAAGGATTTATCCCTTCCTTCTTGATGAAAGGATGTCAAAAAATCTTCAGCTACCTTTAATCTGCCTCAATCACCTCGACCTCTAGTCTTCTTCCACGTTCACCTATGAAAGACCTAAGACCACTGACTAAAGCAATAATTGGTCCAGTGTGTTGATAGCCCTTTTCTCAGAAGTAAAATGAAAACAACCCAGCACAAAACCCCATACCCTGTCAGCTAGAATGCATCCATTCATCACCTCTTGCTACCTCCTCCTTTTGCTTTGTATCACTGAGCCATGGGGGCTCCTAAGCAGATGAGTTGGTGTGTATTGTTTTTTTTATTGCAAATAAGATGCTGACAAAATGCTGCCTGTCAGTTTTGAGGGAGCTGTTTTGCATCAGCCTCAGGCTACTTGGCTATCCTGGGACTCTTTCCTCAGCCAAAAGCAAAGAGGGAGAGCCTGCTTTGACTGAGGTGGAGAGTTTCCCCTTGCTTGTTGGATTTGTTCTCACTGGAAGGGACTGAAGCCCTGCTGCTTGTTGGCTGAATTGCCTCTTCTTCCTTCCCAGTGCTCCTCCTGTCAATTAGCGAGTGAGCTGCTGGTGCATTTCTATTTGAAAGTCAGTCATTTCACAACCTAATATTGCATTGTTTTCTGAGTTTATTATTTACCTCCGACCTGCGGCTTTGTGCTGTCTGGTGTCCATGCATTCATGAGAGAGAGAAAGATGATAGAAAAGAGAAACAGCTTTCCCAATTCTTCCTCCATTTCCTCTCCCTTCTGGGAAGAAAGAAAATTGCAGCCTTCCTTCATGCAAGACTTGATGTCCATTTCTAACTGTGTAAAGCAGGAGGACAGAGGTGATCAGTGAACATGGTAGTGCAGGAAACCAATGAACTCTGCTGGAGATAAGTGCTTATTCTGTCCTGAGTTATCTAATACCTGATGTGAGGACAGATTGTTTTGATATCCTTATGGTTCATGTGATCATGCCTCAGAAACAAGCACAGGCTTCATGGACAGGCAAGACAGTTTAAGTTGATTTTGAATGCATTTATGACCTCATGCACTTGGAAAAGAATAGATTACTATTCAGAATTGAACGTGCATGTTTGTCTGTGTGTACACTCATGCACACTAAGACGCATTGTGCCTTTAACATTGTAGATCACTACAAATCTATAAAAAAGAAATCTCTAAAACACACATATCAGGCTGAGGAGCAAGTTGAATTAAGGGGATTAACAATGTTTTATTTCCTGCATTAATTCCCTTCTTAATCAGAGCAAAGGAGGTCTTCTAACCAGAAGCTACAATCTAATTGATATCCTTTTGGTGTTTTAAATCCTAGCAAATTAAAAAGACTTTGCTAGTGATGTTTTCAGTTTTTTTCAGGAAGAATGTGATTTCTTATATTCGTACATTGTCATTTTAGTATATGTTTTAAGTTTGCAGGTGCTTTTTTAACTGGAGCATTTGGGAGAAATTCTCAACTTCAGAGGTGAACACTTAGCTTAATATAATGATATTTGAGGAAAAGTCCATCGGTGCAGATGGTTCAACTGCTCTGTTCTCAGTTTCTGATAAGTTAATCTCAGCATTATCCTTTGAACCAGCAACTTTTTAAAGGTGGTAGATGTAGCCAATCATGTGCTGAACACAGGTGTACAGTGAATGTGGAGCTCAGGGGAGCCTTAGAGGGCCCCGGTGGACCAGTTCTGCTCCCTGGGCTTCAGCACAGTGTGTCCATCCCTCAACTCCAGTTCCTACTTTGTCCTCCAATGCAGAGGTGTGGTTAAGATAATCATAACCAAGATGGTCATGTGCATGAAGCATCTCTTGAAGGGAAGTAGAGTTTGCTCTGTCTACCCTTCCAGTGGAATCCTCTTCTGTGTACCTGAATGCATTTTATTTACTATTGCTGAAATCATTTCTATGGTACACAGTCCTAGAAGCCCCTTTACATGCTTCCAAAGAAAATCAGGCAGGACTATGAAGGGTTCCCTCTTACTTACAGGTCACCCATCCCTGGGGACTCTTGGGGGCCTCATTGATGCCACTCTGCTCCCTCTATTCTGGGGATAAAACCTAGCGACATGGCAGAGAACTCTGGAAAGGGGGAAGTGCCATACGCAAGAAGTTATATAATTATGTTCTAAGAATGCTTACAGCTGTCGAGTGTGGCACACTGACATCCTCCTGCCCCTCCACTGTTGGGAAGCAGCTGTTCGTTTCATTTCTGCTGCTCCTTCTCCGTATGCCAGGGTGAGGAGAAATGAATGGATTAAAAATCTGGTGAGGGTTTGGAAAGCCATCTGAGGTGTCTTCTGTTTTTCATCAGGGAGTATTTTGAGTGTTGCTCTCCCCGCTGAAATTACCAGGTGGGTATATAACTAGTGTAGAAAGATGTATATGGTGCTTTTTTTAGTCACTCTAAAATGAAGCCGTGCAAATAGCATGGTGCTTTGTGTGTGAAGGGATTCATTGACTAAGACTCTTAAAAATTAGCATTCGGGGGCCGGGGATTTAGCTCAGTGGTTCCGCCGCCTGCCTCACAAGCGCAAGGTCCCAAGTTCGATCCCCAGTACCAAAAAAATTAGAATTAGGATGGTCTGAGCACCTGTGGGATTTCCTGGACTACCTCTTGTAATTCTTGAGTTTTATTTCTTGTCCTTCCCTCCTTATGCTGCACCTCTTCCTACTTCTAGAAAATGTAGACCCACGCCCCTGAATGGGGCTGGATATGCCTACAAAGCAGTTCCCTACCTTGTTCACCTGGAGATGCTTCTTTTCAAAGATTCACCACAGGTATAACCTTTGTAAAAAGTTATCTCAGATATCCACTATCATGCATGGTGATTCTTTCCTTTTCCTTACCTCTGTGTTTGTTAATGCCCCGGATTGGAGGACAAGGAGGAGTACGTTAACATAAACGTATGTTGTGTTTTTCTCTGTGGGTTGGTATAATAAAACAGCATAGATTGAATGGCTTATGAACAACAGATATTTGCTTCTCATATACTGGGGGCTGGAAAATCCAAGATCACAGCACCAGAAGATTTGGTGTCTGGTGAAGGCACATTTCCTGGTTCTTAGCAGGGTTTCTCTTTGCTGTGTTCTCAGGTGGCAGAAGGAGCAGAGTCACTCTCTGAGGTCTCTTTTATAGGCATGCCAATCCCATTTTCAAAGGCTCCATTCTCATGACCCAGGGACCTTCCTGAGGCTCAACTCCTTATACCGCCAACTTTAAGGTTTAAGTCAACATGCTGACTTTGGGGAGACTCAAACATTCAGATCATACCAGGCAGTGAGATCTCTGAAGCCAGAAATCACATCTCATTCATCCTTATCTCTTCATGGCTTAGGAGAATTTTTGAAAATATACATAGGATTCATTCAGTACATGTTCAGTTAGTGCATGAAGGAGTTAGAAAAGGCTAAACCACATGCTAACATTTCTTCTGATTCAAAAATTAATGTTAGGACCCCATCATAGTTCCCGCTCAGTTCCTAAGATGCAAAGTGTCCCCAAGTACAGGCATTGCTATATGAATTTGCTTCCTAGGGCTGCTGCAAATGCATTTTTACTGTGTGGTTTAAAACAAATGTGTTTTGGAGTCAAGGAACTGGCCGTTTATGGTCCTTCTGAAGGCTTTAGACAAGAACCTCTTCCTTACCTCTTCCTAGGTTCTAGCGCTTCCTGTCAGTCCTTGATGTTTCTTGTTTTCTAGCCCAAGCACTTCAGCTTCTGCATCTCTCTTAGCGTGCTCTTTGGTGTGTTCCAAATGTCTCTGTCCCGTAAAGCTCATCTTGAAAACAACTTCCCAGTGTTATAGTGTTAAGGGGTGGCGCCATTAGGAGATGATTAGCTCTTGAGAGCCCCATTCATTCTTTTATAAAGTGGCCCCAGGGAGACTTTCACACCTCAGCCCTATGAAAACCCAACAACAAGGCACTGTCTTAGAAACAGAGTCCACACCAGACGCCGAATATGCTAGTTTGTTGACCTTGGACTTTGCAGCCTCCAGGACTGTGAGCAGCAGTTTTTTTCTTGTTTATAAAGTACGTTTTTGTTAGTCTAAAATGTCTTCTTGTAGCAGCTCAAATGGACCAAGACAGCCCCTGTGTGTGTATGTGCCCAAATTTCTGTCTTCTGTTAAGGGCACTAGTCATTGGTTTACAATCCATCCTAATTCAGTGCTACTTGATCTTAAATTGATTACTTCCATGAAGGCCCTATTTGCAAATCATGCCACATTCACTGATAGATAGGAGATGGAGGGAGTTAGGATTTGGATATACTTCTTTTGCAGGACAAAATTCAGCCTTCCTTGATCTTGTCCCGGAGTTTTGATTCTTATCTCCTTAGCCTGTTCTCCAAATGATGGGCCAGTTTCTGCTTCAGCATCCCTGGGATTATTACATCCCTTAGAGGCGCATTGCTATAATTTGGCACAGCTTTTAGGGGATTTTCTTTTTTCAGAAGAAGGGGCAAGTCTTTCTCCCTGCTACCTCTGTCATTCTACAGTTAGGGTGAATATGGACTAACAGTCCACCTTTTTGAAGGGAAACTTTAAGAACTTTAAGTTTTTGCCGATGATACTTCTGGGCTCTTCCCCCTTCCCAATTTCTTCCAGTCTTCATCCAGGGTGTGGTTTCCTTACCACCCTTCCTCCATGCTGATGGAACTTCCTGTTTCTCCTTGTTTTTTGTGAAACTCAATGTGAATCTTCTGGGTTTGGCAAGAGCAGCACAGGTCAGAGCTGACAGATTGGCCTCCAGCCATCTACTTCTGTTCAAGTTGCTTCGGTCATGCTGTCCCGGTGGCCAAAGCACACCCTTGAAACAGCTGAATGTATTCTTGGTTTCATGTGATGTTGCTAAACCCTCTTCCTTTTCTTTAGTATTTTGTCCCCAAAGCCCTGGCCCTTGTATGTTGATATTTTACTCTGTTGTGCTTGGTGTGTGGTCCTGGCCTATCACCCCAGCCTGTTGCACCATCTCCATCAGTGTTGACTTTGCATGAAGGACAGTAATGGGTTGGCATAGGAGAGAGAGGGAAGGTCATTACTAGAAAAGTCTCTGTGCTAGAGGTCACCATGCTACTTCTCAGTTTCCAGACAGCTGAACAGAACAGAACTCAGATATAACCTGGGGATAGTTGTAGAAAAGGCTTTAGGGTCTTCTGCTACCCTCAGCTACTGAGGCAAGTGGGCAGCTCCATCGTACATTTATGAAGTCGCCTCTGACACCGGGGTACTAATGGAGACTCTGATGGTCTCAGTCCTTTTAAGTTAATGAATGCTGTAGATCAAGGGCCCCAAAGCCCTGGTCGATGGACTGGAACCTGGGCACACAGCAAGAGGTGAGCAGCATATGATTGAGTAAAGCTTCATCTGTCTTTATCCCTGTTCTCTATCACTGGGCTCACTGCCAGAGCTCTGCCTCCTGTCAGGTAGTAGATTCTCTTAGGAGTGGGAACCCTACTGTCAGTTGTGCATGGGAGGGATCCAGGTTGTGTACTCCTTTGAATCATCTTAAAACCATTCTCTCCCTCACCTGTGGGACAGTTGACTTCCATGAAACCAAAAAGGTTGGGGATGTAGATGGTCAGAGCCAGAAGGTCCTTAGAGATGGTAACCCGAAGGATTAAAAACAGGAACTGTGGGAATCGGGCGGATGTGTTTTCCTGACTCCACCTCTTGCCTGTGACTTTGGAAAAATGATTTTGCAAAATGAGTTTAATAACTCGGCCAGCTCAGAGGGCTGTTACAGATGGAAAATAAATAGATGGAAAATAAATAAATAGATGGAAAAATACCATCTACTTAATTTAGCTAAGATGTGTTTAGGAAGGGAAGCTGAGAGTCAAAAGAGTCAGGTGATTGAACCCCAGTTCACTTATGTGCCCAGCCACACCAGGAATGACATTCAACCTTTCGGTTTCTGGCTTAATGCTCTTTTCCTAAACCTCTTGGCACTTTAGAAATCATTAGCTCGTGTTATTTATTTACCTGTCTGCTTTTGTTACCAGAATAAAGGAAGAGAAATAAAATAGAATTGGTATTTAAAATCTTTCTCACATAATACTGAGTTCCTCTGTAGGGTGTGTGAATTTACTTCAGATGTATCTGGCATCCCTGGGAGACTCTATTGCTCCCAGAGTCAGGGAGACAAGTGGCGAAGCTGCCCCTGACCTTGCTGTCTCGCAGGGCTTGGTAGTGACTCCCACTTCCACTGGGCAGCCATGGCAGAGCTGGCTCCCCGGCCAGGCTAGCACCAGGCAAACTCGATCTGCATGCAGTCAGCAACTGCCCGCATCCTGAGGCCGAGCTATCTACATTTAATATGCCATGCAGACTGTATATTCTCTCACTTTCCGGAATTGGAGAGGTACATGGTGCCAGCTTTCCTAAATTGCCACCATCAATATTCTACTGCCTTTATTTTTTAGGCATGCTAATGACTTCTCCATTTGGAATGTATTTGTTTCCCGGGTCAGTCTTTGCAATATTACAAAAAATAAAATAACTTAAAAAAAAAAAAGCCCTCAACATCAGGGTGCATTTTTGCCCAGAGTTTTATGGCAGGAGTCAGAATCAGAGGCAGAAGGTACTCCTCTGCTGTAGCAGGGAGACCCTGCTGGCCTCCTGGGCCGGCCCGAGCAGAGCCAGGTGAGGGTGAGGGGGCTGGGGGAGTTTCAGCTGACAGAGCTCTTGGCTGCGTGGGGACAGCTGGAAGGCCTGTACCGTGCTCACTGGCTTCCAGGAATCACCCCCGCGTCCAGCTGCACTGCTTTCTAACAGGGCTTGTGTGTGTTCTGGGGACACCAGGGTGGCCTCCTGAGAGCCAGTGATGGTCTTGCACTCCTGTTTATGCAGCATTGTGCTTATGCAGTTACGGAACATTTTGGTCCCTTCTGCATTCTCTCTGCTTTGGTTTCATGGAAACCTTTGCTTTCAGCAAAGGAGCTCTTGCTGGTGTTCGTCTGGCCTCACAGTGCTTCCTCCACCTTTGGTGTCTAATTCTCGTCCTGCTTCTCATCCGTGTCTGTCTTTTTCTGAACACCATCCATATTTAAGCATGAACTCCAAAATTGTCTTCTTGAAGGCTTCTATGATTTCTGTTTTTATTCATTCTTTTCAACAAACATTTTATTGAGTCCCTAACATGAGTGAGGCACCATGCTTAGTGCTGTGGAAAAGCACTGAGGAAAACAGACCGATCACTGCCAGTGGCCCTTGTATTCTGCTCAGGAGAGAGGAAAATGTACTTATTGGATGTCAGATGGTGGAGCAGGGATGGGACTATAATTTTGAACAGGAGGGCCCGGGAGGGAGGCTGTCTAGGGTTCCACCTCTTACTGCTTCCTGAATGATTTTGAAATGAATATTGTTGCCAAGGCCGTTTTTCCTGCTATCCCCAGGGAGATTTATTCTGAACTGTGCGGTATTGCTCCATGATAGCCTGGGGATCCCTCCAGACCAGGTCTCTGTGGTGATGGTGCTCAGGTTGGCCAGCGCTGTTTTGCTATAGAAATTGCCCTGTGAGCCCAGCACACGAGTCCCTTGCAAAGGCTTAGTTGTCTCAACCTTAAAATAGGGGAAATTGGATAATTGATTCCTAAAGATTCTCCTAGCTGGAGAGTTCTTCCATTTTGTGTTATAACATCCTTACCACATGTAGGAATTCTTTGCCAACGACTCCAGCTCACAGATTGTTAACACTGTTTATGCTCGTGGTCTGCACCAGGTAAATGGCACCTTGCTTTCCTCTCTAAAGGCCCCAGGAGACAATCTCCTCCAAGTAGATTGTGAGCAGTCAAGACAGGTCCGGAAACATAGCTTGCCCCCTTGAAACTTGATGTAGATACTTGAGGTAGAAGACTCTAGTCTAGGGTTAGTTGATTCATGGCTCCATTAATTGCTCTGTGCATTGCTTATCCAGTGCCTAGAAAGTATGAGAGGCTGTGCGTTAGATCTCGGAAATATCGCAGGGGGGTTGAGTTCTGATCTCTAGAAATTCACAAAGTATCAGAGAAACAGTCCTATGTGTTAAATTCTTTGCACTATGCTTTCACATCTCTTTGGATATCTTGATCTTCAGACAGACATCTCTAAGTTGAGCGAGAACTTAGAATATGAAGTTATATTTTATGCCTTTTAAATTATGGGACTATGACTTGGAAAATATTGGCAAGATGAGAACAAGGTAAATGTTGCTGGTGACTTGGGGTCCGGAGCCCCTCCATGAGGCAGTATCATGAAGGCCAGGAGGTGGTGGGTGGGAGACATGAGTCTGTTTCTCCTTTATCAAGTTCCTTTTGCCTCTCGTGACACATGCATAAAAACACATTGGCTTTACCTTTGAGTTACAGGTTTCCAAGGCTGCTTTTACCCTCTGTGATTTTGCTTGATCCATGGATGGAAGAACTGAATTCTGAGGCTTATGAATTTCCACCTTTTCCCCATGTCTCAGAGAAGGACGGGACCTTTACCCCATGGTCCCAGAGGGTAGAACTGGTTCTCTTAATGAAAATAAAAATCAGGACTGGTCATATGCTTAGCTAACCTGCAATCAGGGCTTTTTGCTCCTTCGCTTAATTTCCTTAATTTCTTGGAAGTGTTCCAGAAGCTGAGCAAGATTCCTCTGGAAGGATGAACCAGAGTGGCTTCCCTTCAAGTCTCGGCCTTGGGCTCCTTCTGGCTGAGTTGGAGATGCCTGGTTGTAAGTCTGTTACTGCTTCTGCTCTGGTGTCCAGTGAATTCTGACTGACTCTGAGAGCTCCCCCGACTTGACTGCAGTTCTTTAAGCCTCATCTTCCACACAGAATTGGCAGGTTCATTTACTTGTTTGGGAGCCAGATACAAACACTTTGTTCTTTGTTCCCACATTATGCCGCCTCAAAATATCGCTTCTCCCACAAATTGCTGAGACTGTTCAATTTGGACCTTCAATTGCTTCTCTTTGAGTAGATCTTTCAATTTACTTTGCTAAGCCTGTTCTTTTTGATTAGATGTTTAGGGTATCAGTTGAGTTTCTTAATCTATTCATTCATGCATCCTTTTTCCTTTTTCTTTTCTTCCTTTAAATCTCTTCCTTTATGAAAAGCATGTAGTCCTAGCAGCTGTAAAGCAAGGCAAGTGCAAGTATGTGATCTAGTATTACTCTTATTATTATAATTGGCATATGTTTTAGGGTGATAGTGGCATCACCCTTTTTCTTCTTTTTCAATCAGTTCCAACACTGAGATCTCCAACAGACAGATTATTATTAGGTAAGTTAAGCACCCAGTAAATTGTGGTCGGGATTTTAGAAAATGAACCAAGTGCACTGCCAGGTACTGAGGTAGAGCCATGAAAAAGGTAAACGGAATCTTTTCCTTCATGAGACCTCTAGTCCAGTTTTGCCTGTGCTTCCTCCTTTCTTCTCCCGGCAGCCCTGTGAGACACTGTGAGTTTTCCTTAGCGCAGGAGGAAACAGCTTTATAGAGTGCAAGCGTTTGTTCAAGGTCACGTGGATAAAAAGAGGTGGGGCTGAGTCTAGTGCTGGTCAGTGTGCAGAAGAAATCTGTGCTTACCTCCCCAAAGCTCAAGGGATCAAGGCCATCCCCGCTCTGAGCGTAGTTGGGGCCCCTCCGGATTTACTTGAAGCTGAGCACTGGCGATATTACAGCATGTGGATCTCCAGTTCTCCCATTGTCTTGCTGTACAGCTCCTCTGAAGCTTCACTGAGTGGAAAGCTTCCTTTGAGTGGAAAGGTAGAGAAGAAGGACGAGAGGGAAGAGGAGGTTGATATTGAAAAGAATGTGTTCTGGAGCCCACAGATCTAGGATTCAGTGCTGGCGCTGCTACGAGTCCACCCTGTGATCTTGGAAATTTGAACCCCTGTTTCCTTACTTGTAAAACTGAGTTTATTGTTCATTTGTAGGTTAAACAAACAAAAAATAACCCAGAAATGTACCCAAATGTATTTAGCATAGTGCAAAATGCAGATTTTCAGGTGTTGTTCTTGTATTGAGCTCATTCATTCCTTTGTATATTCAGTGTGTGTTAATTGAGGGACGCTCAGGTTGGAACTCACACATTGTCATAATTCCTAGTTCGGCCTGTCAGAGGTGCCCAGGATGTCATTGGAGGTAAGACATGGTTAAGTCTGCTGTGACCATCTCAGGTATCAAGTGATGACAATCACATTGTATTAAACACACTTCAGTGTGAAAAGGCACTTGTCATGGAAGTGCCCTGGAAAGCAAAGAGTGCAGTGTTCTGCTAGCGTCCTCTTTGTGGAATAGGATGGCTGCTCCAGGGGCTGTGATGGGAGGTGAAGAAGCTTCAAGTGAGAGGAGAGGGGAAGGGGGATGGGACTGGGGATGGAATGCCAGCTCAGGAGGTGCACCGGGTGTCACTCATCACACTGGGCGGGGCTGAGGAGGAATCACAGTCACCGTCCTAGAGATAAACCAGGTTGGGGTGATGACCACAGTTATGACAGCAGTCTCAGAGGTAGAGAGATGGAGGAGCCTAGATTCAGGGCAGCAATAACAGGAAAGAAGAACTGAAAGACATCAAAGATGATGGGATGTTTCAAAAGCTCTTTGAAGAATCTGAATCTCTGGATGGTCATGAAATTAGAACAGGCGAAACTGAAAGGATTTGGAAATGCAGTGAGATCACTGTGGGCAGAGGACGAGGGACATCATGGTTAAAGTGGCCGAGAAGCCTGTACTGAGATCTTTGGTGGATCTGTCTGAGAATTTTTCCTGGGCTTTGCCAGCATCCAGCAAACATCCATCTCCTAACTATGTCACCCATCCTGAAAAATGGATGTGGACTTCTTTTCCTCATTGTTTCAAATTTTCTCTACAGCTTTTGGATTCCAAAAAATAAAAGAAAGAAAATCACTTTTTTAATGTTCATCATCAAAAGAAAAAATTGATTTTTCTTGATTATTGACAACTGTGCTTTTCCCCCCTCACTTTTTACCTTTCCTTTAAATATTCTGCTAAAAAAATGACCTCTAGACCACCAGTATGGACCAGGTGTCAGGATGGTCCAGCCTAGTGCAGAAATGTGTTTAAAGAATTCTTTACTGGATGCCAATTCAAGCAGAGAAACTGTTGCTTTGAAATAAGAGCCTACTTGTTTCTACGGCACATTGTCTCCTTACATCCCCTTTCCAGTTCATTCATTTTTGTAGCTGTCGCATCGGTTGCAGAGACTGCAAACCTAAGGCTGCATGTTGGAAACTGACTCTGAGCGTGCAGATTGCTGTCTCCCGATTATGAACTCTCTAGTGAAATGATGAACTCTCCCTCCCCCACGTTTCTCTCCCTGAACCGGTTTGTCGATTTGTCGGTTTGTCTGTGTTCGCCTCTGATGTTTCCCCTGTTGGCAGATCCTGCCCTTGACCCTCAGCCACAATGAATTAGTGTACCGTGGCACTGTGCCAACTCCCTGGGGGGGTAAAACTTTGCCCAAGTTGACCAGTCATTCCTGGAAGCTGCATGTTGTCCAAGTCTTTGTTGGCATTTCCTAGAAAATTTTGGCTCCACATGTGTCATTGGTTTTAGCTTCTTTGACATTTAGCCTGTCTTGCCTCCTGTTGGGCACTTCGGGGGTACTGCAGTGAGACTCAGGCAGTGTCCTGGAGCCGCTCATAGAGGAAAACGAGTACCTTGACTTGTAAGGCTGTGTGATTTAGTGGTTTTAATATATTTACAGAATTTCCCATCGATCACTACTATCTACTCCAGAATATTTTAATTCCCCCCAAAAGAAATCCCATTCCCACTGGCAGTCAATTTCTGTTGTTTCTTCCCCCTCCCCAACCACCGGTGGCAACAGCCCTTGGCAATCACTTCTCTGGTTTCTGAATCCATGAGCTGCCCATGTTGGACATCTCATAAATGGAGCCATATAATATGTGTCATTCTGTGTCTGCCTTCACACAACATAATGATCTCAAGGTTCATCTGTCATTCCATTGTGTATATATGATATTTTGTATATAGGAGTAATACCTCGAGGGTTTTCTGTGTTCATTGTCCCATGAGCTTTGCCTTTTGTCTTCACAATTTTCCTACTCAGCTATAATGATTATTGCTGTTTTGAGATCCTCAGGCCTAGGTAGGTTACACAGCTAATAGTGGCAGAGCAAGCTTGCTTTAGTCATAGAGACTGTGTTCTTAACCACCACACTATAACAGAGGATGCAAAGCACATTTAACATGATACGGGACAAAGTTTACAAAGGTCTTAAACTACTGTGGGGTTCAATAGCCCAGCACTAGGTTTCAGGACTCTGTGAGTCATGCTCTCCCCTTTGGATTGGAGATCCAGGGCTGCAGAAGCAATCTAGGTCACAGGGGAAGGGTCGAAGGCCCAGTGCACAGCCAGGTCTGGTCACAGCTGACTCAGCACTGGGGCCAAAGGTTTTCTTCAGATATGATGTGTACCTGAGTGGGGCCCTGGCATGCAAGGACTTGACACAATGCAGCTCTACTCTCTGGAATGTAGGCATCCATGCAAGTCTAAGCGTGGTCCCAACTCATCAACAATGTGATGATGGGATAGCTGAGAGATAGGATGGGCGGATACCAGATTTGACAGCCTGCACTTCAAAGGGAAGAGTCTACGCAGTTGAGGGGCTTGGAAGGTGTAGAGTTTATATGTCCTGCCCTTGTCTGTCCTCCTTTCTGCTTCTCTGCCTAAACTTGCTGGTCAGCGTCTCCCTCCTCCAGATCCTTTCTTACAGCAAACAGTCTGTCTCCTAGGAAGTGGGAATGTTTGGACCTTGTGTTTGTCTTAGAGGAGCCCCAGGGAGTTGTTCTGTCGCATGGTATTTCTTTTTCTGGAAGTTCACTTATTCATTCAACAAATATTTGAGGGCTGAGTGTGTAGGTCAGAGGAGCATTAGCGTAGCATGTGCAAGGCCCTGGTTTACACACACACACACACACACACACACACATAAACAAATATTTGAGGCCCTGCAGTGTGCTAGGACATTGCATAGGAAATTAATTTCAAACAGAGTAAGAAGATGACATTTAAATGGAAACTTACACTTGAAAATGGTTGAAGAATCAGCTGTGAGAACCATGGGTTGTGTCTTCCAGCCAGAGCAGAGTTCTGAGCATGTTGGAGGAACAGCAAAGTAGCAAATGGAGTGGAGTATTGGAGAGAGCAGTGGGAGGTGTGCTGTCACCCCTGGTACCAGCAGAACACTGGCTTTTCTTCTCAGGAGAGCGATGTATTTGCACATGCGCTTCAACATGATACTTCTGGCTGCAGTGCTGAGATTCTTACCACGATACTGAGTTTAGTGCACTTCTTAGAGTAGACAGATTAACTACTCAAAAAGTTAAAAAAAAATCATTCCTCTGGTATACTCAGAACTTGGCGAGTTCTGGAGTCTCTCATGCTGCTTCCCACGGGGCCATCTGAATGTTTTTTTTTGGTCTCTTCTCTGTTTGGTCCGTCATTGGAAAGGTGGCCACACCAGGGTCATGCTGGCTGGGGCTTCCTGCTGGTGTGTGTGATCAGATTGTGTTCTGGGAAGTTTAGAAATTAGTATTTGATCATTTGCATGCCTTTATGTATACACTGGAAAATAGAGATGGGTGTAGATCCTGGATGCTAGTACGTGCAATTGCACAAATTGGTATATGCTGTTTCAGAAGGTTTTCTTCAGAGTAGGAGTTGGACCTCAAGAGCATATTTGTAATTCACAAAATTTTGGTGTTTTATACAATCCCTGATTGCCCCAATGGGAATAGGAAATGGGCCATGCAATAGTCACATCATCCACCACAAGAATGCACAGCCCCTGGTGGCGTAATTGTATAGAATTATAGTTTAAAAATATTCATGCCATCTATTCTAGCTGGCTTGGATTGTGACTTTCTTTTGTGCCACAATTTCATGAAGATGCCCCAGAGTTTGAGGTTCATGTTACAGTTGTACTCCCTTCTTCTCTTCTCACCAGAGATTTGTGGGATAGCTTTTTGGCAAAATGTCAGTCAGTACAAACGTTTGTAGAAGAGGTGAATGGATTAAAAAGCAGAGTAGGCATTTAACTGGCAGACTGAAAGAAAAATGTCAGTTTCCACGGGTTAAGCAGGAGTTTTGTGGCATATTTAGCACTTCCCTTCTTCCAAATTTGCCTACATAACATAACCTCTCTGTTGTCACACATGAAATATTTGAATAACTTTCAAGTATGTGGGTAAAGCTGGGTACGTGACCAGATGGAAGAGCCTTTCTTAGCCGATAAATGTACACAAGCTGCCACCAATGTGAATGCTACAGCTATCGACTTAAATGCATTTTTTGTTGGTTATATTTAATTTTTGATAGTGCACAGTATTTTAAAGTTAAACCCAAATTGAATTACTAGGTGAATTTTCTTATGTATTTTAATTTTACCTACCTGCCCTTATTGGCTAGACTATTTTAACCCCCTCTGAGATGGATGCAGCTGTTTACTTTTTTTTTTTCATGTAGTATCCAAACAATCATTTCTATCTGCAGTTCCTCAGGGGAAAGTGCTATGCAAGCAGCTTTAGATTGCCGTAGCCAATTTAAAGTAAATTGTCAGGCAGTCTGAGGGGTTACTGCATTTGTAGTCTGGGCAACCGATCTGGGGCTGTGCTGAGCTGAAAACAGTTTATCCTGTAAGAACTTTGACTTTGAGGTATTAGGGTGAACTGTGTTCCATTATCATAACCCAGAAATGAAGGAAGTTAAAGCATCTACCATGCATTGAGCCTCACATGACCCTAACTTTTCATGAGAGTTGATCTTAATCCTATTTTATATTGAGGAAATTTGGCCTTTGATAGACACTATTTCCAAGTTCCCTAAGTGCTAGCAAGTGACATAGCTGAGGAATGGACCCAGTTCCAGTCCATTCAAGCTCAGGCTCTTTTTTTCTCTCTCTGGTTGATGTCCCAGATGATTGAATCTGATGCGTCCAGTGTTTCCTACTGGTGAACCTCCGTGTTTACTGGCATATGAATTTATTTTCAGCCTTGAGCCAGCAAAGTAATGTTGGTTTCGTTTCTGAGACCCAATAATCTGGGTCTTGTTTTGATGAATAACTACATGATTATCTTGAGCACTAATGAAGACTTAGGTCTTTTCCTGCTTGCTTGACCATGGACACTGAGCATGACTCCTTCCACGGTATTGCAGAGCCTCTGCTTCCAGGTGGTGGTAGCTATCCTCAACTAGGCTGTAATTGCTACCTCCAAATAAAGAGGTGCAGGGAGTCCTCAAATAAGGTCATTTGGGAGATCATAAATTAATTGGCATAGAATCAAAACATTTGCAGAAATCAGGTGCCCTCCATGTCGCTGTAGCATGTGTGCTCATACCCTTGTGTCTTGAAACAGGTAGAGGAGAAAAGCGAAAGTGAGAAGTTCTGAGAAGACCACAGACTCAGAGTTTATGGTGCAAGGAGCAGGAATGAAAGGCCGGCCACTGGCTCTGTGTATTCTAGCGAGCGCTTTGCAGCTGTAGGTGTTCTGAATGTGCTTCGACTGTTCTCTTATTCTCAATGAAATTACATGGTTTCTTGTTCAGTGCATTTTTGGTATATTTCTAATTTAAAAAATGGCTAGAATTCTAAATCTCCAACTCCCGTAAGAGGCAAGGCCATCTGTGGGCTGGGATTTGGAAGCAGGTAGTCAGTGACTGGCGTGCTGTGGGTTTGTGTATGTGCATCTGAACTGCCAGGGTGGTTTGTGACACCCCCCTGAGGGGGAGAACAAGGAGGAATAAGCACACTAGGTAATTAGATATACAGACAAAAGGCTGAAACAATATCCTACATGGTAGGATTTCTATGAAGATTTACTGAAATAACATGAAGTTCTGTAAACCTAGTATATAGTAAGTACTCAATAAATACTGTTTCCTGTATTATTATCACTGCTTTATTATTGTCATTATACATATGTAACATATGCATGGGAGAAAGACTTCTACAAAGTAATAGGAAACGCTGTGTAAGTTTTTTAATACAGTAAGTTCCTGACTTACGAACATGATCCGTTCTGAGTGAACATTTGTTAAGTCCAATTCGCTCATAAGTCTGACAAAGTGAGTCTTACACACCTTTGACACAGATGTGCAATGTAAAGCATAATAAAACCAAACACACACACATAAAATACTGTAAGTAAACAATTTTTACTTTTACAGTTAACGTAAAATGGTGGCCTAGTACAGTATAGCAACCAGCATAGAGGGGATTGCTTTTCCTCTTGCTTCCAAACATCCTGGGCTCAGACTGAGCACTGTACAACTGTACACTATGGCACTGTACAGTAAGCACACAGCAGCACAGCTGTGAAAGTGTCCCGCAGACGCGTGAGCTACTTCTGCAATATGTTTGCACCTACAAATGTTCATAATGCGAGGTCTGTTCATACCTATGAAAGTTTGCAACTCACATGTTCCTAAGTAGGGGACTTAGTGTATTCATAACAGATAGAATTAGATGATGGCTGTGATTAGAGTGTAAATAAAACAGGGTAAAAGATGGAATGATCAACATTTCACAGTGATTTGGCTAAAGATGTTATTGGAGAGAGTAAATGTGGATTCTTGTGCACTGCTCCATCTAAACCTTTAGTGGAGGGAAAGAAGAGCGGCTAGAGTGAAGTTGGACTGTCCTTCCCTTTGTCCTTCCTTGGGTGCTGGTGGAAAAGTAAGAGATCATCAGCGTGTTGGGTACAGAAACATTGGCCATTGAATCCATATGTGAGGGGTAAGGAGTCAAGGATTTCTTCACCTCTGCAGCCCTTCTGTCTGGTTATGGGAAATTATAATCAGGACCTAGGCAGGGATGCTCAGCAAGTCAGGGCATGTAGGGGAAATACTGTGAATGGTGATTGTGATGTTTAGGTGGGAGACTCACTATGACGCTCACACGGACTACTGTGCAGTGAGAACATTTTTTGGAATTCAAGTTAGGAATGCCACATTGTTCTTCCCGTGACTTGTAACCGATGAAAGTATTTGGTGTTACTTTTTCCCTGGCTCTTAATTACACAGGGAATAAAACCCTTTACTCGGTAAATTATGTCATTTGAAGAATGTGTGCTGGTCACCCTATAATCCTCCTTTTACTATTCATTAGGTTTCTTATCACTTAGCCTGCTACTTCCGAGTTTCTCAAGGACATGGGACAATGAATACATGGTTCTTTTAAATTTGAATCAAATTTACTTACCCAAATCTATAGTGAGTGGAGGATCACTCTTGTTTGAGGCTGATAATCACCAGCTGTGAGAGTTCCAAGTGGCAGTGAAAAGGGCAGAGCTTTAATCTTGTTGGCCTTCCTTTGGAGGGAAAAAAGCAGAGGCTGCCAACCAATGTCTTACTGAGAGATGGGGACCTTGAAAGTAGACTTTCTCCTGCACATCAAAGGAGGGCTCTTTCCTATTCCAGTTTCTCTTTCCCAGGCAAAATATGGCTGTGTGTGAATAGGGTCCTCGAGCAGGAACTGGCTGGAATCAGCCCCTAAGAGTTGCTATGGAGAAGGGTCATGCCGGGGGAAGGGTGTGGAGGCGTTTCACAACCTGTTGGAGTCTCCTGCCTATTGGAATCTGGGGGCTTTGTCCAGAGAGGACTCAGGCCCCTACCTAGTCTCTTGGAGTTGCTTACACTGCCTGTTAGCCAGAGAGAGATGTTAGGGACGATGTGCTTGTAAGCAGATTTGGGAGCTGCATGTTAAGTTTTGGCACTGTGGTGAGGCCTATCTTCTGATGAACTCATCAGCCTGAGGGGGAGGCAGAGGGAGCTGAAGAGGGCTGCAGCGAGGTCTCAGGAAAGTCCCTTAAGCCTCTGAAATAGCCACATCACAATGGGGACATGAGAGGAGACACAGGGAAATTTAATTCACAGGAGCATTACCGGCGTTTGGGACAACAAAAACTATGCTCATTACCTCCAAAAGGTTTGAAAATAAATTCTGTCGATGGCTACTGTGTATCCAGGCCCCACAGCCACAGAGGCAACGACCAGGTAATAGTGGGTGCATTTCCATGTGCTCTTGGGCTGGTAGGGGTTGGGGCCATTCAGGTGTTCAGGGTGGGTTTCTGGCCAAGGAGGCAGAAATAGAAGGAACAAAGCCCAGCACAAAACAAAACCTGGACAGCAAGAGCGTGTTTCATAATCAGCAGATGAAGCCAGCGTGGTAGGACAGGAGCTGTGACCCATGTCACGGGGCGGGGGTGGGGGTGGGGTGGGCCTCGGCATACACATGCAATTCCAGGAGGCTCTTTAGCCCCTGTGCTTGGAGGGTGACCACAGTGGCCCGAAAACCTGCACCGAGGACTCTGTATGTAGGCACTTCCCTCTTGTCACCTTCTTGACAGGTAGGCACAGAAGAGGGCATTTATTTCTATTTCATAGTCGATGAAGTCAAGGCTTAGGGAAGTGAAATGACCTCCAGATCTCATGCCTGGCAAGAGGCAAAGCCAGGATGTGAATACAGGTTTTCTGGGAGGGGGAGGGGCTCTTTCAACCCAGCTCTCTTGTTGATATGTACATGCTGTATACACTTCCTTTGGCAGGCTTCACTGTTTCCCAAATAGAGAGATGTTTATGTTTCTGTGAACTTATCCTGTCCAGTTGTCAGGAGCAAATGTCTCTGCCTCCCTTGCTTTTGAACCTAGAAGGATGCTTAGCTTCCCCGTGGTCCCAACACCACATGCCCTTGGCAGAGGTGATGACAGTTCCTTAGCTGATTGCAGCAGCCTGAAGCACAGCACAAGAAAGCTGGGTTCTTAGCACCTTTCCTTCACAGAAAGTGTGGCTGATCAGCATTCCCCTGGGACAGGTCGAACACAGGAGGGTGCTTTCTTTCACCGGCTGTTTTTTTGTAGTCCACCAAGTGGACTAAGTGACAGAGGACCCTTTAGCAAGCTACGTATGTACATGATTGGACCTCTCCTGGGTTGGAGCATACTATTTTCTCAGTAAACCTGGGTGCTATCCTGATCAAATCTCCTGACTATGTCTCCCAGGCCAGTAGCTTTAACTTCCTCACCTTCAGCCTCAAGGACCATCCATAAGTAGAAAGGCCAAATACTCCCTTTTCACCCCGATGGTATATGGCTTCTCTTTCAGTCCCACAAGCCTTCTGTAAGTCAAGAGCAGTGTGCCAAAGTGCTGGGCCCTTGTGTCACTTTTCCTGCCAAAGTCTCAGTGGAGTGACTCCAATTACCTTTAATAAGAGCTGCAGATTCTACAGCTGCTGAATAACTGGACAATTTCCACATCCCAAAGAACCCAAAGATCCCAGGACTGAAGTGCTCTTTGAATCTCCATTGATGCTTTGCTGTTTTTTTTTTCCCTCTCCTTGCATGGGATGAGTTGATGAGATTGATATTACTAATATTGTTCCTCAGTGCTTTCCTCCTCGGACCTGTCACTATGGTAAAGGATTGTTCCTTGAATCTTCTTCATGTTACTGCCATGGTGTGTTCTCTTTCATTGTTGTTATTATTATTATTTGATTTTGTTTTTATTAAAGCTAACAGTGTAATGTGGAGTCAATTCATGTGGTTGAGGTGATTTAAGGCAAAGCAAATTTTCTATATTTGCTATCATTTTGTGTCTGTTACATCTATATAATGATATTTATGCCGCTAACATTGTAGTGTAGTGTATCATGTACCAGGGCAGCATGTTATATGCATGGGGCTTTGACTGGAAAATGTGTCCCTTGATAGCTTTCTCCTTAAGCTTGTGACTAAATATGTGTGTAGATTAAATGAATAGGTGAGTGTTTCGAAGCCCAGGTTCTGACAGCCGGCTGTGGGAGGCCAGGGTTCAGTGTGGTGGGCATGTGCATGCTCTCCTTCTCTTCCCTCTTCATTCCTACTTTTTTCCCCCGCATTAAGCTACTTCCCCTGTCCTTTTTACTTTTATGTTTTGAGACAGGGTCTTGCTAAGTCACTGATTTGCCCGGGCTGGGCTTGAACTTGCAACCTTTCTGCCTTATTGTTCCAAAATGGTTTATCTGTGCTCTAGTTTAGCTATTTTGTTTCTTCTTCTGGGGCTTTACAGAAGGCTTCCCTTTGAGCTTGTTTTTTTTAATGCAGTTTTCCATCTTTTTTGTTCCCACGAGTGGGGAATCTCATTTCTGGTTACTGCCCCTTGCTTGAGGACCCTACACGTTCTTCATTGTCCAAGTCCATGTAGACACTAGCCAGGATTCACGACCCATGTGTTAGTCAGCTTTTGCTCCCTGTGATAAAATACCTGAGAGACATAATTTGAAGGAGGAGTTTAATTTTGAGTCGTGCTTTCAGAGGTTTCAGTCCATGGTAACTGGGCTCCGTTGTTTCTGGACCAGTGATGAAACAATACATCATGGTGGAGAGACAGAAAGTCTTTCTGTCTTCATGGTGGCCAGGAAGCGGGGAGACAGAGAGCCCAAGAGGAAGGGGGCAAGGAAAAGATATAGTTCCCAAGGGTGGACTTCCATGACCCACTCCCTCTCTCTAGACTTCACCTCATGTGTCTCCATTAGCTTCCATCAAATGATGAATCTGTCCATGGATGAAGTCAGAGCTCATATATTCAATCATCTTTCAAAAGCCTCCCCTCTGAACACATGAGCCTTTGGGGAATATTTTAAATCCAAAGCATAATAATGCACCGCACACTGCTCACCAAATTTATTGGATACTTTCCTGCGCCTCCATCTGGTTCACACCACTTCTCACAAACTCTTTCCTTCAGCAACAGCATCTTCTTCAACAAAGAACTACCAGGCTTCAAGCATTTCTTCCTCTTCTAAAGCGTACAACTCTTAAGAGAGCCTAATGTTTATCATTGTGTGACAGATTACTCTGCAACGTTAGAACAAATACACAGCGTGATGAAAAAAACAATATTTAAAATTTTGAAAATTTATTACAGTAAAAGGCATATTCCTACAAATTCCCCTCAAAATACGCCTCCTCCCTTTCAATGCACTCATCGAATCATTTTGCCACTTTCTGATGCAGTTCTAGAAGTCCTCTTTTGTGAGGTTCTTTAGTTGCGCTATTGTAGCTGCATGATGTCCAGAATCAGTTCAATACATTTACTTCTCATAGTCATTTTGACTTTGGGGAAGAGCCAGAAGTTGCATGGAACCAGATCTGGTGAATAAGGTGGATGAGGACACACTGCCATGTTTTTTACGAGCCTGCTTTTCTGTTGGATGGTCCTCGGCAGTGTCAGTCACTGTGGTTTTGATTACACATTGTAAAGACACTAAGGAAAAAAAAGACTTCCAGAAATGCTTCAAAAAGTGACAAGAATGATGGGTGAAGTGCGTTTGAAGAGAAAGGGGTATTTTGAGGGGGATTCATGGCAGTGTGTCTTCTACATTTTTAAGATTTATACTTTCACCTCTGCATATTATCTGGTGGCTGAGAGTCAGGGATCTGAGCATGGCTGACCTGGTGCTTCTGGCTCAGGTTGTTGATGAGGTCTCAGGCAGGCTGTCCACTGGGGCCCCCATGGTCTTCTGATGGGGCTGGACAATCCACACCTAAGCTTAGTCATGATGCTCTGGGCAAGAAACCTCAGTTCTCTCCTCTTTGTCTCCTGTAGCATTTGCTCAATTGACATAGCATCTGGCTTTTACAAGGTGAGTGGAATGAGACAGACGGATGGATGGACGGACGGACAGAAGACTAAGATGGGAGCTTCAATGCTTTCTTCAACCAAATCTCGAAAGTATAAACCTTCACTCCTATTCGTCACACTGTCCCACCCCAATACACCGTGGAAGGTGACTGACTGCTCAAGGATGTGAGTGCTAGAAGGGGAGGTCACTGGGGGTTACAGTGAAGGCTGGTGGCTGCACCTGCATTGTCTTTTTGGATGAGTGTGTTTCATCTAGTCTGTTTTCTGATAACCTGGGCACTGTTGGAATCAGCGGTCAGTGTCACTGTTGAGGCTCGCTTATTTCATAAAAAGTGTGTTTCATGGAGATACTTGTTTCCTCTTTACAGTTCTCCCTCTCTCTCAGCTAACACCCAGAAACGTTGGTCATCTAAGTCATTCTGCCATTACACAACAGAATGTGAATTTATTTTTCATCTTATCAGATCGAAAACCTACTTTTCTTGCAGTGCTTTGATTTTAATGTCTGTGAAATATTTTCTAAACCTGCTTTTGTCTCTCAGCTTTGGTTATAATTGAGAAGAGCAACTTGGTAGCATGTAATGAGTGTAAGGAGCTGTCTGTATGTAACAATGCCAAGATAGACCAACTCTGTAAGAAGTTGTTTTAACCAACTAAACCCTCAGATTCCTGGCCTTCTCTACTGCACAGTTGCCCATGCAAACCTCTGATTTATGGACTTCCTAGAACAAGGGCGCTTAGGGACCCATGCAAGCACCATAGCTCAGCAGGGTTTTTCTTGACTGTCTAGGGAGAGTCAGCTTGTCCCCTCTCATCACAAGAAACTTCCTACCCCACGACCTTGCTCATCTGTCTCAAAGAAGCAGGGCTCTTGTGACAGCCTTCAGTTTTCCTTGCTTGGTGGGATTGGGCTGTGATCTAAACTAGAACACTTTCCACTGTTCCAGATACCTAGCTTCAGGGGGAGGCTCTAGGAAAACAAACAGAAAAGGAAAAAAACATAGTCCTTGCTTTACCCCTGAGCACAAAGTTATGCTAGTTGAATTCAGTAAAGGAACTTTGATTTTCTTTTTCCTTTTGAACAAAATTCTGGCCCCTTTATTTGACTTTGAAAATGTAGAATGCGTACGTGTTTCTAATTTCAGTCATTCTCCTTTTCTGCTGCGTAAAAAGGGGACCAGCAGGTGGCTTTCTAGCACTTGAACACCCTGGGCTTTTGTGTTCCTTCTCATGATCATCTTTTAAGTCTGCAGGGGACTTTTAGACTTATTCTTATAATGTTTCTTGGATGTTTTACTTATTGGCTAAAGATACATTTTTTGGGAAATTTTTTTTTTTTTTTTTAAATTTGAGTGCATCTTCTCAACCGGGGTTGGAGGATTAGAGAGTCTTGTTTTGTAAGCTCTTTCTTTATCTCCACATAGATATGCTTTGTACTTTTTGGCTTTTACATGTAGTGGCCGTGGAATGCCTTCATGTTAGATGCTTCATGACAATGAGATTCCTTAAAACTCACACGTAAATAGGTGAAATTCTTAGAATTTCTTGGATCTCTTTAAAGAGGCCAAACATACTAGGGAAGAGATGATAGGAAAGGATTTGGTAAAGAATTGGAAATGAGCTTTCTCCAATGCTCCCATGCTCCTAGGCAGATAAGGTTGTTTTCTGTGAAGATTGACATTTTCTTGAGTCACAGCTGTATTTCGAGTCATATTCTTTTCACCAGAATTCTGAGGATGCTGTTCTGGAGCATGAGAAGTTTGGCATATATCTCTACTTGTACCTCTATCAGTAACACTTAAATATGTAGGTATAGACATACCTACAAGCACAAAATGTTCTAGAACCTTCCATATATACAGTTCCTTTTCACTTTTTCTTTCAAGATAGATGGACGCTTAAAAATTCAGCAAGGATCTGGAAGTCCTCAAGAAGAGTGACTTGTCTGGGAAGCTTTGGGCAGTTGCCCAGAAACATTTCACAGGGTCCTTCCTGTCCTCACTGCAATGAACACCAAAGGGAGGCTTGATCTATCAGAAAGAAAATTCAGTCCCGAGCAGGGAGATGCCTGTTCCTATAGGTGAAATGTCCTAATTGAGTAGCAAAATGCTGCTTAACCCCTAGAAGAAAGTACACAGACCCAGAGAGGATACACTGAAAAGACATTAAGGTCACCTCAGCATATTGGCTCTTTACTGTCTGCTATGTATTTATTCCCTTACTGACAGTAGGCATGCTGGTAATCATAATTGTATATAGCATCTAGCTGTTCGTACAGCGCTATCATGGATTTTATCTTCTTTGGCCCTTACAAAAATCCCTGTATCATCTGCCCTATCTCCTTACTACCATGAGGTTGAAGTAATTCTCATTTTGAAGGTACCAGACTTATGTAGTGTAAGAGCTAAGTAATGTCAGAGTAGGAAACTAAGGTCTCAAACCCAAGCCTTTTTGATGTCTAATTCAGTACTGATGTGCCCCTGCCCTACCCTAACTGGACATTTACAGTTGACTTCATGGAAGGAGAAAAATGTATTGGTGACCATGATTCTTTCTGATACTGCGTCTCCTGTCACAGATTCCACAAGGTAGAGCGAGGACTCTGTGTGTGTGTGTTTTCATCTCTGATCTCTGCTTTTTTCTTGGCATGTGACAGAAGCATTGGAAATTATGGTAATTTCAAATATGCCCACAAATTCTTTGGCCCTCCTTTAAAACATGGAGCATCATCTTGAATGTGAATTGGACTCAGTGACGTGTTCTAGTGAACAGAGAAAAATGGGAAGTGACATTGTGCAAGTTTGGAGACCCCATCACAGCAGGCACCTGGCCTGCTTCTTGCTCTTCTTGGATGACTTCTCTGTGGGAAGACAGTGAAGCTGCCCACATGGCCAAGAGCTCAGGCCTTCTGCCAGAAGCCAGTGAGGAGGCGAGGTCTTTGCTCCACGATTTGTAAGTGGATTTTTCTGCTCCAGTCCAGCCTTCCAAAGATGGTGGCTGCAGACAAGGAAGGAAGTGTAGCCTCCTGAGAGACTGTGAGGTGGAAATGCAGAGCTCCCCTCTCCAGACCCTCCCAAATTCCTAACAGAAATAGAAAGATAAGCAAGTTCTTTGTTAAAATCACTGAGCTTTTCGGTTTTTTATTGTGTCAGAGCAGATAGCTCATGTAGAAATAGATGAATTATACTTCAGAGAGCACTAGGTTTCTGATGTTTCTGACAGCAAGAAGGACTCAAAGATGGGAACTGTGATTTGTGGACAGCAGCTACTTCTCTGTTGTCTTCTTTCATCTCTGAAGAATTAAAGAAGGTTTGAGTGTTTCCCAAATTAGATAATCACCTGGGGATTGTAAAAAAATGCAGAATCTCAAACCCTACCCCAGACTCATGTAATAAAACAGGATGTACTAAAACCTAGGATAGGGATTTGGAATTTATATTAAAAAATATAGTTTTTGAAGTGATTCAGATACAGACAGTGCCAATGTACCCAAGTGATATTTGGGAGGCACAGAACTAACTAGAACCTTTTGCTTTTCTCATAATTCAGCTCTGATAATCCCAGTTTGCTGCAGGGTACTTGCATCTTAGTTCTGTTTCGGAGCTCATCTCTGGGTGCTGTGTCAGGGTGTGCGTGGTGGGGGATGCTAAGTTTACCTGCACCTGGTTCCCTCCTCTGAGCCCCATCTTGCAATTGGCATAGAGTTGGTGTCACGAGAACAGTGGAGAAGGGGCTCTTCAGGCCTGGAATGTGACCAGAGCCAAGAATGGAGACAGGTTGCAGTGCCCATGTTGATGTTATTTGGCATTCTCCTTCAAAACAGGCAAGTTTACGTGTACTTGTCTCTCCATGTATGCAGACTACAGAAGCCCCTTTGGGAAAAAAAAAGACTCAGGAGAGTAAGTAGCTATGGAGAACCTGCTCAGGAGGAAACCTGTTTTCTGTGTGGAGTGAAGGAATAAGCCTGTTAGTTCTGTGGCTTACGGAGGTAGTTTTAGGTACCAAGGAGGCATATTTTAAATGTGTTTTTAGTTGTTCAGTGTAATGCCAAAACTCTTACTGAAATGGATTCTTTAAGCATTATGACTACATTGGGTATGATCCTTAATGTTTACTGTTAGCATATCTATGCCAAGTGTTGCAATGTTTTATTGTATGATCTACATTTTAAAATTTTTATGAATGTATGTAGGCCTGGGGAATGAACCCAGGGCTGTCTCACTGAGCTATAGCTCCAGCTCTCTTTAAATATTTTTGGTCTTAAGACAGGGTCTTGCTAAATTCCTAGTTGTCCAGGCTGGGTTCAGACTTGCATCTCCCAGACTGCTGGGATTACAGGTGTGTGCCACCATGCCTGACTATGATTTACATTTGTTTTAAAGGAAAAAGTGTAGGTGACCACTGGGACCTATTTCCCCCATGAGATTTGTTCTAGCATCTCTCTGGCATTAAGTAACTGTGTTGCCTTGGGCAGGTTACATTCCAGCTTCGGAATGAGGGAAGGGAGAGGCGTGGGCAAGGGGATTGTTCCAAGTTCTTGAATAACTAGGTAAATCTGTTCAATATTGTGTTAGATGCTTAGGCTAAAAAATAAAATACTACAGCCAACATGGCTTAAATAACAGAAAATTATTTTATCATAGTTATAGGGGCCAGATGTTTGCAATTAAGGTGTTGGCGGGGTTGGCTTCTCCAGTGGCCATTCTTTGCCTCTGTGTTGTCTTCCCGTGGTCTTTCCTCAGTGCCTGCACCCCTGGTGTCTCTCTCTGTGTCCGGATTTCCCCTACTGGGGTCACCAGTGAGATTGGATTAGGGGTACCCGGCGGCCCCACTTTAAGCACACCTTTTAAAGCCCTCATCTCTAAACACGGTCGTATTCTGCAGCCCTGGGGATGAGGGCTTGGACATGTGTATTTTGGGGACACAACTGAATTCATAGAAAGCATCCAGATTGGGTTTCGATGTTAGAGGTCCATGTGGACAAAGGCTTGGGGTATGGGTAGGGCACCCTTTGGTCTCTAACAGTGGTAGGGTGAACCCCTAAAGACACTGGGTCCTTTCTCTGCTATGCTAGAAATGATCGCTGATACTATCGTTCTGTATTACATACAGTTAGAGTCATAGCATGCTATAATCAATGAAGAGGACTTTGAATGATGCCCCTTATTTAATATTAGAGGAAACCGAAGTCCAGGGAAAAATTGGCTATGTTTATAATTAGGTCTCTTGATTGATAACCTAATTCTATCCACTCCAAAGCAAATGAGAACGTAAAACCATATACTCTGCCCAGTGTTGCCAAATTCCAACACCGTGGAGACACCCAACAAAGGTGGGACATTTTATTCAAGCTCCAGGGAGGGAGGCTGTGATGGGTGCTTACTAGGAATGTGCTGAGGACATCCTTAAAAAGTGACTTCCTGTAATCAGAAGCTTTTGGTCTGAAGTAGAGGTTTTTATCAGTGCTTTCTTCTTCTTGATCTCCCAAAGGAGGTTGGGTCTCTCACCATGAGTTGTAGGAACAAGGCTAGTTGGTAAGTTGCTTGAATTTGTTATATTTCAACAGATGGAGTGCAGGGGCAGGTAATAATAGAAAGGATCCATTTATTTCTATACTTTAATTTCAGAATTAGGACTAGAAATGATTCCTGATGTCTAAACAGTTTGAGATACAACAGACTGTTGAAATGTTCTTAAAAATTATACCGAATTGTCATTCTTTTCTTTCTGGAATCTGTTGAGTGGCTTGGAGATCAGGGATGTGACCTCACTTTTTCCCTAAGGTCAGGGGAATAAGATTGGCAAGGGTTGTGTGCTTTTAAGAAACGTTTTAAAAGATTCATGAGCAAATCAAATATAATGAATTGTCTCAAATATCTGTACCTGTGGAAGAAAGAAATCATATGCACAATCCAATGAACATTTCAATCTGTCCTTAAAAAGAAATTTTACAGCATCTCATAGATGTTCCTGGTTTCTCTTGCTTTCATGATAAAATAGCTGGTGCTTCCTGGCTGTGAACTCACTAACAGAAGCTGTTCAGACTTTGCCTAGAGTTCGTCTGGACGTCTGAGTCTCAGCACCAGCTATGGGTTACTTATAAAATAAATGTTAATACATAAGAACAACTTGCCGCTTGCATTGTATCTGTGCTGTTCATGAGAAGGATGATTTGTACCATGGACCCACTCCCTATTTCCTAAATGATTCATTCAGTAAAAATTGAGAGAGGCTTCCTGTGCCAGGCGATAGGACTCCCAACAGTGAACGATGATAACAAAGATAATAGTTCCTACTCTCTGGGAGTTTATATTTTAGTGAGTCAGATAGGCTTTAATAAAGTAATTTCGTTTTCGAATGCAGGCAAGTTGGGATAAATTCTCCAAAGAGGAAGGCTGTGATTCTAAGAGATAATCGCATCAGGCAGCTTGGGAGCGGGCCCCAGGCTGAAGACTTGTCTGAGACCTGATTCTTGCCTGGGAAATGAAGGAAGGATGAGGCTGGGGCTAAGCTGGGAGGCTTGAAGAGGAGGCTCCAGAGAACCGTGGCTCTGCAGAGGGGGGGAAATGGGAAGATGGTGCATTGAAGATGAGGCAATTGGAATTTTTGTCTTTTATATTTTGTAATTAGAAAAAGAACCACTTCACCTCCTCAGGCCTTAGGTCCATCTTTGTATCCTGACTGAGTTTGAATCAGCATCTGAGGGACCTCAGAGCCACTGGACTAGATTTATTACCGTGGTTGTTGGGGATGCAGAAGGGTTTCTAGGTCTTGTGGGTAACGGACAAAGCATAGGGTACAGAATGTGACAGTGAGTGAACAGCAGCGGTTTTATTCAGGCAACAGTATGCTCAGAGGGGGCTCCTGCCTGTGTTAAGAACAATGGCAGCAGCGCTGAAGGCAGTGAGTTTAGGAATTTAAAATCTTGTGCCAGGCCTAGGGCCCCTCCCATTGGGTCTTCCAGAGTGTGAGTGACATGATTGACAGGGTGCTGAGTCATGTCAGCTGCATCAATGGCACATGTCCTTTCCCATAATTCCCTCTGTTATAACTGGGTGTATGAGTTGCGGTCCATATTCACGAACCTTCCAAGTGAAGAAAGCTTACTGTAAGGTCATGCAGGAGGTCATGGGATGCATATGTCTCATCTCTATCTCCAAGTAGAAGGCCTGAGGACAAAAGTTGAGGGTGCCCCTGGGGCATTACCCAGGTTTAGGCAGTGGAGGAGAGTGGTCTGGTAGCCCCAGTTGTACTATCGATATTAGATTCGTCCATTGACACAAATAGAGCACTTACTGCATACTAGGCAATGTGCTGTGTCTTGGGCTCAAAGGTGAATGAACAGTGACCTCCTGCAGGGAGGTGAGTAGCAGAGAAAATCAGGAGGCAGCTGTGTAGTGAGTGTCAGGGGAACATAGATGATTCATGGGAAGAAGAGGAGCAGGGAGGACTTCTGGAGGAAAAGACCTTCCACCAGAAGGCAGAGATGAACTTAGCCTGGGCAGCCAGGCCGTGATGATAAAGTTTACAGAGAATGAAAACATTAAGTGAGTAACACGCATCACACTACAGCATCAACAACTTTGTCCTGTCCTTTTGCAACTGTGCGTAACCAGATGCCCAGGGGTAGGCCTGAAGGTTGATTATGGAAATCCTCCCTGTGTGAGGCTGAGGAAGCATGCTTAGCTCCTCTCCACCTGTCAGAAATCGACCTTTCCCCAGCGGGGTTCTTGTGACTTAATTCTTGTTTGTGGGATATTTAGAAGTTCAGGTCAAGGATGAAGACCTGTTGCATAATTAAAGGGACACGAGTGAGATGTTTAAAAATGGCGGGGATTGTTTTGTTTTGTTTTGTTTTTGCTTCTTTTGCAGAAGAAGATGTTAGTGGCATGAATGTGCTTCCTTGTTGGAAGGGCAAGTTGTTTAGCATTGAGCTTCAATTAAATCTTACTCTTAGTTATATTGGCACATAGCTAAGTCAATCCAGGTTATATAGTTTTCTCTGATGATTTGATGTAAGAAAAAATATCAATAACTGTATAGGTATTCTATGTCTTAGATTGATGTCTGTCTGCCTGTCTATCTATCTAACTGTCTATCATCTATCTTATCTATTTACCTACCTACCTACCTATTTATCTTCGTGGGTTTTCATGCTAGGCAAGTGCTCTACAATTAAGCTACATCCTCACCCCTAGATCAGTGTTTTAAAACTTATATGTTCATAAGACCTGTGAAGGGCTCCTGTTAAAATGTGAATTCCAGTGCTCTCCCCAGACTTACTGAATCAAAGTCTCTAGGCAGGGATTGTATAAAGTCTTGTATATTTAACAATTGCACCAAGTTACTTCTTATGGTTAAACAAGTTTAGGGAGGGTTACCGTAGATGGTTTTCCTTGACTATTTTTTCTTCTCAGCTGGGCTTTGTAGCCATCATTTGGGGCATAACTGTGATGAGAGCCTGCCCAACAGCATTAAAAGTGAGATGAAGAATCCTGTAAGAGCCGGTTTGATTAGCTGCCCTGAAGAGTCGTAATGCTCTTCCCCTTTCTCAAGCTTTCTCAGGATTGAGGATGCTGCCCGTAATCCCTTGAAGGGGCCTTCTGTTCTGTGATTCCACTGACCCTTACAATATCCCAGGGTGGTAGGCAGAACAAGTGTAATAATAGTGTGCATGGATTCTAAGATGCACGTTTTCCAGTTTTACATCTCTAACAGTATGCATCTTAAAATGATGATGTCAGAGTTTGAGTGTTTTTAGTTTTATTATTTTTTTTATTAGAGCACTAGGAATTGAAGTCAGGGCCTTCACTCTGAGCTACATCCCCAGCCCTATCTCCATCTGTGTGATGCAGGCTCTTGTTTAGTTGCTGAGCTGTCCAAGCTGGACTCAAACTCGTGATCCTTCTGCCTCAGCTCCCAGAGTGCTGGGATTGTAGGTGTGTGTCACCACACCTGGCCTTTTCTGTCTTGGTCTTGGTGCATGTATGTATGTGTGTGTGTGTGTGTGTGTGTGTATTCCAGCAGTCAACAATTTGATGAATGGGTCACTTGAGAGGCTGAAAAGGTAATGTGATTATGGGAAATCACTAGGAGTTGGGAGATCTCAGTTTGAGATTCACCTCTGCCCTTATTGTTTGTTGACTGTGAAGCAATGAAAACTGTAGGGTCTCATGGTTTCTTGGGGTCAGGCACGGGGGAGTGGCTTGGTAAGTGGTTCTGGCTGGGGGTCTCCTATGAGGCTCCATTTGTGGTGTTGGCTGGGGCCGCTGTCCTCTGAAAGCTTGGCTGCTGTTGCAGGGTCCACTGACCATTCGGCTCCCTCCTGGCTCACAGGTTAGGGTGCTGCTAGTGGAGGCCACAGTGGATGCCCAAAACCTCTGGACAAGGTTCCTCACAGTGCCACAGCTTAATGACTGGCTCCCCCCAGCAAGTGACCCAAAGGACAAAGGCCAGGAAGCAGTTGCAACGTGTTTCTTACAGCCTCGCTTCACAGTGTCACACTATCACTCCTACACATCCACTTCCACATAGACCAACCTGACTCAAAGTGCAAGCACATTGCCCAGGGCACACGTGTCAGGAGATGAGGTCACTGGGGGCTGGCTCTGCTTTGTGTGGACCAGCTTGGTCATTTCATACCCTTAGGCCAGCTCTTAAACTGCATAAAGGAAAACTCCTTGTGATTTATGTCCCTGTCTAGCACTTCTGAAACTTTAATGAGCCTACAAATCCCCTGGGTCTCCTGTTGAGATGCAGATTCTGATTCAGTAGGTGTCGAATGTAGCTGAGAGTCTACGTTCTCACAGCTCACACATGATGTCCTGGGTCCTGGCCCACCAAGGACACTTTGAGAAGCAACATGAATAGAATGTGGCTTCCAGTAGCATGATCTGGGGACCGACCACAGTATAACCAGAACTCCTTTCTCTTTCTCAGTGTACTTGCCTCCCCTCTGCAGAGAAACAGATGATTCCGGGAGAAGGAACTGGGGAAGCAGCAACTTGCTTCGTGGAATTGGGTAAGGGACGGGGAGGTGTGCATGATCAGGTAGGCACCTTGCTCCAGCTCTTCCCGATGAAGGTCAGGTTTCAGACAGCAACAAGCTGGGAGCTCACAATGGTCAGACAATAAGCTTGTAAGGTTTGGGAGGCAGGATGGGGCCCAAACAGTGCTCAAAATAAACCATGTCCATGGCTTAGTCAGAGCTCAGACGACCATCAGTAGACCCTCACCCCCTTTCTCACCTCTCCCTCTTCTGTGCACCTACAACCAGCCACCCCATCCACCTTTGAAACACTAGCTCATAGGAAAGCTCTAGATCCAGAAAAGATACACACACATGTTATAAATAAAGAGAAGAATGGATAAACCACCAGGATGTGTGGTGTGCGGGAACTCTGGAGCCTTTGGAACCTAACTGAGTACATGGTGAGGTCCCTGCAGTAACACCCTATAAACCCCAGTTTTCACAGCCCGATGTTTTGGGGGCACCTATCAAAGCCGGACGTGCTTCCAGCATTGAGTTCATCCATTTTGTTGCATCTGCCTGTGTAGGGGAGGATACTGAGCTGTGGTTCATGGAGCCTCTGCCCTAGAAGTCTACACACGGGTCGTTGCTTATCAGAGGAATAGCAACCATTATCTGAGGCTGTTTATTGAATGTCAGCCAGCCTATAGATGCCTGATGGGAATGCAAAATGGTATAACATCTTTGGAAGATAACATGACCCTTTATAAAAAAGTTAAACAAGGGAATCTAGGGATAGGAAGAGACAGGAGGAAGAGGAGGGGAAGTAAGAAGGATATGTATATGTACCAATACTCTATGATGACTATATTTAATGTGCATCACAAACACAAACTAATAAAAATTTTTGAAAGAAGTTAAACTTACACTACACACTTAAATATCACAGCTGTTGCACTCCTAGATATTTTCTTAAGAGAAATAGAATTTATGTTTACACAAACGTCTACACAAATGCTTACAACAGTTATATTCATATTACCAAAAAATTAGAAACTGGTCAATGGGTAAATTGTGTTACTTCCATACCGTGGGATACTATTCAATAATAAAAAGAAGCAAGCTCTTGATAAATTAACAAAAATGGGTGAATCTCAAAAGCATCATGCTAAGTGTCTCAGGCACTTTACTCAACACTGAGATAAAATACCCAACACCCACAACTTAAAGGAGGAGAGGTTTATTTTGGCTCAGGTTTTCAGTTCATAGTTGGCTGGCACCAGGGCAGGAAGGCGTGGTGGAAGGCCTGTCAGAGGAGAGCTGCTTACATCATGGCGGCCAGGAAGGAGAGAGAGGGAGGAGCCGGGTCGGTCACACACCCACTACTCCGCCTCTTCTAACCAGACTCTCCATGTCAACAGGAAGCCAGTTATGTCACAGCACGATCCCGTCACCTTCCATACAAATGAGACTTTGGGGACATTTCCATCCAAATCATAACACTAAGCAAAAGAAGCCAGCCATAAAAGGGTGCTGTTCCATTTATATGTCATTCAGGAAACCACAAAACTGCAGGAACAAGTCAAATCAGAGATTGCCTGGGAAAGAGACTTGATGGCAAAGGGGTTTGAGAAAACTCTGGTACAGTGGAAGTCTGTTGTCCTCATCATGGTGGTGGCTGTACTATACACCTTTGTCACACATAGCAAACGGCATTGTTAAAAGGGAGTGAGTTGTATTGTAGCCCAGTAAACATCTTTTTTACAAAAGGCATCAAGCAGTCCCAAGCCCCATTCTTCAGTGAGGAGGCGGCCTTTGATGAAGGAGTGAGTGGCAGCTGCGGTTGGGGTGCGGGAACCCAGGCTTGCTGGGCTCAGGGCTGAGTCAGAAGTGAGCTGCACTCTGGACTCCTGCCTGAATCCACACCACATTCCAGGTGAGGCTGGAGTGCTCATCCTACTTCTCAAAGCAGCACCATGTGTGGCTTTTGAAAATCACACTTGCGTGCCACCCATCAGGCTGTTGACCTGCAGCTTGGCTGGAAGAGACCTAATTAGAAACTGAAGCAAGTTTGCATCCAGCCGGGATGCAGAGAACATAAAGCCCCGATAATGAACTTATGTGTATGTACTGCATTCCCCTCTGATGGAGGGGGAGGCGGCACAACACGGTGCCATTCGTGTATTCAGACGCGCACCCCGTAGGGACTGCCAGCCAGGCTAGAAACAACAAGTATCCCGGAGATTCCCAGTGACTTCTTACAGCAGATTGCCTGTGAGGTTGGGAATGAACCAGGCCTGGTTCCGGCTCCGGAATCTTGCACTTCCTAAGTTCATGTCCACGAGTAGACACTTACCTTCTGCCTCCACAAAAGTGACCACAATCCTGACCTCAAGGGTTTCTGTAAGATTTAGATGAGACTGGGAAATGGGCCCCAGCCCAGCTGCAGTGGGCTGCACGGTGCACCAGCATAGGGCTGTGCGGCCCCAAACTTACTGCAGCCTTCATGATCCTTATCCCGTTGTGGAGGCGACAGCCCAGCCTGTCACCTTGCAGTGGTCACACTGTGCACCAGGGCAACTGGGCTACGTGGAGACTTCAGTGAATGTCTGCGGCTCTGAATGAAGTGCCGTTTATTAAATAATTAGTTGAAAAGGTTGGAAAGGAATAAAACCCTGCCACCAAGCTGGCAGCTGAAAGGCAGCTGTGTCCCCCCCTTGCCATCTCTCTCAAGTTCCATTCAACCTATTTGAAAAACACCAGTAACAAAAACCATCCCAACAACCAAGAGACCATGTGCCTTTTAGTGTCCAGAAAAACCAGGGAGGCAGAGACTATCCATGGACCAAGTACCCCTCCGGGCGATTCTTGGAGGATACTCTCCGCTGTCTCATCTGCCTTCTAGATTTAGGGGGCAGCTGAAGACTAAGTGAATTAGGGTTATATTTGACTATTAAATGCATTACCCACCCCACCCCACCCTTTCTAATGACAGTAAAATACTCAGTACATTTTCTGCCTTCACTTGAGAAGATTTCTCATTCTCTCACACAATCACTGGAAGCCTAGATCTACAAAGCACCAACTGGTTTTAATAGCCCAGGACAATTGGGAAAATATCAGCTGGGAAACCTAGCAAAGATAACAGAATTGGTTTCTATACTTTATAATTTTAAAATTTTTATTAGTGTGTTTGCAATGCCTAATGATTACATTCATTGTGGGTAGTTGGTACATGTAGATGGCACGTCTTAATTCTTTTTATATCACCTCCCCAGTCCCCTACCCATTTGCAAAAGATATAATGTCCTTGACATCTATCTTTTATTTTGCTCTTTAATTTATGTGTTTACCTCCCTCTGTTGTATGTTCCATGTGCCTTGACTCAGTTTCCCTTTCCTTACCTTGGCCATCCAATCTTCAGGGTCAGTTAGACTCACAGATCCTAGTGGCCCTTTTTACATACTTCGTTCCATTTTGTGTCCTGGTTCTTATATTCAAAGGGCATAATTTGGGCTGAAGTGGTGCTGCAATCCAACATTAAAGAGAATATGTTGAAGCTCAGTAGAGAGAGAAAAAGCACACACTATTTTAGGCACTAGAAGTTTTATCACTGCCCTGGGGCAGAATTATTAGCCTCTTGAATCATTTAAGAGCCTAAGGACAGAAAAACTGGAGTCAAAACTAGAGGTTCAAAGAGGAAGACCAAAAAGACAGTCTCACAACGCCAGCAGCACTGTTCCCTCAAGCCCACACCACACTCCCTTTGTGTAGGTTATTTAATAAATTCATTTCACAACCCATAGAGCACAGTAGGAAACAATGCAATTACTGAACCATAGGAACACAGCTGCCAACATCTTGTGGATTCAGAATTGTCCAAACACTTCCATGTGGGGGCGGGACGGGTGCAATTTGCTGGTTCAACAGTTGACATTGATAAATTGGAGTTTCATTTCCTCTGCCTTCTGTTGGAGGTGCTAACGAGTACTGCAAGCCTGGGGAAACAGGGAAGGGAGAGGAGGGGACTCTTGCCTGATCTACATACTAAGTAATTGAGCCCAGAGGATGTGGACTTGATCCCACTAGGAAATAGGTGGACAGATTTGGAGGCACTAATAAAGGCCAAATAAAGTTAGCGTTGTGAAAATTGTAATTATTTAAAGTTCCACTTGCAGACTGTGTGCGTTGGAATCTTCATGTATTAGGAAAGAGTGTTTGCTTTTCTTTGTATTATTTTACATGCTTCCAGAAATGTTCTTTTCTAGTTAATGGGGCACTACGCCAAGATTCCTGGCTTCTGGAAGATGAGGGGGTGAGACCAGATGATCTCTGAGGTCTCTTCCACGCTCCAGGCTTTGACTTGCTCTGGCATGAGAATTTGCCTGAAATGAATTACATTCCTTGACACACACGTTTGTCCTGCCCTCTGTTTTCTAACTCATTTGTATTCTCATTTATTCAACCAGCTGACTAGCTGCTAATTAGGAACTAGAAATAGAGGTAGTAGGCCTGCACATTACAAGTGTGTTAGTTACTTTTCTCCTTGCTGAGACAAAATACCTGACACCCAAAGGAGGAAAGGTTTATTTAGCTTATAGTTCACAGAAGTTTCAGTTCATAGTTGGCTGGCTCCAAGGCAGGGTGGCACATGGCAGAGGAGCATCACAGAGGAGAAACAGTTCATGGAACACACAAGGTAGCAGAAGCAACAAGGGGCCTCCCACCCTTAATCCTAGTTTCCTCGGGCCTAGCATTGCACCATGAATCAGTCACACACTCTAGATCCAGCCACCTCTGAAAAAACCCACACCTAAGACCACATGAGACTTTGGGGGGGCATCTAGACACGAGCCACGACACCAGGCTTCTAGTCTGAAGAACTGACTTTGTAATAGGGAGACAGGTAAGCGGAGTACATCCGGGATGCAGGGCACAGCCCAGAAAGGAAGTGTAAGGGGGGTCTGGGCATAATCAAAGAGTGCTCTTCGGAGCATGGAGTATTTTAGGGAGATTCTTAAAGAAGGGGAAGATTGGCAGGAAGAAGTGCTTGGACAGACTTTGGTCTCTGTACTACCCAGGACTTGATGAGCTCCTTTTCAACGTGGAGCATAGAAGAGGATTAGAAGAACACCATAAAGCACAGAATTTGTTTCATACAAGAGCACAGCATGGAGAGCAAAAGAAGTGAATTTTGGAGGAATACATGGCAAAGGATTGACTCACAAAGAGCTGGCATTATAAAAAGGTTAAACATCTTAGATGAAAAATCTTAAAAGCATATTTTATGTTTCCTTCCTTAAATAGAAGCTGTGGGCCACAAATGAAATCAGTTATTTTATAATCAAGTCATTTAATTTGAAAAACTTTACAAGTTGTATGTATTTATTGTTTCACACATGAGGCATTTGATGCCCAGAGAAATTAATTATGGTTTTCCCCAGAAATCAGACAGTTTGGGCTGAGGAATCTAGCTCAGTGGTAGAGCTGTTGCCCAGTATGGATGAGGCCCTGGCTTTGAACCCAAGGAGGAAAGAAGGAAGGGAGGAAGGAAAAAAGGAAGGAAGAAAGGAAGTGAAGGAGGAGGGAAGGAAAGAGGGAAGAAAGGGAGACAGAGGAGAAAGAAGAATTGGAAGAGGAAGAAGAAGAAGAGGAGAAGGAGAAGGAGGAGAAATAATAATCAGACAGTATAAGGCATCCCTAGAATCTCCCCTACCTCCTTAACTACCTTTTTTCTTGAAAGGTTGACTCAGAACATTACCTCCTCAATGAAGCGTTCTTCCATATTCCACTCATTTTCTATCAACTCCCAACTTTAAACTTCCCCCCATTAAAAACAAAAATTTTTGTTTCCAAATTATTGGAGGTCTTATTATACCTTCCCACATAGTTTAATAATGTACCTTTTCATCTCTCATCCAACAAGTTGAATGTTTATAAAGGGGGACCCTCTGGGGCCTTAGCTTTGAGTCTAAGTGAGAAGACGGTTCACATAGTTTTAGAAGATGAAATCTTCAATTCGCCTTCTGGAATTCAGGCCCCTCTGTGACCTGACTTCCTTCATACTGTGCAGAGCAATATGAGCAAAGATGGATCTGTTACCAACACAAGAGGCGCTGCTTTTACTTCCCGAGTAAAGAGCAAATCCCTGCCGTGCACACAGCACCATGGGAGGGAGCTGTCACTATTGTGTCCCCACCTGAAGGGCCACTGGGTCGGTTGTCTTGGGGATCTCCTCAGCAAAAACATTTTTGTTACATTTTGGCATAGGAACCAACTCTTATTTCCATGGTTTTAAAATTTTCTCAACGTTTTCTTCTGTCAGTTCTTTTCAAAAATGGGTATTACCCTGGATCAGATTGTGAGTAATGGCCTTCTACAGTGAACTATTTTCATGCACAAACTTGTGTTTCGAAGTCTAATCCTGCCATAAAGTTCTCTATTCCTGCCTATTCCTGTCTCTTGTCTGGATTACACCTGGAGAAATGCAGTTTGTTAAGCTGTGAGTAATCCAGTTAAGAATTCTCCAGCTGCAAGTTACTTTAGAGTGTGTCATTTATTTACCAATGGTTTTATTTTGCTTTTTGAGACAGTCTTGTTATGTTGGCTAGGGTGGGCTTCAATCCCTGGACTGAAATGATCCTCCTGCCTGAGCCTGCCGAATAGCTGTCCCTACAGACACATACTACAGCACCTGTTTTACACAGTCATTTTAAATCACCTCAGGGTGGCCCTACCCCATATACTGGACTTTATTACCAAGCACAGTCCTTTGCCTGTCTGTTTCCACTTCCTGTGTGAGTATTTACAAGGTACAGGAGGAATCATTAGTTGTTAAGTTCCTTTTCTAGTACTGAGTTCTCTACCTCATTCTAACTGAGACAAACTTACATCACCTTTTCTATTGAATCTTATTTGCAGGGAAAAAATAATTTAAGTGGAACAATTTTGAAGTGACCCTTCACGTATCCTGTGCTCTCCTCTTCAACTAAGTTTAGAAACAACTAACTGTAGGAATGAAAAATGTTAAGGAGATTCTTTTAACAACCTCTCTACCCCACTACCACCTTTGCCCTTTGGACCAGGACTGTTTAGCTTGTTTGTGGTGCAGGTAATTAGCTTCTGTGCAACTTGCTGTAGTAGATCCTGGTATTTCTGCAATTTGGAAACATAATGGGTATACATTTTCCCGTTTAGAATCAGATCATGTATTTCCATGGAAAAACATTGCCTAGGTTCAGAGGTGCTATTTTGACTCAGTATGCACCTGAACTTCAATACTTAGCTCTTTAGCACAGGTTTGGGGGACTGGAGGCTGTATGTATGGGGGGAAGGAAGAGGAAGAGAAAAATGAGCAGATCTGAAATCAACCAGGCCTTTCCTGGGCATGGCCGCTCTGCTTGAACTTCCATCCTGGGCCCTTCCAGATGGCCCATCGTTGACAGTACGCTGTCAATCTCCAGATCACTAAATCAACTCTGAATCAAAACTCCCATCCAAGGGCAGGTGGTGTTGGCTGCTGCGACAGTGTCACACTGCCACCAGACACATTTACATGAGGGAGTCAGTGGCGATCAGTATTTTAACTCACATGGGGCCATCTCCATTTTGTTTTGTCAATTTGTAAAGTGAACTTATTTGGTAGAATTTCAGTCCAGGTGAGTGAGCAAACAGAAGATTCAAGCTGCAGAATCTGTCCTGTTTGCCTCTGGTTTTCCCAGCTCCTTTCCATTCTGGAGCCCCCTGGTGTTTGAAAGATTCATTGAGTCTGCCATCTCCCTGGGCAGTCCTGGATTTGTGGGGATCAGGGTAAGAAATGAGGAAGACAGGTGAGAGGAATGGGCACCGCTTACCTGGGTGAGATATTTGCAACTGACTTTGGAGTCAGCTGCTTGGGTTCAAATATCAGATCCATTGTCTCTGTGACTTTGGATAATTATTTAACATTAGACTCTCCGTATCTTTGTACTTCAAGGAGTACCATATATATTCACGATACAAAAAAATCTCCCTGGCTCAAAATAGATGCTCAGTAAATGGGTGACATTATGGAGAGGCCAGTGGTGGTTGGACAGTGATAGTTGTAATTTCTGGAAGGCAGCAGCATCATTCGAATAAATGTGTATGCATTGCTATTTGAGGGGTGCATAATGTCTGAGATTATTAAGTAGGTTTGTGGGGATGGGAAACAGGTGATGGGGTACAGCGTGGATGGGTGTGGATGCAGCAGAGGAGCTGCACGGAGGAGCCTGGGCCTGTGTGGGCCTCTGCAGGCCTGAGCAGCACGGAAAGACGCACACTCTCATCAGCAGTCATGTGTTGTCTGTCTGGGGCAAGAATCAATACCACAAGGAGAAGGTGACAGATCAGTCATTGCCTGAGACTGGCTGTAAATCCAGTGGCCCTTATTTTTTCTACTACTGTAAAGAAACTTCCACAGGAGTCCTTTCCCTGCAACACAAGGCCTCGTTCCCTGGACTGTGAAAGCCTTTTTTGCAGAGATCTTGAAATTACTTTTTGTGTTGTCAGGAGCTGTTATCATGGGGAAATTAAACACCTGTCCTTTCCATTCGGCTTACATTATACCGGCATTCATGTCTTTGTTTTCTCTTTTTATAACCTGTTCCTTGGTCCTTGTGAATTTTTGAGAAATAATCTGTCTGAAGGGTCTGTGTGCATCTGTGGGACATGTGCTTTTACACCTATTAGCTCTCTCTTGCTTTAGATTTCTCTCTCTGGCACTTGGCTCCCCTTTCTCCCAACACAGACTCACAGACACACTTTGTATGTGTAGACTCCTGAAAGCCAGAGACAGCATGAAAGACCGTCTGGTCCAACCAGCTCATTTGGCATCCAAGGAAACAGAGTTGGCAGAGGGTACCTGACCTTCCTCTTAGCCCAGGCCCAGGCCCTGGACGTCCTGCTTCGGGATCAGAACTCACTTGGGGTCCAGGACTTGTCCCCGGAGCCCTGGCTGCATGGCTGAAAGGTTTGCTGTCCTCACTGCCCATGCAGCCGCAGGTGGATGGGGGTGGCCTCCAAGCTCCTGCCCTGCACCTGGATAGGAGGAGTCGACCAAGCAAGTAAAGCTGGTGAAAAGTAAGGTCTTTTGGATGGCTTTGGAATGATCAGATCAGGGAGTGGGGAACCTCCACCCCACCCCACAGTGCTCTGCATAGCGTAGAACTTTTGTAAGCACTGGTTTACTTTTGCACTGAAGGCCAGCCTCAGGGAGAATTAGGAAACAGGCAGCTTGATAGGACTCTGTGATATGCAAACCTTTTTCTCTGCTTTAAAAACTGTGGGACTCTTACTTCAAATGGTAAGAGGAAGCCCAGCATGTAAAACAGACGGAAGTGGTGGAAGTGGAGGTCAGAGCCCGGAGTGCTCACAGACTCTTTCCTTCAGCCTCCCTCCCCTCCGTGGGAGGCCTGGCCTGAGGCCCGGTTTGGGCAGTGCCCTTGCAACCAACAGCTAGAGTCCAGGTTCAGGCCACCCCGTGGTAGTCACCTCTGGCAAATCTCTAACCATTGTGGCCTGGCTTTCTTTTCTTGTACATTGAGGCTAAACTATCAAATGGGAAAATTTTTGCATTTAAATATTGTGAGATAATATCCAGTATGCTGGGCCATGGCAGATACCCTATAATCACTGATTCCCACCTGTCTTTTTTTTTTTCTCCCTCCTCCTTTCTTTGCCTTTCTCCCCTCTGATGTCTTCTCCCTGTTTAGAATCCCAGAAACCTCTGCTACCAACGCTCTCCAGATGCACTCCGCTCTCCAGGAGGATTCACTCCCTTAAATGCCAGTGTGTGCTCTGTCTTCCCCAAGGGCATTTCCATGGGCAGCAGCCCTAGGTTCTGGCTGAAGAGCTCAATTCCTGCCCCCAGCTGGCCTGAACCATTGACCTACAGGGGAATTGGATTTCTGGACCTGTCATCCTTCATTTGAGGACAGCAGCCTGCCTCCTCTCTCTTGTTGAATGCCAGTGTAGGGATCCATGTAAGGATGCAGTGTGCACATTTCCTAAACTCCTCACGTTCTACAAACTTGCATTCCAAAGCCCACACGTCTTGTGGGGAAAACTACAGTTGTGAATAGGTTACTCAAAACCTACTTGGTTTTGCAACCAGAACACAAACAAAAGTAATCAGCAAGACTAAGGATGAAGAAGTATTATTCTAATAGGAGGGTTGAAGGTGGCTTGAGGGAAAAAGTCACTGGAGAAGGATGAAGTTGTTGAGATTTAGTGACAAAGGTAAAAATGCTCTAAAATCATAGAAAACAGTAAAAAAAAAAAAAGCATCTGTGTGACAGACCATATGCCAGCGTGATCCAAGAAGAACATGAACATCCTCCCTGTGGGTTGCTGCATTCTGCTGTTTTTGGGTGTGTTTTATTTAGCTGTGATTCCCGGGTATTACTTAATATTAACATTGTGAACAAATCGCCTATGAAACCAACACCACTTCAACTGTGGTGACGTTCACCCTGTTGACCATTCCTCTACAGGCTGGTTCAGGTTACAGTGACCCATTCTGTAACAGGACAGGGTGCTTATGGACCTGAATGGCCTAAAGCCCAAAGAATAGGGGGAAGCAGGTGTCTCGTGTGTGAGATGCGAGGTGAGCTCACAGCTTTAACACGAGCCGACGACACCACACCTCTCCCAAGACCTCAGGTTAATCCAAATGCTGTGCAGCAAGAAAGGAAATAGTATGAATGTATGATGTGGAGGATTTGGAGGCAGATGCTTCTGAGGAGTAAAACTGGGGGCTGGAGAGCCCTGGACAGCTTTGGGGACCAGGTCAATTTAGGGGATTAACTCGGAGGTGACCCAAGGATTGGAGCAGAGTTGGGCCTGGAGTGTGGGAGGCCTTGACTGCAGAGCAGGGCATGGTCAGGGGGTTTTGTGCGAGCCAGCGATGGGATGGGGGAGCCTGCCTACAAGCTCTGCTGGCAGCTGTTGCTGGGTGATACTGAATGGACGTAGAATCCAATTAGGTGTTGCCATTGTCCTCAGAGAGATGTGAGCCCCAGCCACAGTGACAGGAATATGTGCAAGGATGACATTACAACAGACATCTGAGAGTCAGAATATCAAGGATTCATCCGCTGAGTGTGTGGTGGTCCAGAGTCAGCTGGCACTCGTCTGACGGTGACAGGTTCCCTGTTTCCAGCAACAGTGGCCAAAATGAAGCGTGGTTTTAGAATGTTTGAGAAGCTCATAGGAAGGCCAGCGGGGGCTGGGGTCCACCTGGGTTCTGCGGGGGTCTCCCCTGATGTGTGGGCAAAGCCTGGAAGTGTTGGGTGTTCCACAGAAGCCGGCCGAACGAGAGCCTCTGGGACGTGGGGTTCTTTAGGCCGGCCCCAGACTCCTGTCCGGTCTGCCGCACAGGCAGGTCCCAGGGGTGTGGCGTGTTGGTCTGCAAAAGATAGAGGCCTTTGCTTTCGAGGTACAAGCTGTGGTTCACAAAGGCCCAGCGTTGTGTCTCGGGTAGGACAGTGGCCAGAACAAGAACCGAGCGAGGACTGTTACTCCCCCGTCTCTAGACAGTCGGTGAAGTCGTGGCCTTCTGTGTTTTCGGGGCATTTTCTCGTTCTTCCGAGTCTTACGTTTCCCGCTTTGGTCCTCCTGTGGCCCCCTCATCACACAGACTTTGGCCCACTTTACGGGAAGAGCAAAGGGCACTGTGGACGGGAAACGAAGCTGACCCTGCCTCACCCGGTGCCCGGATGCAGGATCCGGAGACGGCCTCGGCTTCTTCGTATTCTGCTTCTGTTTTTGTCCCACAGTGGGATGGTGAATTCTGGGGTTGCCCTAAACTAGTGTTTCTCAAAGTGTGGTCCTGGATCGGAGGACCTTGTTTAGAAATGGATATTCTCGGGCCACCTCTAGACCTATGGACTCACTCTGGAGCGAAGCCCCGAAAAGCTGCTGCGTTTTAGTAGAATCAGGGTGGTGAGAACACCAAATCCTTGCAGGATCCAGGATTTCAGTGCATTCTGCACCTCCGTCAGATTCATCAGAGAGCAGACAAGGTGGTGTTCAGCTAAAGCTAACTGTAAAAATCAGCCCACTTGTCTCTCCTTTTCTTCCTCCCGCCCTTCCTCCTGCCTACCAGGTGGTTTGTAGTAACTTTTCATTAGAAGTGTTTTCTGTTCTTACACAGCTGGCAGAGCTGGCAGGAGACTGCATTCCGTCAGCCCACATTCTAAGTTGCCACCCGGAGAGCACTGCACTGGGAAGTCTTGGCAGAAAGATGAACAGCTCCTACCCTCTAGGGTCGTGTCCGCCCCGGGGAATGTTGGGCCTCGTGGCATCTGATGAATCGCGAAGCTAGGGTGCACGTCAGGCTTGCCTGCGTCCTCGATGCGGAGTGTTTTCATCACATCATCCTCTGTCGTCTCACACGGTATCTCCCCTTCCTGTGTCCCTCTCATCCCAGCGCGATGGGCTTTTGTCACTGGCTGTGTGACACCTGCCATGACCATGGGACCGCTTTAAACAGCAGGTGGGTGTTTTTCAGAGTCTGACTCATTTTGAAAGTGTATCAGTCAAGTCAGGTATGAATTTTAAGACTTTAAATCCAACCTTCTGGCTTTTCACCTTCCTCTACTTCCTGGATTGAAGCCTGTCCAACTGCGAAGAAAAACTGGGCCAGCCTGCCCTCTAGTGGAATGATTGAAAACTTCATATAGTTTTGCCTTAAAAATCAAATTTCTGTATCTCAGAATCACACTGTACTTGGATTTGTCTTCTTTGGTGACCTTTCTCAAGTGGGCACCATATTTTAAGAGAAAGCTTATCCTTTCGTCATTTTCTTGCATAAATGTAACATCAAATATGCCTGATTTTTGGAGGGGACACAGTATGAATATAAGTGTCTGCATTTAATCTCTGGTGTCGAAATTCAGCTGTGGGACAGTAGAGAGCTTTGCAAAGTGGTATCCCCCAGACCTTTCCCATGGTGTGATCTCTGATTTCAAAGGCTGAGCTGTAATTGTACTCACCCCTGCAGGTTTATCAGCTGATTCCCAGTCCACTCCCTGTGTGCTGTGTGAAGGGCCATAAGGGCTGGGAGAGAGATCGGCAGACATCTAGCAGAAACATGTCTTTTTCCTCCAAAGCAAAATGAATACCTGGGAGGTTAAAGATGTGAGTGGATTCCCCAGCTGTGAGGATGGTGTCCCTCTCTCCTCTGAATGTCAGTTACTCTTGGTTCCAAAACCCCACCTAAGCTGTGTCCCTCCTGATGTGCGGAATAGTTACTTTCAGCTCTTTATGATTTTAGGGTTGCTGGAACAATAAACTCCTTCTTGATTCCATGCAGTTAAGCTTTCTACTTGAGACTAAGGAAGGAGGAGCAGAAGTGCCCATTTTAATTGATAAAGCATACACATTCCTTTATGCTTCAGTCTTTCTGGGGCAGGACACAGAGCACTGTATGTTTAACGGACCCTGTGGTTTCAGATCCCCCTGTGGAGTGGAAAGTGCTGTGGGTTGAGAATCAGAGACTTTGCAATTCTGTTCCCAGCTCCTTGGTCTTTGGGGCCTCACATGCTGCTCTGTACCATGGAAGTTGGAATTAATAACCTTGGAAATCAACTCTGGCTCCAATAATTGGACTCCTATATTTACTTATTGTGTAGGAACACATAAGCTACTTGACTTCATTCTCTGGAGTTTAAGAGTTAACAGAGTTCACAGCTGGTTTAAACGACTTCTTCCAGCACTATGAAGTGACAACACACTCATACAAACACATTCTTGTAGAGCCACCATTTTAGTCTTTGTTTTCCGCCTAGAATATTGAGTGCCACTTTTCATCCATTGATGCTTGCTCCACCTTTAGGTGGTTGGAGGAAAGCAGGAGAGAAGCCACCTCTCAAAATACAACTTTTCCACATCCGCATTACATGATTGTGCCTTTGGCTTCGACTTGGACTTTTCTCCTCATTTATTGAGCAAACGTGGATTTAGAACAGGATACACTTTATCAAAAGCTCTATTTGTGCTTTTAAATGGCATGTTTCAGCCTCCACAGAGGGCCTTTGCTGGTTGTCTTTTCATATCTGACTTCTTTTGATGTGAACATTTTCAAGCTCAAATAATGAAGTGTATCTTTACCAATACCGAGATACTGAAAGTGATTATCAGGTAAACAGTTGTGTCTCAGAGGTATATTCTGTTCTTTATTAGTCTGTCGGGCTGCAGGCACTTTCTTCCCATGACTATTTTCCTTAGAAAACAAAAGCTCCTCTTTTAATTGTAGGTCTGGGTGTAGATGTACTAATCTGAACTCTTCTGTGGGACACTCCAGCTTTACACAGTGGGGAAACTTCTAAGACATTAACTGAGCCATTATTGTTTTTGAATACCAGATTTTTAATATGATACTGATTTGTTGTTTGGAAACTAGATGGGAAATATTAGTATTTGAAATGACATTTAAAAGAAGGTCAAATCAAGACAATATAGCTAAAGGCCACCATTATTAATAAATTATATGGAAAATTAATAGCTGTTAAATATTTAATTATTGTCATTTAAGAGTAAGTTACTTTGCAGGAAGGACGTGTGCTAATTAACTGGGTAGTTAGGGTGTTTTGGCATCGGATCAGTATCCCAGTCGGTCTAGGCATAACTGAAACCTCCAGGTTTGCTGGGTGTGGATCCCCCTCCAGAACAAGCTTTATATGTGAGGCCCCTCTCCCTTTCTGCCCACCGTGCAACAAATAAATTGACAACGTGGTAAAAAAAAAGAAAACCAACACATGATGCATCCTTCCTTCTTTCATGAGGATTGTGTGTGGTTAGAATAGTTTTTTAATTGGGTTGGGAATTTAGCTCAGTGGTTCCACTGCCTGCCTGGCAGGCGCAAGGACCTGAGTTCAATCCCTGGTACCAAAAAAAAAATAGTTTTTAACTGAGCTGAGCCCAAAGTGCTGGGTGAATATTTTGTGCACTTTTCTTGGCTAGTTGCTTACCTGTCCAGAGCCTCAGTTTCCACACCTGTGCAGCCAGAACAACAGTGCCTTTCACATAACTATTATTAGAGCAAATGGGAAGATGGTGGCTCTCCTCTAGGAACTGCCAAGCATCGTACAACACAGGACAGTCCTTGTTTTATTTATTGATGGAAGCCAGGTTAAAAAATTAATTCCCTTTGAATGAGTCATCTGGGATTCTAATGTCTTTTAATACATTTATTTATTTGTAGTCAGAGTGAAACAGTGTTAAAGAATGCATAGTGCCTTAACCTTGTAGCATGGAGGACCATTTCCTGTCTTCCCAGGATCTCCGTAAAGCCTGGCACCTGCACCTTTTTTCTTCTTTTCTTTTAAAAATCTTGATTTCACCCAATGTGAGCTGGAGCTCTGTACCTTACAATGAGGGCTTCGACTTGCCCTGGCAGTAACTGGTCTACCACGTCACCAGCCGGGACAGTGTCTCTCTCCCCCCGCTAACCTAGATGAAGCCCTGAGACTGCTGAATTATCAGGATTTTCTTTAGGAGACCAAGAGGCAAAGTTAGGAATCATCAGGTGGTGTCTAGAGGCAGATAGGTCCAGGGAGACGAGTTTTACGCATGTTATTAGGTCTTAGCCTTTTCTTTACTTCTGTATGTATCCTTTAGAGCTTCATTCTGAGATTTGACGACTCTGGAGCGAGACTCTTAGTAAATGAGTGGAGTGTCGGTGCCATCTGCTGGCAGCTTCTAGAAATTACATAGGAACAAGGACATGTACAGGTTCTCTACTCGTGCATCAAAGCGAGACGCACAGCTATGACCCTTTTTTAAGATCAGATTTTGGAATGTGAGCTCAGGTCATACTGTAATTGTTCAGCACCTTTTCTTCCCTTTGCAAACGTTGGTTGAAAATTAATGGCTTGGAGAATGTCCTAGAGCTAAATTTTTCTCTGTGAATAAGATGAAGTGTCTGCTTGCATTTGCAGTCAGCTCACTCATAGGATCTTGGCTTCTCCCTTCTACCTCTTCTGACTGTGCGATGTGAGAATTTTTTAATTGCAGATATAGAGGCTCTGGAATTTCTCATCAGGTCTCAAAATAACAATATCAGATTGACACTTCATTCCAAATGTATGACCTGAAAATTTCATCCTTCGTAAAGAAGAGCTTATCCCAGACTGTCTCTATGTATTCATTCAGCTTACATTTGTTGAACTTCTGTTGTGTTAGGGAAGACACAGGCCATCAGATAGAGGGACACCAGCAGACAAATAATCCATAATTGGTGTAAGTAATATACTAAAGAAAGTATGGAGCCAGGCACGGCAGTGCAAAACTGTAATCCCAGTACTTGGCAGGCTGAGGCAGGAAGGTCATGAGTTTGAGGCCAGCTCAGGCTCCATAGTGAGTTCAAGGCCAGCCTGGACTATGGAGTGAGACCTTGTTTATAAAACAAAAGCAAAAATACAATGTGGATAGATGTCATTTGGAATTCTTTCTACGGATTTTAGAGGAACAGAGACAGACAAATCCTGAGCAGAGGCTGGCAGAGAAAGGTTGTTTTGGTCTTTGAATTTAGCTTGATGTGAGAACAAGGCAGGTCCCAAAGCCAGCTGAGAATCGAGGCAGCCCACTTTTCCACCCCACCCCCAAACCTTGCTCCTCATTGTTCTCTTCTTCATCACTTCAGGAAGAAGGGCCCATGTCTGAGCAATGTGTGCATTTTCACCTATCTGAAGTTCTCCAGAACCAGAAGGCTTTGTGTGTGTCCTTTGGGCAGTGAGAACCAGAATATCAACAGCAAGAGGCGACTGGAAAGCTTGCCAATCTGGGAGGACTGGGGACCTCTCTGGGAAAGGTTCTTAGGTCTCATTTCACAAGACACAGAGTAGGTCTGTAACTAATGATGGGAACGAATGAGGAACTTATGATCTTCAGCCTGTACTTCTGCACTCGCGGTCAACTGTACACCTGGGATGGTGTAATTTCAGCAGAAATCATTAGCAGTAATCTACCTATCCCCTCTGTGCCGCATGTATAGACACGCACACACACATGCATGCAGACATACATGCAGACTTGGGCAGTGATGCCCAGGACCAGGAGTGGGGAACAGAGCAGGCAGAAAAGCCAGCAAGGTTCTGTCTGTTAGGCTGCTGAGCAGGGTTATCTTGGGGGACCCTGTAGGAAGTTGTGTAGAAACCATCGTAGAATCGCCCAGAGTCTGGCAGCTGGAATGTCTGTCCAGCAGTTCTTCCCCCTGCTCTGCAGTGGTGGGGTGTCCCCAGGGTGGCAGTTCTGCATTAACTCCCCCACGCTTCCTGAGAGAATCTGGAGCAGTCTCTGGCAGTGGGAAGAGGGACGTCACCTTACAGGAAGCTGCCCACCACAGCCGCCCCACAGACGAATCAGGCAGGAGGGGACCCGGGGCCAGGCCTCAGCAGTGTCTTGACACACGCACATATGTGTGTGAACGCAAACATGCACACACCCCAGAGTCAGTCTCCATGCATATTAGGACAAAGATAAAATCAGGGGAAGTCTGTAAGAATGAGGAAATGTTATTCGTATTGTCTAGATATGAGGGTAGGGGTTACAGTGTTGGAAAGCTGTAACAGTTCGAGAAATATCTTGAAGTGTTTAGTTCGTGGATGAAAGTTCATCATATCTGGGATCTACTTAAAAATCTAGCAGAAAAATGAGGTAAATGGCACTAGTACGGCAAATGTAATTACTGAAATTGGGTAATGGTTATCTGGTGAATCGTTATTTCTGCTAGTGTGTATGATTTAAAAATTTCACAACTAAGTTAATGTTAAGGTAAAGATCTTTGACTAGCCAGTGGTAGTTTAAAAATTCTTTAAAGGAGCCTCCTTTATTTAAATCGGGATTGGTTTTGAGGTAATGGAACAAAACCGAGTGTGTATGGTGTGGTGGAAATGATAGAGCTCCATTTTAGCAAACAGTGACATTTGCCTGAGTTACAAGCAGCATGGAATCTCTGCCTCAGGTTCTTGGATACCAGTTGTTCCTTGATTTCATTTGTTTTCAAGAGAAGGTGCAGAATTCTTCACCTTTCTTTCTCCATGTCTTACTGTCCCTGAGCTGAGGTGTATACAGAAAGAAATGTGATGATGTGAAGGCCATTGTGTGCACAAAGGAAAAGACTTTCTTATGTCCCAGCTCAGGTGGGCTTTGTGGCTGGTGTTCTATCTACTCTTGGCTGCCCTTTGCCTGCCCCTCAGCCTAGTGGTGGAAACTTAGTGGCTAAGACCTTAAACTTAGGTTCTGCAGTTGGGATAGCGTAAACAAATTAGATTATGTACCTGAATGTGAGAGAACATTTTCAGAATTTGTCTTTGGGGTCTGAAGGAACCCCAAGGATGCTATTGTGATCCAAGTACTGACAGAATGATATTTGAGAACTGTCCAGGAGCTAAATATGCAGTACACACATAGTCCCACAGTTTCCCTCGCACCATGTGACATGGCACTAGATACTTAAAAAAAAATTATTTCTAGTCCTCTCTTTCTCTGATCCACGACCCGTTTTTTTCTCATATTCTTTGTTCCGCCCCGAGACAGTGGAAATCATTTTTATTTTCTTTAGAAATAATTTTACTCCAAAAAAAAATGTGCTCCACTTTTGGATAGAGAAATAAGCTTTTACTCACTGTTTTCTGTTGTGTTGTGTTGCAGTTTCAAAGACCAGAAGATATAGTTTAGTCTCCTAGGAGAGCCCATTTAATGCTAGAAAACAGCAGGGGTAGTGAAGAGTAGGAATCGGCTTGCATTTGGACTTCAGCTCAGCTGTTTTGACCAGAAACAACTTACTTTATGCTTGTTTTTCTTGATTTCCTCGTCTGTGAAATGGGCACTATATTGTCTGTTGAAAGCAGATGTCCCATTTCTACACCTAAAAGAGTGATAGTGCCAATAAATTGGTGCGCTTTTGTCAGGGAGTCCTTGACATGAGGGGTATGCACTTCTAGAACAAATTCTATAAATCCAACCCTTCTTTTGCTGTTATATATGAGCTGTGATGAAAATAGGTGGTAAATGCTTAAATTTAAAAAAGATTACAGTAAAAGACAGATTGCTGTTACTCTCCTTATCACACTTATCCCATCCTTACCACTCTCTGAAGCGGTTCTGGAAGTCCTATTTCATGATGTCTTTAGAGGGTCTAATCGAAAATATGGTGAACACTGCTGCCAAGTGCCATTCGATGGAAAGGCAGGCTCATAAAACCCTGGTGTGTCCTCGTCTACCTTATTCACTGGATCTGGCGCTGTGTGACTTCTGGCTCTTTCTCAAAGTCAAAATGACCATGAAAGGTCAACATTTTGAATCCATTCAAGATATCAAGGCAGCCAGGACACCGCAAATAAAGACATTCAGGAAAGGAGACTTCCAGAACTGCTTCAGAAAGTAGCGAGGACAGTGGGATAAGTGTGTTGGAAGCGAGGAGGAGGATTTTTAGGGGGTTTCGTTGTAATGTGACTTTCACTGTGATAATTTAAAACATTTAAACCTTCACTGTGATTTTTTTTTTTATTATACCTCATACATCATTGCTACTACTGTGGTCTCTTTAAAATCAACTAAGTTGATGGAGGATGCTGCCAATGAGATTTGACACCACATAGTCCAGAAAGAGAGAAGTATGTAGCATTTCAACTTAGCACTTTCTGTCTTGTTGCCACCGCTATGAGAGCTCGCAGTGGATGGACATAGGTGGCTGTTGGAAGTGACATTGTAGTCCTCTATCTTTAGTTTCGGCTCTTGTGATAGACTGCCACCTTGGAAGACATCTGCACTCAGAGAGCATCACATGTTTGTATTTTTAGTTTTCATCCCACTAAAAGGAACATAGTGCGTTCACAGGCAGCATTGTTAGAAACTTGTGCCTGACGGGCAGGTCTTCCCTTTGGAACATTAGACTGAATGTTCAGCTCTGCACTCTGCATGTTGCAATCATATAGGTGAAGTTTCTTTATTGGGACAACTCATCAAATATTCCAAGGAATCCCAGGACCTTCTTGAATCTTCTGTTTTTCAGGCTAAGCCATTTTCCCCCTTCCTCTTCTTCCTCTTGTGTTTTGGTTAGGGCCTTTATTCATTGCCTTCACTGTTATTAGCTCAGCTTGTAATTATGTGTTCATTAGTGTGTGATTATTTGATTTGTGTGGGAGCTGTTCCTGCTGCTCATCAGATATTTCTGGCTCCCCACCTCCTCTGTGTGGAGTAGAGCTGTACTTTCTTCCCTGTGGTTGGGTGGGACTGGGCAGTAGTTTTGAGAGTGACCTGTGAATGGAAATGCTGTATGCCCTTGCCGACCAGGGGATTTAGCTGCTGAGAATGGATCCTCAGTACTTTCTTGAACTCTATCTCCATTTTTGTTGCAGTTTTCTGGACTTAACCCTTCCTTTCCTAATTCTCACTTTGCAGTTGCAGAATAATTCAGCATTTTGCATCTATATCAGCAAATGAGAAAGGAATGGAAATCAGAGAGAAAGGAATGGGAACTTCAGCGGGGTGGCAGAGAGAAAGGGAATTCTGCTCATCTTCACAAGTTGACTGGTCCTTCTCAGGGTCAGGAGAAGGTCAGTGTGGCCATCATGGATGCATCTTTGCCTTACGTGGCCATTTGACACTATACTGACATTATTTTTTTTTAAGTTAATGGTGTTTTTTTTTTGTTTTTTTTTTTTTGGTACCAGGGATCGAAGTCGGGTCCTTGTGCTTGCAAGGCAGGAGGTGGAACCACTGAGCCAAATCCCCGGCCCAGTTAATGGTCTTTTTATTGGAAATGACAAAAAAAAAATTAGCAGTTACAACTTCGAATGGACGTAAATTGTAATTTCTCTTGATGGTTGTGCTGAAGTCTACAGCCACAGCCTACTCTGCCGGCTCCAAGTCATGGTTCAGAAGGTTTTAAAAACAGAGTCCAAAGATGCTCCCTTGAAAAAGATTTCTTATTAAAAATTTGTGTGAGTGTGACAGTCTGACATTCATTTCACTAAGTACAACGCAGACATCGCTAAGCCAACATATCGGGCATGTCACCATGGTGTCACTGTCGCCATGGGTCGGAGCACAGGCAAGTACAAGAGGACCGTCCTGCTACTGGGCTATCTCTCAGCAGTTTATCCTTCACCCATTCTCTGTACATCATCCTGAGGTAAACCATTTAAATGTGTTTGTTTTCAGTAAACCAGCCGTGACAATTTATGCTAACAGATTGAACTCGAACCCATCTGAGTAGGTTTTGAATTCATTTTTCATTTTTCAATTTTAATTCAAATGCTTGACTGTGCTCAATCGTCAAGCTGCATGCATGAAAAACTGGCCAGCCCAGTGTATTAATCATTAGCAAATGGAACTTTAAGGAGTCCATTAAGTGTTTCCTTATCGTTTAGGTAGTACAAGTATTTACATTGTAAAACTGATGTGTACCTTGATCTTTAGGGGACAGGACCACCAACCAATACATGCACATTTTGTGTGTGTGGACAGAAGGTACTTTTGACATTTAGTTTTGCTGTATAGAAACAGAATGAATAAATGAACTTTTTTCCTTTCTTTTTTGCAAGAGGCAAGTAAAAGATTCAATTTGATTCTTCTAGAGGGGGAAACATTAGTTGAAAGTGGGTCATCATTTTGCAGTCATCATCTGTACGATTCTGCATACCTGATTTGTCCGTCTCCATCAGCATCTGCTTCTCTGATCATTGTTTTTCTCCTAAGTTTGTCATGACGTGATGTAGCTCTGCTGCACTGATGTAACCGTTTCCGTCCTTGTCAAAGACTCGGAATGCCTCACAGGTTTCTTCTTCGCTCTCTGTATCTTTCATTTTTCTAGCCATCATAGTAAATTCTGGGAAATCAGTGGTGCCATTACCATCAGCATCCACTTCATCGATCATATCCTGCAGTTCCGCTTCTGTTGGGTTTTGACCCAGTGACCTCATGACAGTTCCTAGTTCTTTCGTTGTGATGGTGATGGCACCAACTTTATCAAATAGGGAGAAAGCTTCCTTGAATTCAGCAATCTGTTCTTCAGTCAGCTGATCAGCCATGGTGCGTGCAAAGGGAGGAAGAGCTGAGGGAGAGAGGGTGGATGCACCAGCGCAAGGGCTGTGGCAGCGAGGGTGCCTCCGCTGTAACTGCCATTAAGGGGTGGTGTGCGCTCTGGGTGTGCGCTCTGCTCTGCCGCTGCCACCGTCCCCCGACTGCCAGTAGTGGCTCCGCACACAGCAGACTCCCACCCAGCACCACTGGCCCGTATTGACATTATTAATAAGAAATAAAAACAGAAAGGAGAATAACTCACCAGCTACACTGCAGGCCGTGTGAAGTGTGCATTTTCCTGTTTTATGCCCAGACCACCTGGCAACTTAGTGGTCGTTATTTCCAGGTTCCATTTGAGGAGCCAGAGGCCTAGACTGCTTAATCGTGTTGGTCGTGGGTGACTCCGACTGATTCCAGGTCGTGTTCATTCTTTTCGAGGTAGCTTAGCAGACTTTGACAAAGCTCGCCCATGTTTAGCGGTTCAGTTTTAATTTTTGAGAAGGATTAGAAAGGCCTTTTTTCTGCTTGGCTTTTGGATCATTAGTGAATGGTTTTCTACACATAACCTGACAATATTTCATATGATATCAAGCAGAAAATTCTAGGATCTCAGGGTATCAGGTTGACTGAAGCAAACAGAGCATTCACCAAGTGGTTGTCCTCGAGTCCCGAGGTCTGTTCTAGCCGTATGGTGGTAAAACCTTCACCACAGGGACTTCCTCTATGGTATTCATGGCAGTGTCTTCACTTGCTCAGCTAGCGATGACTGCTCAGTGCTTTGTGCTGTTATCCCATTTAGGAGAGGAGACAAGCCATGAACACAGCCCTCTGCCACTGCAGGTGTCCAGAGTGCTAACCCAGGCCTTCGGGCTAAGACTCTTCGAAGGGCTCCACCAGCTGCCCGTCCCCCAGAGCACCTGCATAAGAGGACAGGGAAGGGCTGGGAGCATCACCTGCCCTCTCCTTGCTGAGCGCAGGATGGCTTGAGAGACCATCACTGACAGGCAGCAGCGTTGGTACCCAAGGGAGAGGTGGCTCCACGAGTCTCCTTCATCCAACCTGTTTTGTGTGCCTTGCATGCTGTAGAGGCTTTATATAGCTCATCTGGTTTAAGTAAATCTTCAAAACAGCTCTGCACATGAGTATAGTTTGCTATTCCAGGCTTATGGGTGGAGGTAAAAGGGAAGAACGTATGGAAAAAATGAACTAAATATTCGCCATCTGTGTAGAGATTTCCTACCAATTGCATAAAAATGATTTTAAAAATTTATTTGTTTAAACTTTATTGGTATAAGTAGATAAGGAATTGGAAGCTTGGAGAGGTGAAATAAACTGTCAAGCTCATTTAAATAGGATTATTTTGTTGTGTTTGCTTTTGTTTTGTGGTGATGGGTTCAAATCCGGGACCTTGTGTGTGGGGGTAAGAACTCTACCAGCTCATTTAGATAGTACATAACAAACCTGGGTCCCAAATCCAAGCCTCTCTTGCTCTGGGTGCACTGTTCTTGCACAGGTATTGGTGTCAAAATGGGGAAGGACCAGGAAGACTTCTTTGAGGAGGCATCTTTTGAAGCAGTCCTGTTACCATGTATATTCTGCTCAGTAGGACATTAGCTACTATTAGCATTCATGAATTAATCCATTTTCTGGAGGGTTAAATGAAATGACATTCAGTTTACCCAGAAGCCACACAGAATAAAGTAGCCTCTTGGACTTTCAGAACGTACTAGTATAATTGTGAATGTTAGCGGTCACACAGGAGACTGGCAGAGCTGAGAAGTTCTGGAGGTGCCCTCTGCTTCCAGTGTCCTGTGGCCCATCATCTATTTGGGGATATCAGTGGCATTTTCAAGGCACATCAGGTTCATTCATCCTATGGTACGTGCGTGTGGTCAGACAGAATCTGTTCCTTGTTCAAGGTCACACCAGCGCTTTGACCTTCAGTGAAAGCACAAAGCTGACACGTTGCCCCGAGACCTCTGCTGCTCCACTCCCCAGCCACCCTGCGTTCGGCCAAGTCAGGCCATGGCTCAGAGGGGGCACAGCAAGCGTGTGCCATTCTGACCTCTGCAGCCAACGTGGGAATGAGACAGCTGTGCTCATCTATCACAAAGGCTGTGTGTCCTTGAGAGTTATTTCTCCACTCTGCGCCTAATTTTTTCACCTGTATAGTGAGAGTCTTCAGATAGATTATGTGTGGGCATAAATGGGGAAAAGGCTAAAACCTTCCTCAAATTGGGGTTATTAGACATCAGTGACTTTCCTAGAAAAAGGTGGCCGTGCATACAGCTAGGGATATTTCTCAGAATGACAAGTGGGCTGGACAAATACAAAAGTATTTCCTCCTTTGAAGTGTCAATCATATTTTTATAGGAGAATTTTATATTTATGTCATCAACCAAGGACACTGTTGCCCTAGGGGATGCATCGGAACCAGGAGGACTTTGTCAACATTGTCGCAACTGCACCTGTCTTGCCAGTAAGAATCACTGCTTTAATAAGGCACCGTTTGTCATTAGCGTGTGCCATACAAATTGAGGCCACAAAAGATAACTGTTTTATAAGATGTAATGAATATTGCTGAGGCATACATAGAAATCCTTTCTCTGTACATAAAGATATATAGAGGTAATATTTACCTAATTTTACACCTGAAATTACAAGACAAATACTTTACCTTTTTTTCTAGTTCTTTGTCCCTTTGACAGAAGTGTTTGGGTTTGGTTTTTCTTTTTGAAGGAACCTATGCAAATATGCTAGTTTCACCTCATATTTATTAAAACAGGGCCCTGACAGTGACAGAAGATAAAGTACGAGGTTTAAGTCCTGTGCTCTGATTATGTGTTGAGTGATGGAGATTAGTAATTTGAATTCAGTGGATTATGATAAAATGTTATAAACTAAAGCATAAGGGAGTCAGGGACAGAGTTCTGTTTTTCCACTTGATGTTTTAAAAAGAGTCAGCATGAACTAAGGGGATGACATGGAACACGTTCCTCAAACTTGAGACCCCACTATATCAAAGATTGTCAAGTAGAAACTATGAAATAAATCGAAAGCAGGGAGTGGGGAATTGTAGGCAAGTAGTTTTGCTGCAGAGATTTTTAAAGAGCAAACATAATGCTTCCTTAAAAAGAAGAGATGTAACCAGGGGAAGGAGCTGCTTCTCCTGCTTCTCCACTCCTCCTTTTCTTTGCTGTTTTCAAATTCAGTGGTGTGTGTGTGTGTGTGTGTGTGTGTGTGTGTGTGCATGTGTGTACGTTTTCTGTTTGTTCACACTGCTGGCTTTGGATAACATAAGGGTCAGAGTCACTTGATCTTACCCTCCCATAATTACCCCCAAACCTTGAATCAGGTCACATATGGGACTCATTGAAACTTATCTCTACACCCCAAGTATACAGTCAAAATCCCCTCCTCCTCTGTCTTTTCTCTCCCAGCCCTTGACTGCGTTAGACACATGACAGCCCATGTACCATGATAGCTCATGTCAGCTCCTTTTCACTGAAACAGCCCAGGAAAATTTTTAAGGAGGACATTTTATATGATCCAGTTCATTTTATCAAATCATTAATAAAGCTGCAGAAGACTGGTCTTGCTCAGGAAGGCCCAATAGAAATGTGGATGTCATAAGGGATTCGCTTCTGGAATAATGTGGCCTAAGGGGCTTGTTTATAACTTCTGGGAGCTTGGTACAGGAGCCCCTGCTATGTTCTCTCTGCTGCTGAAGTTCTTTCTGTGCTTTAAAGGGAATAGGAAGCATCCAAAATTACCCTAACTCTTGAATACTAGAATTTAGCCAAATACTTTATTTTGGCTCTTTGGAAAGAAGAGTTAACGTTTTAACAAGGTGCATAAGAAGCAGTTGGGAGGAAAGAGAATATTTTAGCATTGGCATAAATGTTCCGGAGTGTGTACTAACAAGTAAAAATAGGTTAAAGCTTCTCTAATCCACCAGAGGGCAGAAGGGAGTTCAAACTGTTTCTGACCTAGGACTACTCTAACAAAATTGGGACAATCCAAGGCAAAGTTCAGCAAGACTGTAGACAAACTACCTACAGGATATTAATGTCCACGTTCCTCTGGTTGTATAGATGGGTCCTGGCTGGTGTGTTCCTGTCTAGGACAAAAGGACAGAAATAATTCTGAGTTATTTATACTTTAGAGGAGACAATCTAGCACCCAGATAGCAATAACAGCACTTTAATTATTTCAGATCTTTACTAAGCACAACATAACATTTCATTATTTTCTGTTTACATTCATGGCTAGAAGGAAAGAATTTTTAAACAATGAGGTGTAAATTAATATATCCCTTTTTTGAATGTAACTATATATGAGTCCACGAAATAAAGTTATTTTGACGGCTTTCTTGAAACTGAGAAGTCAACTGCATCCCTTTATAGCTACAGCTAGGAGTTGGGGTGGCAGTACTTCTTACAATGCAAAGATGAGGCGGCCATCTAAAAATGGATCTTTGTCCTGATGTTTTCAATAACTTTCCATCCTGCTTGCTAAGTTTGGCCTTTAAAAAACATTTTCAAATGGAAACTAAATTTTCCATGCTTGGTTCATAGTGAAGGTGGTTTGTGCTTGGGTAATGTGTAGTGTCTTAGGTTGGGTTCTGTAGGAAATGAGATGGAGTTAGGATATTTACAAAGGAGAATCCCTGGTGTCTGCATCTATAGAAAGAGAAGGAAGCAGTAGTAAGTGAAAGTTGAGTTGCACTATAAGCCCAGCATCAGCCTCTGGTGACCCTGGTAGGGACCCTGGGTTGGAATGGCACTTTCCAGGACCCTGGGCTAGGACACTGCCAGCCTGGTCACCTGCTGGATGGGCACCCCCGACTCCCACCCCAGCCATACGTCATGACCTTGGTTAAGACAGCTCCTCGAAGCTGAGCCCAGTCCTCAAGGGGCAGCAGTCCCCAAAGTTGGAATGAATCTTTTACTGACAGGGAATCAAAAGCATCACTATAACCCGGCAAGTGCTTCGGCCCAAGCAACCAGGTTCTCAGGATTCTCTTTCTCGTGAATTGTTAACGCGACCATACTGAACAACTCATTGTTGGCTTTAAAAAGAAAGTGATAGCCTACCATATTCCTATCTGTATGAAAGAAAATACTAAATAAAGTGCTTGTTCATGGTTAATGCAGGTTGGAAAAGAGGATTTTAAAGAATGAAAAAGAACACATTTTTATTAATGTGTGTTAAATTTTGAATCACAATTCCTTCAAGCTGTTATAAGTACCATAGACTAGACAGCTTATAAACAACAGGAATCTTTGTTTTGGAAGCTAGGAAGCCCAAGATCAAAGCACCAACAGATTTGGTATCCAGTGAGGGGCTGCTTCCTGGTTTGTAAGCCACTTGGTAGTCTTCTCACTGTGTCCTCACAAGGCAGAAGGGGTGAGGAAGCTCCCTGGGGCCTCTTTTATAAGGACAGTAAGGTCACTCCAAAGGGCTCCACCCTAATGACCCAATTCCCTACCAAACGCCCAGCATCCTACCACCGTAATATTGGAAGTTAGGATTTCTACATATAAATTTTGGAGGGACACAAACATTCACCCTATAACAATGATGATGGCTTAATGCGCGTACATGGTTATTTTAATCCATTTTCTGTTGCTCATAACACAGTACCACAGACTAAGTAATAAAAAAGAAGAGGTTTATTTCGTTGTACAGTTCTGGAGGTCTAAGATGGAGGGGTGCATATGATGGTGGCCTTCTTGCCAGCAGAGTGCCAGGGAGGAGCACAGCATTGCATGGTGACAGACAGGAGGCACACGTGTGAATCTCCTTTGGTCCCTTTCTCTCTTCTTAAAAAGTCATCTGTATTCAGTTATGAGGGTTCTGCCCTGCAGACCTGATCTAATCCTAATTGCCTTCCAAAGGCCCCACTTCTAAACACTTGCAGTTGTTTTCTACCCACTTAATACCTCACAATGAAGATTCAACTCCAGCATGAGTTTTAGAGCAATGAACCATATTCCAGCCATAGCAATGGTTGATTTATTTGTTTTGAGATTTGTTCTCTGCACAACAAACTCTGTTGATGGAACATAATTGCAGTGGATGATGGAACATTAGTTTGTGTTAGTTCTTTGAGATCTTTGGGGGAAAGCTGTTAAGTAAATCACAAACAGTAGTGCTAGTAATTTATAAGATAAAGAAGCATTGGGCTGGGGATTTAGCTCATTGGTTCCGCCGCCTGCCTCACAAGTGCAAGTATCCAAGTTCGATCCCCAGTACCAAAAAAACAAAACAAAACAAAAAAAGATAAAGAAGCATAAGTAATCACACAATAAAAAGGAGTTAGGGAATGTACATTTGTATGTTTTCTTGTGGGACAGTCATTTAAGCCCACTCTTAGGTACTTATATTAATTTCATCCATTGATTTCTTCATCATTTACTCCCAGCTTCACTTGTGTGCCTACTGCATGCAGGCCCTATACATACTTAATATCCATTTGGGCCATGCTTCATGCTTCAGAGGACTCAGTCTCACCAAAGAGTTACGTTTGTTAAGATCACCACCAGGCTCGTCAGAGGTGTATAGAATTGGGAAGGATGATGTCAAACTCATTGTTCAGGGTATGCATTTCTCAAATTTAATTTTCTGTTGAAAGTCTTCTTTTTTTTTGGTACCAGGGATCGAACTCGGGTCCTTGCACTTGCAAGGCAGGTGGTGGAACCACTGAGCTAAATCCCTGGCCCTCTGTTGAAAGTCTTTATCATCTCATTGGCGATAAATATTATCAGTTGTTTCCTTGAGGCCAAGCCCATTTTGTTCATTTTAAAACAGAATGAATGCCAAATACCCAATCCTGAATAACCATAGCTCTCGAGTTGTTCTTTAAAGTAGCAATAAGACCCATGAACATAGCAGCAAGTTCAGGCCACAACTCAGATATATGAGTGCTTTTCCTGAAATCATTTTCCATATTTCACTATGAAAGCCCTGCTTTAGGAATACTTCCTATTGCACACTAACAACGCTGCTATAAAGGTAGCTCATAGCTTGAGGTTTAATACAAGGAATCATTTTTCTTCTCCATCAGGGATTTTCTTAAGTGAATCTGGATGTTTTTTTCATTGCTAGTGGATGTCCGAAGTGAAGAATCCACTACTTGTCACCACTGCCTTATGCGAGAGTTTTATCCTCCAGTGTTTCTTGCCATGGGAGCCAGTGTTAACACATCCGAAAGGTCGAAGAATGTGTTAGTGTTATGATGAAGAGTTTAGAAAGAACTTCACTGCCCCTCAAAAATGTCTGCAGCCGCTATGGAGAGCTGCTGACATAGGGAAGAGTTTAAGTGGGGAAGACCCTGGGGAGCCTGACTGCTTTTGCAGGAGGAAGAAAGGGCCTGAGTCCATACAGTGGCAGTGGAGACAGAGCATAGAGAAGCAGCAAGAAGCCTAGCAGAGGGCGTTTAGATAAGATTTGAGAGAAGAGCAAGGAAAAGTCGAAGCTTAAGAAGTTTTCAGCAGGGGTGACCAAGGCAATATTGTTAATCGAGGCAATGACCAGAGGAAGAGGCACCCTGGTTTGTAATCAAAAAGGACATTCCTTTTCGCTCTGTAAGAAAAATCTGTCATGACCCTTCCACTTGTTCTAGTGCTTGCAAAAAAGAACAAAATATCCTTAGCAGTGCAGCAGCCTGAGGTTGGCTTTATACCGTAGTGAACTCGGTTCTTGGGGAGGTCAGAGTGTTCTGTGTTAATGTGTAAGACTCTTGCATCTCCGCTTCCTATAATAGTGTGTACTCTTTTCTTTTTTTTTCTTCTAGGAATGGTGCAAAAACTGGACCAAAAACTTCCGGTGGCTAATGAGTACCTGTTGCTCTCTGGAGGAGTCCGGGAAGGTGTGGTGGATCTTGACTTAGACGAGTTGAATGTCTATGCCCGGGGCACGGACTATGACATGGACTTTACCCTTCTGGTGCCAGCCCTGAAGCTGCATGACCGTAATCAGCCTGTGACTCTCGACATGCGCCACTCAGCCTTGTGCCACTCCTGGCTGAGCCTGAGGCTCTTCGATGAGGGGACAATCAGCAAGTGGAAAGACTGCTGCACCATTGTCGACCATATCAATGGTGCCACCAACTACTTCTTCTCCCCCACCAAAGTGGCTGACTGGTTCTACGACTCCATCAGCATCGTCCTCTCAGAGGTCCAGAAGAAGCCCCAGCGAGGGATGCCAAAGGTGGAAAAGGTGGAGAAGAACGGGACCATTATCTCCATCATCCTGGGGGTGGGGAGCAGTCGCATGTTGTACGATATCGTCCCCGTGGTGTCTTTCAAAGGCTGGCCCGCAGTGGCCCAGAGCTGGCTTATGGAGAACCACTTTTGGGACGGGAAGATTACGGAGGAGGAGGTCATCAGTGGGTTTTACCTGGTCCCCGCTTGCTCCTACAAGGGTAAGAAGGACAATGAGTGGCGGCTGTCCTTTGCCCGGAGCGAGGTGCAGCTGAAGAAGTGCATCTCCGGCAGTCTCATGCAGGCCTACCAGGCCTGCAAAGCCATCATCATTAAACTGCTGTCCCGGCCCAAGGCGATTAGTCCCTATCACCTGCGGAGCATGATGCTCTGGGCCTGTGACAGACTTCCTGCTAACTACTTGGCTCAAGAAGACTATGCAGCCCACTTTTTGCTGGGCCTCATTGATGACCTGCAGCACTGCCTGGTCAACAAGATGTGCCCCAATTACTTCATCCCTCAGTGCAACATGCTGGAGCACCTGTCGGAGGAGACGGTCGTGCTCCACGCCCGGAAGCTGTCCTCTGTGCGCTCAGACCCTGCAGAGCACTTGCGCACGGCCATCGAGCACGTCAAGGCGGCCAACCGACTGACCCTGGAGCTGCAGCGGCGAGGGAGCACCACCAGCATCCCCTCCCCACAGTCCGATGGAGGGGACCCCAACCAGCCTGATGACCGCTTGGCCAAAAAACTGCAGCAGCTGGTGACTGAGAATCCGGGGAAGTCCATCTCGGTCTTCATTAATCCCGATGACGTCACCAGGCCCCATTTCAGAATTGATGATAAATTTTTCTGAGTGTTTTGCTGATTTTATTTGTCCCCTTCCCGGTTCTAAAACTCTCCTATATAGTGTGGTTGGTGATTCTGTCTTTCCGTTTTTTACATATCCAGCTTCGATTGGATTTGTTAAGAACAAATTTTAAATTTTCTGGTTCTAAAGGATAGTGCAGGCCCTGAAACAGTATATTACTATTTCATATTCTGCCTCTGGTTTTGCTGTTTATGTTTTTTAGTTCTCATCATGTAATTTTGTTTGTTCTGTTTTTGCGTTGTTTGTTTAAAGGAGAACTTGAGCCCTAGATGGAAATGCCCATGAATCTTCTTGCTTTTTTTCTTTCATACTCTGTGCAAATTTGTTAATGGATCTTAGGAAACAAATCTCTTTCTGATACTTAAGGTTCTATTATATTTTTGTTTTGCTTCTGTCTTTATTTTTCTAATGACTTTTCATAACTATGGATATTTGCTAATTATAAGTACCTGGGAACTACCTGGCATGTTGGTTGAATTTCTTTCTTTCTGACCATGGTCCAGAATAGCTTCCCACTTTTTCCACCAAACAATGTAAACTTTGAAAGTAATGCTACAAATTGTGTTTTGGAGCAGCTTCATTGAATGTAATTGTGCTTGAATCAGCAAATATTGGAGGGTTTGGAGGGTGTGTTTGGTAGCTTCCCGAACAGAGTTAAGGTTTCCAAATGTTAGTTTTAGAGTATATAATTATTTGAAGCCTTATTTAAATCCTATTAAAGAACATACCATTATAATTGTTATTTGCACTAATGAAATCTTTGCCATTGTCAGAACTGTGATGTGTGTTTCGGTATAAATTAACCTTCACTCTTGAAACACTCTCGTCTTTTCAGTTAACCCGTTTCTCTCAGTCAGTAGAATACTTTTTTGCATTTGTTTAGTTCTCCTTTAATTGTGGGGTCCTGTTTTGCCCTCTTTGATATTCCTGGTGTCGATCTCACTGAGAGAAGTTTTTAAAGCTTTATATCTGTCTATGGACTCTATCTAAAGCTGAGAAAGATATATACTTGATAAAGTAGGTGTCTTTGTATTTATTTCTTTTGGGGTTCTAGAGATAAATTTTTTTTTGGTACTGGGGATCGAACTCGGGACCTTGCGCTTGTGAGGCAGGTGCCGGAACCACTGAGCTAAATCTCTGGCCCGAGATAAGCTTTTTAATAAAGGCTCTTTACTTCTCCTGAGCTTTTGAGGATAACTGGCAGGAAAAAATTATTATCCCCAAATAAAAGATACCATGGCTGCTCAAATGCAGGGTTTACTTCAGAGCAAGAACCAGGAAATTTCTGTGGGTGGCACCATTGGAATAAAACCATCCTGTCTTCATGGATGAAAATTACCAGGTTTAGGTACTGCAAGGCATTGGCTCCATGTTTTGGTATGGACTCGAGGCAAATGTGGTGATCAAGGGGTCAAGGGGCCTGCCGATCTCCCAAAGGACGCCCATGATATCTGCTAATGGGGAAGTCAACCAATATATTGGTTTTATTCTTGAATGTCAGGGTCAGAGCTGTGGGATTATGGCCATTGAAATCAGGCATATGTGGTCTTGGATTTTTGCATGGGAATTAATGTAATGCTTATAAAATGAAAATGAAACCATTCAACAATCTTAAGTCAGACACAAAGATAATAATAAAAAAGAAACATACTGGCCTTGAAATTTTGCTGTTGTTGTTGTTATTCCGTTATAATCTCAGAATTATTTTCTTATTAGTGTAATAGTGATTTCCAGTATATACTACCATGGTCTTTAAGATCAAGTGTTTATGTAGTGAACATCAGTATTCATTCTTCCTTTCCCCCAATTTTCCCGCTGGTATCTACTCATCTTCCAAATAATTTATGGCCTTGTGGGAAAACAAATTCATTCCTAGCTCCAGATCAGCCTTGTCATTGGAAGAGACCATTGACATAAGCCATCATTTCCTTGAACACAAACATCAGTGAAGGACATAGGACATAAGCTGATCTGGTCATGGACACACACTGGATTCTACATTGGAGTGATGAGGAATGCAGTGTCCCTTCATATGGAAGAGGAAGCATTTGACTTCTATTGCTACTGATAGCACACAGTCATCACTAAAGCCAGTCGTAGGGTGAAGCTGGTGTCGAATGGCACTACACAGAGATGGGAAATAAAACCGAACCATGAGAACTCCCAAGTTTGAAGACTCTTTCCCCATTGGACTTTGTGGTCCCACTTAGCTATTTTTACTCAGTTTCAATTGGACTCAACTCATCAAAACATTTAAACAAGTATGGCAAATTATAAACCATTGCAGTGGCTATTTATCTCTATTCTCTCTCGGAATACATATCAAGGGTGCTCATGTATTTTATCTAAGAACGAGTATATACTATCTGATTTAATTAATTCCATAGAATACCATAACTTCTATATCTAAGAACTGTATACCTGTTCAAGTCTATTAAAATTTATTAGACTTAGTCCATTACATCATACCTGGTAGGTTAAAATAGGTATAGTAGCCAGCATTCAAACAGTGATCGCTCTAAAATCAGTTGCAAATGTCACAACTTGTTCTGTCTCAAATACAATGAGCAACATTTGCCATATTGCAAGTGCCATCTTTTTAGACAATATTCCGTTGCAGGCATGATAGGAGACTAGCACACTGATCCTTCTGGCCGCTGATCCCGTTTGCCACCTCTAGATGTATTGAAGAACAAAAATTTTTAAACTTCACACATCTAGTGCCTCCTGGATTCTAGTTATTTTTAAAGATTTTTAAGTTGTTTTTAATTCCCCCAAATCACTATCATAGCAATATACATAACTCAAGACATTATTCAATCGAATGTTGAGAATGAAGAGAAATGGAATGTACCTTTCCTTTTCTGAAACGTACACACATCGTTGAATTACTAACCAGCCTGTCTTTCTAAAGGCCAGGAAACTGGTTAAAATCACTTAGGGAGGCCAGGAGGGGGCGTGGTACCTGTAGTCCCAGCTACTCAGCAGGCTGAGGCAAAAGAATTGCTTGAGGCTAGGATTTTAAGACCAGCCTGGGCAATGTAAGGAGTCCCTTCTCAAAAAAATTACTTGTGTTTCACATATAATATAAAATGCCTTAAGGCTAGTCATAATTTCACCATTATCCATGGCTGATGTCTGGTGTGTGACGTGGGGGTCCTATTCTGAGAGTAGATTATTCTCTGCCCTCTGCCCTTTTTTTTCTGAAATGGAAGTTTCATAGGTGCAAATAAAGGTTGATTTCACGGTGGATAGAGCTGCTCTGAAATTTTCACATGTCAGGATCAGACAGGTAAAATTGAGAATATCCCTGAAATCACTAAGCAGAAATTATTTAAGACAAAATGAGAGGCAGACGTTACATGGCTAATTTTACGTCTGGATGGAGATGTGAGGAAATGACGAAGAGGCTCCTGGGGCTGCCTGAAGAGCACAAGGTCAGTCCCGCACCCCCCCTAAATGTGTGCACATCACAGTAGCAACTGGAGGGTCCCTCAGGGTGGCTGTTTTGTGACAGCTCCTCAGGGAATTAAGCCTACTGGTCACAGCTAGAGATTGGTTGTTTTGGACCAGATTATCCCCTTACTTGGAGAATCATCTTGATGTGAACCTCAGCCTGGGGGGGCTTGCTGGGAAGAAAAGGAGCATCTGCTTACCAGGTGCTGCTGGACTTTAGGGCCAGCTGCCTGCTGCAGCTGCACAGCTTGCAGATGGTACCTGGAATGGTTTGGATATGGTGTGAACTCAAGGGTTCATTGCTGGAGACTGGAGTCCTGATGTTATGGCACCGAGAGGGGGTGTAACCTTTAAGGGGTGGAGCCTCACAGGAAGCGATTAGGTCATTTGGGGTTCTGCCCTCAGAGGGGCAGAATATATGCTGTGCTGAGTTCCTGCAAGAGTGATTGTCATAAAAGAGCCACACTGGGCCCTCCATGGTCTCTGGCTTCTTGTCTTCCATGTGATCTCCCTTTCATAGGTGCTCTGGCCATGATGTCCTAGGCCATGCTGTGATGGAGCCCAGGGAGCCCTCACCAAAGGCAGAACAGATGAAGCTGCTAGATCTTGGACTTCCATCCTCCCCAAACTGAAAGCTAATTTAAAAAAAAAAAAAAAAGTACCCATTCTCAATTATCTTGTTAATAGCAGCAGAAAACAGAACAATACAATGCCTGAACTTCCATCCTGCTAAGTTCTCTCCGAAGCCTGTTCCCTTGAGTCAGGTGCTTGTCTGGCTGATTCATTTCCCATCTTGTCATTGTTGAGGGTCTGGGAAAGACTATTTCCGTCATTAGACAGAGTACTACTACTTCCACTACTGGGAAGACAAGCATCATTTCTTGTTTCTGTATTACTGTCAAGTGAATGCAAATACATTTTAAGTGATGAAATTGATACTCAATGCTCTTCTCTGAATAGATTAACTAATTTCTAAGATGGACCAGTTATGCTATCATTTCTTCAACAGGTAAGGAAAGAATGAGTGATATAAACATTTTATATATTCACCAAGAGGTAATTATTACATATCTACAATTCTTTCTCTCAATGTGTTAGTTAGATTTCCCATTGCTGGAGCTAAGTACCTGATATCTGTAACTTAGAGGAGAGATACATTTTTGGCTCACAGTTTCAAAAGTTTCAGTCTATGTCCGGCAGACTTCAACAGAAATGGCATAGTGGAAGGGGCTGGCTAGAGAAAAAGCTGTTCATGTCACGGCAGCTAGAAAGCAGAGAAAGGAGGAGCCAGGAAGGAAGATCTACCCTCCCGGATCATGTCAGAGGAGAGAGACCTGCCTCTCCCGACCAGAACCCACCTCCTAGCAGCAAGTCAGCTGTATTACCACCTATGAGAGCTTAAGGACTCTGTGAACACTGTTGCTCTAAGTAAGCTATAATGGGGGACAAGAATACATTCAGGCCACCCACCCCAGTGACACACCTCTTCCCACCAGGCTCCTGTCCCTAATAGCACATTCAGCTCTGGGCCTGGTGTCTCAGGATCCAAACATCTCCTGAAAGCCCACCACTGAACACATGAGACATGGAGAACATTTTAGACCTAAATCTCCACAATTAGGTAGCTGGAAAATACCCTATTTTTAAAGAAAGCGCAAAACATTTTACACAGTTGGACTCAAGAGTAATAGTTTAAGTACAATAATTGTGTTTATGGCCATTTATAGAGATATCCTATTGAAATAAATTCAAGAGCAACACATTTTACAACTATGTAATTCTTACACGGCACACCTTTTATGTGGATTTAGTGTGACCCTGGCTTTTAAAGTTGAGTTGAAAAGTCTCACCCACAGCTGGGTTCCAGCCTTCAGGGACACATCAGGGAGCCCATATGACTGGGCCTGTGTGGTGGTTAAAAATAAGCAAGAAACTTTAGAGAGTTCAAATATTAGTCACCGTGGAAAAATACTTGTTCAAGGTCTTTAAAGACATATTCCGCCTTAATTTGTTACGTCAGCTTAAATGGAAGAGTCTCTGTCACCATCTTTTCGGGATGAGTGGAATCTTTATGTGACCTTGCTAAGTGTGCCCTGGCATATTTTTTTCACTTTCCATCTTCTGCTCCATTCCTTAATCACAGAAGATAAGGGGTCTAAATGAGGGTAGAAAAAAGTACTGGTTTCTTTCATGTCACATTCTTATCTGTTAACTGCAGACTTGGAATAGGCGTTCTCTTTCCCTCTGGCTTATACTAAGATCACTGCAGTCTCCAGAACAATTTCAATTTTACATCTATGAACCCATCTTTTACGCACCTAGAATATTCAAACATTATTTTTAAAAAATCTTACTAAATTACACCAGCATGTGCAGTGGGCACAACAAACATTTATTGAACACCTGCTACTGTGAATCTTCTTGTTTGATGCTTTCCATTCATGGGACTTATTCAAGCATCACAACAACTTGAGACACAGTATATCTAAACCTCAAGACTTCAAAAGTTAGGTAACTTGTGCAAAATTATATAGATGATAAGAAACATGGAAGAGCCAGGGTTTGAACCTTTTTTTTCCCCCAAAATTAAAGACTTTCTTCTACCATCCTGCCTCTGGTATTAGGATCTATCCTGACTATGGAGGATAGACTCTGTCATATACATTCACAGGGGGTCTGCATTAAGATAACAGTCAGATCTTGATCCACACTCTTTTAACAAAATTTTGAGCAAACTTACTTTTGGAGTTTTTTCGTCATCAGAATAGATGGATCTTTAGAGAAAGTGAGTCTTCAATCATTGACAGATTCTAGCAGATGAGAACAGGGAAGTTTCTGATTGGGTTAGGAAAATAGTCCTAATGATTACCATCATTTTCATTCCTGAGCTTAGAGGAGAGGGCTAATAAAAGAAATACTATTAATGGGGCCAGGGATTTAGCTCAGTGATTCTGGTGCCTGCCTCACAAGCGAAAGGTCCCAAGCTTGATCCCCAGTACCAAAAAAAAAAAAAAAAAAAAGAAGTACTATTATTAAGAAAATACTCTTTATCAAGATGTGAGGAAAGAGGTGTTGTCTTTGAAAAGAAAAAAAAATGTGTGGTTGGCAGCTTATAGTTAAGAATTAGCTACAAATAAAAGGCAACCAACAACTTTAACAGTTCTTTTAGGTAGCATTGATGTAAGAATGAAATATATATGAGTAAGCTATCTGGTGTGTTTTAAATTCTATACTTGTAATTTAGGGTTTTTTAATATGAGTTCTAAAAATTTGTCAAAAAGTTTGGTACACCATATGCACTAAAAATTGTACCCCTTGCACTTTATAAATCTACACACTTTTATTTCCATATCTAAATCTTTGCATAGAAACGATCATCTCAAATCAGCTTTCATAGACTATCACCAAGTAGTCTGTGCCTGTAAGACATGGTCTGAATGATGACCTTGGCGATTGATCTGAAGGACATCGGTGACTGTGATCATCAAAGCTGTCTTGAAATGAACAGAACTGCATTGCTGACCCTTGTTTCTTCCAGTCACTTCACAGCCTCTGCTTCAACGACTGAAGCAAATATTTGTGTTCACATGCCAAGTTCGTCCTTATTAATGGACATAATAAATCAATGCAAAGAAGTGTCTCAATTAGCAAGATAAATAAGAATGGTTAAAAATGAGACTGAACGCATTGGCTCTTTTGTGGTAATAGTTCCCAAAGGTCACCAAATGACTGTTCTCTGAAGACATACAGGGTGAAAGAAGTGCATTCTTCAGTGGGTGGAAAGATCAGCCCAGGACACCTGCACTGTGCAGAGTCAAGTTGACTGGGAGCCGGGCCATCTGATTCTGTCACTTCTACAACCAGCTAGGTGACTTTGGGCAACTCCTCTTCCTTCCCTGGGTCCTATTTTCTCATCATTTGTAAATTGAGGGCTGAGATGTGTGACCTGTAGAGACCCCTCCATGAATAGCTGTTAGCTATAGAAGGAAAATAAATACCCAGGCAGAAGGCAGATGCAGGGGAGATTAAACAATAGCAGTTTGTGACTGGTAAGGGGGATTTGCAGACTCAGGCAGGGGCTGGAGATCAACAGAGGTGGATGGCAGTGGTAGGCAGTCCTTAATGAGAAGACACTGCTTCTGCTTGTCCTTTTCGTTACTTATGAGCAGCACTGTTCTGAAAGCTCCCCAGGGCCAGCCTCATGGTCATAGGAACAGATCTCTCTGTGCCCTCTGCACAGCTGTGATTGTGGCGTTTTATAAAGCTATTGCTTACCAAAGGATTCCGCTGGAAAATTGAAACCTTTTGGCTCTGGGGTCATTAAATATAGCTCAAGGATTGACCTTAGGAAACACATCATTTTTGTTCAGCTTTTTATGTGAGAATTCTGAAAGAAAGAATGGCATGGGGGGGTTAGGTGACAAAAGGTAATTCTAAATTGCAGATATAACCTACTTAAATTTGATCTCTACCTACTATGCATGCGTTTACCTCCTGGTAGAAACCTCTGGAGGCAGTGTCTCCCATAGTAGTCCTGTGAGTCTGACAGGATCACAGCATGACTCCAGCTAGCAGAAACTTTCCTCCCTGTCATTGTGACCTCTAGTCATCTTGTGCTTCTCTATGCTAATGGTGTGGAGAAGGATCTTTTGCTTAAATGGCTCTTATAAAAGTACATGTCCCTTTGGAAAAAAACAGATACATAAATAATTTTATGGGTAGTTGAGCCATAGAATTTATTCAAGTTTTAAGTATCCCATAAAAATGGACAGGGATTGGAGCCTCATGGAGTTTTTAATCAGTACCAGGGGGTTTTGATGGGGGGACAATTGGCCCTAGAAAATAAGAGTTCATATCACACACATTATCGACAGATAGTACGTACATAAAAGATGCTATGATATTAGGGCCTTTATCCTGTACTTATTTTCAAGTGTATTTATGAATGAAAACAGTTTCCATTAATGACCTATTTACCCGTATCAAGTGATGCAACTTTTTAAAGTCTGGTCATTCTGTTTTCTACTTTAGCTTTCCCATTACTATTTGAGTGCGTTGATTTACCAGTGCTCACTACAGGGGTTGCTGCAGTGTGCTGGTGGCCAGACTCTAGTTTCTTCACCTTTGACTCAGTAAAGCAGCTCTGTGTTTATCTGCCCAATGTATTAGAATTTCTCATGGGAAGTCACTGGAAGCAAGGAGATCTCCTGAAAGACAAAGAATGACAGATGGACTTTCACAGGCTCAAGGATACTAAAGAGACACCACAAAGAAAAGCAATGTGAGGTCTTCTATTATATCCTAGAAGAGAAAAGGGGTATAGTTGAAAAAGTGGCAAATTACACATATTCTTTAGTAAATCAATAATATTGTTATAATGTTAATTGGTTTGATTGATCTTTGTGCTATTGTGACATAAAACATCAGCATTCTGGGAAATGGATAAACTTTATGCAGCACCTCTGTACTATTTTTTAAAAATTTCTGTATGCATAAGGTTATTTCAAAATAAAAAGCGAAGACGATGTGAAAAATGTCACTTAAGAAATTTTTAAAAGCATAAGATGAGGTTATCTCTAAAGGTCCTTCTAGGTTTCTAAAGGGCCAGGGGTTGCAGAAAGCAAGTGTCACACCAGTGTGGTGAGATGAAGGAAGAGGATATAGTACTTTAATACTCAGTTGTCCTGGGCCGGGGATTTAGCTCAGTGGTGCCACCATCTGCCTTGCAAGTGCAAGGTCCTGAGTTCAATCCCTGGTACCTCCCCAACAAAAACCTTAGTTATTCATTTAACAAATATTTATTGAGTACCTAGTTTCAACACGTCTGTACTTAGGATCTCAAGATAACCAGGCTCTGGCCTCCTGGAATTTGTAGTCTAGTGAAATGAGAGGTGAATGTGAGGGAGAATGTCACCTCTAAATATGCAGATAAAAATACCAGTCATATGAAAATTTTATAATTTAAAAGGCAAAAATATCAAAAGCTAATTTCATATATAACAGCCTGCGGTGGCACAGCAATTTAAGCTATCTCAGATTTGCTACTGTTAAGATTTGGGCCAAGTGGTTCTTTGCCATACCTGTGATATGCTTTTTCCAGTATCTCTTGCCTTTTCACTATATACCAGTCCCACCCTACACTTTTAAATTTAACAGACAGAAGCATCTCCAGACATTGCCAACCATGCCCTTGAATGTAAAGTTACCTCCAGATGAACCCCACAGCAGTAAAATAATTCCACTTTGTCTATTATTTCCTGGGGTTAGAGACACCTTCAGATTCATATCTATGATTAGCCAACAGAAAGTACTAAATGCTTAACAAATGTTGGTTAAATTACATTTGTAAGCGCTACTGGGTTGATGGGCCTTTCCATAGTTCCTCATTCATCAATTCTGTGTTGGTAAGTCTCAAAAAACTTGCTCAACCAACTAATCAATAAACATTTTCCAGTGATTCTGGTATTGCTAGCAGTGTTTGGGTTATACTGCCTGAGATGTGGCCTTTTCTTTAGGGAACTTGCAGTGTATAAGGTGAAATATCAATTGTGTAGGTGCAGATATTACGAGCAGCAAAACGAATATACAGAAAGGGTAAAATGAAAGATCAGTAGCATTTATTATAGGAGCTGAACTTAGGAAGAAATTTTGGGCCGGGAGTTTTAGGAAAGGCTTTAAAAAATAAAAGGATAAAATTATGAAGCTGGGACAGTGTTTTAGAATGGAGGAGAAACTCAGAGAAGGAGGTGCGGGCAGCCACATATGGGAATGAAGGGTAAGAACTAGCGGTATTCCCATTCCTTCATTCGTGGGAGTCTGAAAAATACTGCTGCAACAGCAGTTTCAACTTGGGAAGCGCAGCTGCAGCTCATTTGTGTGGAAATGGGATCTTCTTGTTTTAACTTTTTACAGCATGGGAAATATCTAAAACAGCTTGCCAGTATTTGCGATTCAAACATTATTTGTCATTGAAATGACTTTACAGTCGAGTAAGTTTCACACACGAGCAAGTTTCACACATGAGCATAGTTTTGCTTTCTTATTTTTTGGGTGAATTATTAAGAAACATTGCCAAGACAGTAGCAAAAGCTAATTTCCAAAGTCATTTAAAGATTAATAATCGTCATTGAGGGCAATTCTCATTCAGAAAAGTACCAAACTTAGTCTTATGCCAGAAAATGTCATAAACAAAAAAATGTTTACTGTTGGTATATTATTGACTGTCTGTATGATTGGGAAATTAAGAACATTCAATTCTATTTCCCAAGAAAATTACTTAAAAATGCCTATAGTTAAATCCATTAGAGCATTTGAAATTCACTGTATCAATGGGAAGGGTTCATAAAATGTGATCAATTCAGTATATTCCTCAGGATGTCTACTGATGAACAATATGATAAGAAATGGTTTTAAACATTACATTCTAAAAAAATATAAATTAGCCCAATTAAGCTCTTACTCCACCCTCATTCTTGATCATTACCAATCACTACACGTCTTGGCCAATTCCACTTCAGATTATATTAAATTAATGTTTCTCCCAAATTTTGAAAATATTCCCAACTGTAGTTCCACACAAACTAGTAAAGCCTAATCCTTCAGTCACATAAAATCAGCATCCATTTCTCAAATCCAAAACTGAGCAGTAATAAGTAATACCTGTGAACTCCAGAGCCAAGGAAAATCACTTAAAATAATTTGTTTTGACTTTAAATTGACTCTTGACTTGCTTCTGGTACCCTTTTGTCTTCATTTGTAACCCCTCCTGTTTTGTTTCCTTTAATCTTAGAATTCTGTTTTAGGACAGGTTTATATATTGACCACTCTGGGAAATACCAGTTACCTGAAGCTTCCTTTCAGTGTATACACTTTGCTTTCTCTTATTGTGATTCTTTTCTTTTGGGTCTGTCCTAATGTTCACATTTTATTTCCTTTGTCAGTCATTTATTTCTGTCATTGTCTTTTTTCTTTTTGTCTTTATTTATTATATTTTTCTGTCAAAGCTAAAAGATTGCCATCTATTGGGCATAATAGACTGTATTCAGATTTGTGTCTTCTTAACAAAGTCTTTTAAAGCAAAAAGATTTGGTTTGGATTTGGTGTCACCTTGAATTTCATTATCACATTTCTTTAGTCTTCTGCTATCTAGAACCATTTTTAAATGGTGTTTTTTTTTAACCTTTGCAACTTTGACACTTTGAAGATTACTAGTTAGTTATTTTGTGGTATGCCCTCCAACTTAGGCCTATTAGTGTTTTCTACATATCGATAATTGGTTTTTGTATCACTGGCAGTAGACACCCAGAACCTATGCTAAAATTTTAAGCATTTCATTCAAGAACACATTAGATTTTTCTCATTAAGGTATCAGCCAGATCTCTCCATTATGAGGTTGACTTTATTTTTCTCAAAATATTTTGTAAGGTGATACTTTTCAACTATGTAACTACCCTGTTGTTTATCAAATTATAATTTAATTCATGTATTTAAAGCAAGATGGACTTGTAGATTTTTAAAATGTTATAGCTTGTAATCTATTATTGTTATTAATTTATTTGGATGATGAAGTTGCCACAGATTTGTCTGGTGAGAATTCCTTACATATAGCTTGTGTGGCCTCTTTTTTCATTTTCTGAAAAAAAATTTAAAAGTTTTATAACCAAATAATAAGAGAATAATAATAATTATTGCACAGTGTATCATTATCTTCAAAGTACTTACTCAGCACAAGACATAAAAAGATTCTTACAAAAAAGATTACAAATTCAAAAAAGATTCTTACATAAAAAGATTATTACAAAAAAGAAGCAAACATAACACAAACTTTCTTTTCAACAAACTAAGATAAACTATTAGTATAAATGAAACAAATTAGCATATACAATGAAATATTTTTCAAAAAACAGAATATAAAAATTTGGGGAAGTATTTGCACTTGTCCTTACTTCCTATTTATCTCTCTTTTACTTTGTTTTATATTTATATGTATATATCTCCTTGAATAATGTATATTTTATATATATATATAGTGTTTCTGTGTCCTCTTGAATTAACCTTGTAACTCTCTGGACACATTCTTTTTTTTTTTTTTTTTTGCGGTACCGGGGATCGAACTTGGTTCCTTGCGCCTGCACAGAAGGCGGCAGAACCATTGAGCTAAATCCCCTGGACACATTCTTATTTTTATGCACAACAAGATGTTTCAGCCTCATATTGTACTTTCTTTGCCTCAGATCTGGAATTATTAATTTCTCCAGGGAATTCTGGTTCCTTTTAGTCAAGAAAATGGTATTTATAAACCAGGAACTGTATGCTCTCTGGGGTGCCACTTTTCCCAGGCCCTCTCAGTGAAGAGAAGTAGACCTTATCATCTATCTATCATCCATCTATCCATCTATCTACCTATCTATCTATCTATCTATCTATCTATCTATCTATCTCCTTTTTCACACACACACACACACACACACTTAGATTTATATTTCTTTATATCTCCATGAACATTTTTGAACTCTTGAGGCCACACACCTTCAGTTCTAATCTGTCTCCACAGAATTCGTTTTAGTTAGTTCCTTTCCAGTTTTTACTGGTATATCTCCACTCTCTGGGAAGCCTGGCATTGATCTCCCTTTGTTCCATTTCTCTGTATGTAACCAATCTCCTGTTGCTTCTGTCATCTCTTTGCCACCCTCAACCGCAGTGTGAACGCCCCCTCATCCTGCTCGAGCTCTGGCATGTCCCCCTGGGTGGCTGCTCCCCCAGCTCCCTTTACCTGGTGACACAACTTCTCCCCGCAACACAACCTGCCCCCACCAGCATGAATCATTCTCATGAATGGAGACCATGCTTGGCCTTGTCTAGTAGCTTTTGTACTGGAGTGGTTGAGGAGATGAATTATTTCTTAATCATTTCCAGCGATGTCTTGGTTCTTGTTTTCTTTTTTTTTTTAACCTCTGTATACTTTCTATTGAACATCTGAACTTTACTATTTCTGATTTTAAAAAATGCAATTTTCTCAATTGCTCTTCGTAATCTTAAATTTCATGTTTCATGACCACATTTTTGGGGTGTTTTCAAAAGATATTTCAAGGTTCTTTTCAATATTTTGTTTCATAATTTGTTATTTATGCATTTAAATTGTATTCCTCCCCCTTCCCCCATTAAAATGAGGTGAGTTTTCCTCTCACTAGAAGTGTGTTGCGGGGAGTGAGGATAGTGATATTTTCAAGGCTCAGTCCTCCATGACTCACCTCTGACCCGGCCCGGCCCCATTTCTCCCCTCCGACAGCTCTCTGGTCTTCAGTGTATGTGACTTGGGGAGATGAGGCTTCCTAGTTTTGTGTCGGAAAAGACTTGTGTTTCCTTGCTTCTGTTGTGGCTGTCAATTGTTCAACCGAAGAAGCAAGGAAAGAGATTTTCACTTCACCATCTCACAAAGTTTCAATTGTTCTTTGTTGCCGTTTTGAGTGTTTTTCACAAGCGGAAGTGTTGAGTTTTTCTCTCTTTTCTTATTGCTGATTTTTTGTCAGTATTTTTTATTCATTAATTTTATTGGCACATTTTAGGTATACAATATACTGACATCCATTATTGGGAATTGGCACTTTTACATAATATGTCTTGGTTTTTATTTTTCCCCATTCCCCTGCCCTCCCTTCAACCCCTCCACCCCTCTCCATTTAGACTTTGTTTCCATTTTTGGTTTTCTCATATTTATTCCTTTCCCCTCCCTCCCCCTCCTCGTTCGCCTTCCCCTTTATACCTTTTCTTCCTGCTTCACATTATCTATTATACATTTTGATCCTTCTGTACACTTTCAGTTTCTCACATTAGATAGTTATTATTAGAAAGGCCTGGGCTGGGGATTTAGCTCAGTGGTTATGGCACCAACGGCGAAAACTCAAGGTCCTGAGTTCGATCCCTGGTACCAAAAACAAACAAACAAAAAACAACAAAAAAAAGAAAGGCCTTTGATATAAGAATATTCACATACATTTTAACTTTTAATTTTGTACATTAAAAAGTGTTTAATTCCCTAATCATACTGGAGTTTTTTTGGTGTAGGATTTAAATTAAATATCTAATTACTCATTTTTATAAATGGTTAGTGTGTTTTACTCCCACTACTTGCTCAGAACTGTCTTTCCCCAACTGGTATGTGAGGCTACAGTGTACAGTCAATTCTGATGTAGCTTTCGTGTAGTTCAAGTCTATCTGATCACTTCTCATTTCGCTTCTGCCTTGCATTTTGATTATTACATATTTTTTCTTAGTCCATGCTTCCAGTACATGGTGATCACATTTATCATGGGGAGTTGGTGCATGTACGTAACACATTTTAATTCATTTTTTCATCCCCTACCCCTCCTAGCCCTCCCTGTCCCTTCCACATCTTGGTTCTCTTCCCAAGAGCCCCATTTCCTTGTTCAAACAATAATTATGTCTTGAATGTGTGTTTTATGGTACGAAAGAAGTTTATCCCGTCTATGATTTTTCTAAAACTCATCTTAGGTATTTCACGTGTTTTTGAGGTGCTTTGAGGTCCCTCTCAGAAACGTGGAACTGACTTCCAATGTCAATATTTTAGTGAAGTTTTCTGACTTCTTCACCTTTTTCATTACAGCAAATGTGATTTCCATTCTTATTCCATAGAATATTTCCTCAGTGGTTACTATAACTATAGAGAAAATTTTAATAGAAGGTAAGGCAAGCCTTGTAGAATTAATTGAAAAGATGGCAATTAAAATTCCTTTAAATGATTCAAGTATTAAGAATTATCTGATCCTTGAATATTTAAATTCCTTTTAATACCAACAGGACTGATGCCATGTTGTGAAAGGGCTACATTTGGATTTAAAAATGTTTTTTTAATAGGCCTTTTTAGGGAATAAGAGAGACAAAACCATCCACTTAATTCAGTCATTTAATAAACATCATATGCTAGCACTGTGAAGTGTTAGAAATCCTGAGATAAGACACATTCTTTGCTTCCTAGCTTCTCAGAAATTTATTTTAACAGATTAAATTGGTAAATATCCTTCTATTAAATAATGATTAAACTGAGAAAGTAGTCTTAGTTTAAGTTTTTTTGATAAATCCTTTAAAACTTTTTAATTGGTACTTAAAGTGATTCTGGTAGATTGAGTGTTATAATCTTCAAATGAGTCACTGATTAGTTTTCTACTTGAGTTCCCAAAAACTTCTAGAGAAGAATTTTTTTTCTAATTTTATCTCTATTCCAACCCAGACTACCCCAGGACATTATGCAAAGCTTCTAGTGCCACTGGGTTAGTGTTTGAGTAGTAGGAAAAAAACCCCACGTTGATTCCCACCGACCACCACACACATGTGAAATCACTATTCTAGGTCTTAGGAAAGGCACACAAACCCCTTACCTGTGTTTGTCCTTTTGTTATGTACAAGGTGAACTCACAATCATTGTTTTGCCTTTGCTTCTCACATATCTAATGCCATAGTTAGGGCAAGATCATTTCTTTCTTTTATAATTGACAAAACAAACTTAAACAGAATGATGTAGATCCCGACCTCCTCACTTCTTTCCACTGGACTAAGCTAAGGGCAAAGCCTCTTTGGGTCTCCTAAGAGCTGTGAAGAAAAAAGTTTTCAATTTACGTAGCTCCCACTGTGGGGAATGCTGATCTGACTATCTGGCCTAAATCCGATGCTGTCTAAATTTCCTTCTGAATTATCTTCTAACTGGCTGGTTCTTCTCTTCTCTATGCCAGTGGTTCCTGTTCTTCCTTTGTGAAGGTGAGTGGAAAAGACTATTGTGTCATCCTCCCAACTTGTTATTTGGGTCCCGAGAGAAATTAAAGCAATTGATTGTTTCAAGATGACGTCTTGTCTTACCTTGCTGACCTTTCAACTTTGTCCAGTTTTATCTGAATTTGTTATTCAAAATCAAACTCTATTTTTTCAGGTTGAAGAAGAGTGAGAAAATGCAGGATATATAGTGAGTATAGTAGGAAGAAATTATTGAGATAAGATTTTCAGCTCTCTCTTGTACTTTATAATGAAAGAAAAACTATAAAGTTATTTCATAGCTTTGGGATTATAGCATTTAACACTTCCAAAAGTAAGAATATAATGATAGACAATGAAAATGTAGTTTCTATATTTCACAGTTTTTATTGTGAAATATGCCAGTCAGAGGAAAAACACACAATATAAATATGCAGCTTAACTTAATATGTTTGCAAAAACGTGAACACTGATTTACCCACTGCTCAGATGCAGAAGCAGAACATTTCTCCATTCACAAAGCCAATCTGTACTTATTCCCAAATACAATCCTGTTTTTCCCCAATGAACTGAAGTGTGCTAAATTTTATGATAGTCTTTTCTTTGTTTTTTCTTTATAGTTTCTCCATACACCTTTGCATCTGTAGATGATATGTTTGACTGTATATTTTTTTATTTTATGAAAAAATAAAATAATTTCATAACAAAATGATAAGAAACTAATAATAGTTAATACACCATGTATCATTATCTTCAAAGTAGCTACTCAGAGTAGAAGACATCAACAAAAAGAGTCTCACAAAGAAGAAACAAACAGATATAAATAGATATTAGGGCAAAGCTTTCTTTTCACTGGACTAATAGAAACTAGTAGTATAAATGAAATAAATTAGTGTATATATTAAAATACTTTTGAAACTCCAAATAGGTGATTTGGGGGAGAAATGTCTGAATCTCTTCCTACTTCCTATTTATCTATCTTCTATTTTACTCCTCATTTGCATATATACCAGTGTTGTACCAGCTTATACTTCTGCCAGCAATGCAAGAGATTTCCAGTTGTTTTACATCCTCACCAGTGCAAATTATTGCTGGCCCTTTTATTTTCAGTTATTTTGGTGAGCATATGCTAGTATCTCATTGTAGCTTTAATTTAACTTTCCTAATAACTAATGATTTTTTGTTTGTTTGGGTTTATTTTTTTGGTACTGGGAATCGAACTCAGGACCTTGCTCTTGCGAGGCAGGCGGCAGAACCACTGAGCTAAATCCCCAACCCTATAACTAATGATTTTTAATGATTTTTCTTACATTTATTAGAAATTTGTATATCTTCTTTGGTAAAGTACCTGTTCAAGTTATTGCTTATTTTTGAAATGCTGTTTTTACCTTTTCTTTTTTAATATATATGCATTATCTGTATATTTCAGAAAAAGTCTTTTATCTATAAGTGTATTGTAAACATACTTTCCAGACTGTATCTTATTTTCATTCTTTTAATGATCTCTTTGATGAAAATAATTTTTAATTATATTGAATCCAACTTCTCAAGTTTTTTTGTTTTTTTTGGTACCGGCCATAGAAATCAGGACCTTGCACCTGCAAGGCAGGTGCGATGCCACTTTGTTTATAATGTGAAGTAAGAAGTGAAGCTGTTGTCCAATTGAATAGCAGATTGACCCAGTACAAGATCTTTTAGTGAAAGATCATCCCATCTCCTTAGAACTGCTTTGCTGAATCCAAGTGATGGCAAACACACACACACACACACACACACACACACACACACATTCATGGACACTATTCTGTTGCATGATTGATTTCTCTCTCCATGTGTCAGTGTCACACTGTTGCTTTAAGGCAAGTTGAACTACGGAGTTGTAATTCCTTCTTCAACTTGGCCTTGACTATTCTAGGTTTTCTGCATTTGTGTGAGTTTTAGATTCAGTTACCAATTTTCACATGTATGCAAAACTTGGTTGAATTGATTGGTATGGTGTTGAATCTATAGATTAATTGAGGAGAACATTGAGTAATTTGGTGAGAAGATGCAATTATAATATTTTATGTTTCCATCTATAAACATAGTATAGTTTTTCATTTAAAAGACCTTGAATTTCTCTTAGGTGTATTTTGTACTTTTCAGTTTGCAATGTTGCAGGCATTTTATTGGACTTATTCCTAGGTTTTCAACTTTTTAATTATACTGCAAGTAATATTGTTTTTCTCTATTTTTATTGTGCATTTTCAAATTTCTGATTTAAAATGTTCTTTCTGAAAATTCTTATACAATTATTTGGGGTTTTTTTTTGTTTTTTTTTTTTTGGTACCGGGGATCGAACTTGGGACCTGGCACTTGCGTGGCAGGCGGCAGAACCACTGAGCTAAATCCCCAGCCCTTATATAATTATTTTGAATTTACATTGGGAGGGTTTTTTTTTTTTACAGTTTTCTCTACTCTGTGGTTGTTGTGGTGGGTACTTTATACTCGCTAAATATTTTGGTTCTTATTGTTTAAGTTTTGTAATAGATTTGTATTGATGTAGTTTATCAAACTCTGTTCCTCTTTAATTATCTTGAATTTGCCTCACATAAATATGACAAATGTTTCTATAAAGAAGGTGTATGAAGTATTCAGGGGAAAACTATGTTTCTTCTTTCAGGTATGCTTTCTTTTGTCAGTTCAGTGAAGTATAGTTTTCTTATTATGTAGCATCCTTTGGGATCCTTTGGGATTGGGAGTGGATTAGTGTGACTTCTAATTTTGTGGTATTCTTAGTAAAACAAAACATCATCTTGGGTTTTACTAATGTTTTAAGAATATGTTCTTCCTATATATATGGTTTCTTCACTGACTGCCTCCTACACGAATTCAAAATTTAGATGGCATCAAATTTAGGAGTAAAATTTTGTCTCAGTTTTGGAAGGTTAACTATTAAAAAATCCATGCATCCTGTTTCTCTGAAGTTTTTTTTGTGAATCTCTATTGATGTATAAATGTCTTCATTCCATATTCCATTTCTTGTGGGGGATTTTTTTGGTGACCATTATTTATTTAAAGCTCACAGTTCCCATGATAGTAGGAAATCTTTTGCCTCATATGGTTTTTTTATTACAGACTTTTAGAGTGCTTTATATGCTATGTTTCAAGGAAATATTATTAGAAATCATGTGCAATTAAGATTCTTTTATATAACTTTATTATGCTTTTCTTGGCTAAAATGAAAACTTAAAGTCCTAGGAGGACTGAAAGACTAATCAAGCGTTTTTTCGTTTATATTTCATACAGGCTCAAGAATCTGGAGAAAATACTTGAAAACACTGAAGATTAACCAGAAGGAAAATGTCCAGAGACTAAGAAAGCCCAATGGACACCAATTGATTGCAATACCCCTATGGAGTCTGAGATGCTTAAAGATTAGCTCTAGATACGCCGAATGTTTCAATACTAAGTCCTAAAACACTACTATATCTATTGCTTATAATTGTTCTAAAAAACAAACATTATTCTTCTCGCATCGGTTCATCTATTTCTTGGACGCTTGCCCTTGAAGTTCATTACATCACTAATAGCACAAGTCTGTCAGTGTTGGCCAGTGTCCTCTAGAGGGCAACAGTGTAGCAGTTGCCATCTACCTCGTAGTTACTGGAGAAGTCTGAAGGAGTCCCTAGGGTTGTGGGAAGCACTGGCCCTAGGGAAAATAAGACAAGAGTGGCAATGTGTCAAGATGTAAGACTCAAGAAAATATGAAAATGTAAACCTGTGTTTTCTGGGGGCAGAAGGATAACTCAGTTGGAAATGAGAGCTAGGTTTGTGGTAGTTAAATGAACAGAGAAAAGAATACTTAACATTTTCATCAAATGTTTCCTGAATATCTGAACTGGATGGACCTTTAAGAGTTATCTGCTTGATGTTGCATTAAAACATATAAACAAGTAATTAAGTACAATGCCTACAGTGACTTGAAGAGATGCAAAAGGTACTGTAGGAATTCAAGACTATGTGGTGGGTAGGTGGGAGGGCTGCATGTTTGAGTGGCATTTTCCCCAGTTTAGAGGATGAATTGTCAGAGAAAGAAGTGGGAGAAAATATAGTATATGTGGCACTTCTGGGCAATGGTGAGCTGTTCAGCTGAGCTCTAGGGTGATGTCCACATGAGGAGAGGGAGAAGACAGATAGTTAATTCATGTGTATCTCTCCTCTCTACAGGTATCTCTTAAGCTACTCTGAGGATAAAGTTCATGGATTCCCTTCATCAATAGTACTGTTTTTCATGCCTCTTCAGGGTTATTCCTTAAGAGAATGAGGACTAACTTGCTCTGCCAAAAATTACTTCATTGATGCCAGAAAGTCTTAAGGGAGATCAGCAATATGAGCTCTAAGGCTGTTATAACTCATAAGGAAAGGACTTAAAGACAAAATATATCACCCCATGGAGCAACCGTTGCTCACTGTTCCCTCATCGCTTTTCTTTGTGAGCTCTAGACATCTAGAAATTCTCTGGAGAGAAGTACTAAAGGATCCAGGACTTTTGGACAACTTGACATTTATCCTTCTCTTTCTCTCAGCATCAGTGTATCCAGCAAATATCTAGAAACACAAGATCTTACCTCCAGATCCAACTAGTGAAAAACTGAGTGCAGGTTGTCACTGATTAGCTTGTTTAATATTTGATGTGATGTGGAGTAGGGGTAGTGACATTGTTTTATTCTAATAAACACTCTAGACTCCCAGTGCTGAAGAAGGATCTCATAACCTTGCTGTTTCTCCAAGGCTAATACCTAGCACAGACAATAGCTGTCAAATAAAATAGATGAGCAAACCCATCAATCAATCAGTTGAACCATATGGGACCTAAGATATCTCTGAGCACTTGTATCTCTGTATTTGCTGCTCTCTCTTGTCTACACCAATCTGAATTATTGATGATGTGAAAGAAAGCCATAGAAACACACAAACTGACAACTTACTCTGTTCTCTGAAGCAGAGCTTCACAGTCAGTGTACCGAGTAGCTCATTGCCTATGCTGTGAGAAATGAATCAACTCTGTTCTTGAAGGAGCAAGCAGATTCACCATAGCTGAGACTCCTGTTGACTTAGGTCATAAGAAGTCTCATTTCAGAGGTCTTAGAGGATAGCATGATTGGAGAAGCTGTGCTCCATGGTCCTCACACACTAGAAGAATGAAAGCTGGCATTTTCTGTTTTGAGGAGACACCCCGAGTGTCAAGGAGGTCCTTCTTCCCTGGAGTTTCTTCCTAGCTACCAGCTGCTGAGTACGGGTGCCCATTTTGGACAACAGGCATACCGTGGGGAAGCAGCTTCTGTTCCAGCTGACCAAAGAGCATGATGGGATGTGGCCCCAGGAGTAGCCAATGAGAGCTTCCGGAAGCCTGACTGTGGACTCCTGACAGTACAGGTCTCGAATTTGTCATCACTAATGTCTGGTACTTTTAGTATTTTTATGACTCAGAGTCCATTTTTACTGGAGTACAAGCCAGCTCCAATGTGGCTGCTCCAGTCATGCAAATACCATCTGCAAGCTAAAACATTATTGCACTTTGAAATATTTGATATGAGAAAGTTTTTGTGTGCATTTAAACCTCACTGACAAATCATAAGAAAATTCAATATTACTGAAAATAAAAATAAAAAAATAAAATTCAGTTTTACTTTTGTTAATGGAAGTTAGGGAAAGTTTATTAGATTCTTTAGATGTAATTTCGACTATTTAAAATATTTAGATTGTTGGGAAAAGCAATGGCTTTAGGTTTCTTACCTACTTTCATGAATTATTTCTCATCAGTGGTGACATCAAGGGCTTGAAAAGGGGTGGTGAATAGACAAAAATCAAACATGGTCAATGGGGGCAATGTTACAGTCTGATGGGAGGAGTAGATTTTAGTGTTCTATGATAACTGTAGTTAATATAATAATAATAATATAGAATGCTAAAGATTAGTTAAAAGAGGATTTTAAATTTTATCACACAAAGAAATACTAAATATTTGATGAATGTGCCAATTAGTCTGCTTTGGTTATTCCCCAATGTAACTATATTGAAAGATCACATTGTGCCCCCTAAATATACACTATTATTATTGGCCAATTAAAGATAAAGTAAAACTTTAAAAAAAAAATTCATAGAACTTAACATAATGAGTCTTGTCAAGAATTGGCTGGAACTCATATCAAGCGTAAGATCTATATTAACAATTTTATGCTTATTGACAAATCCTCAAATTTCATATTAAATTTTTGAATATTTTATTAGAAATGTTATCAAAAATTTAATCTTTCTAATTTTTCCATTCTTTTGTAATTATATAGTCTAAAAATATAGTGATTTTTTAAATGAACTATATATAAAAGCTCCAAAGTATCCAATTTTCTTTGATGTGCCATACAAATATTGTATTGTACACTTACTATAAGTACCAAGATACGTGCTACTCTTTCACCTTCTGCTGAAAATAGAGGAAATACATTCTAAATCTCTGAGTCCAGTTAGGATCCATGTCTTTGACGTGGTTTTTTTGCCTCTTATAGAACTGTCTTTAGGTCTTGGAATTTAATTCTTTATATTTGGTTTGTTTAAAGATCAGGCATTTGTTGTGTTTTAGTGCTATAGATATTGTTTATCAAATTGCATAAAGTAGGAGGCTTTTTGAATGCCTTATTCTATAAATAGATTGGTATGGTCTGATATGTTTGTTTCATCACCCAGTGAAAATTAATCAATTTATTGGACTTTGTTTTGCATTGATTTCCAGGACAATGATTTAATTTTCCAACCATAATAACAATTATTATTAAGCTACATTGGAAAAGTTGGACTTTGATATTAAAGTAGGACAGAGTATGCAGACAAATTGGTAATCTCACATTCATTTAGAAGAATTTGTTGTTATAAATCTCATTTTATTTACTTAATTGTTTGTTCTTTGCACTGCTAGAAATCAAACCAGGGCCTGCGCCTGCTGGGTGAGAGCTCTACCCTAAGCCCGCAGAGAACTTGATGTTGTTTTTTTTTTTCTTTTTAAAAATTTTACTTTTTTCGTAATGTTTATAGTACATGCATTTTTACAGTCATCTCGGGGAGTTGGCACATGTATGTAATACAGCTTGTTTAATAATTTTGTCTCCTTCTTTCCCTCTCCCCCTCATTCTCTAGTTTCCCTTCCCCCTTTTCATTTGTGTTGATATTATTATTATTATTTTATTTTATTTTTTGGTACTGGGGATCGAACTTGGGTCCTTGTGCTTGCGCAGCAGGCAGCGAAACCACTGAGCTAAATCCCTGGCCTCTGTGTTGATATTATTAATCTTAGTTCATGTTTCTAGCACACAATGTCCACATTCATTGAGGCTATTAGGATCTTCCTTATACATGGCCTATCTTCACGCTACCTATTTCCCCATCCCCTTCCCTTCACCTCTTGCCCTTAGTCTCCTGGACCCCTGCCCATCTGCAAGAGATCCATTCCCTTGTCTCATTCTGTTCTTCCTTTATTTTTCCCTTAGTTTGTACTTTGCCTTACTCAGATGAGAGATACCATATGGTATTCAAGTTTGTGTGTCTAATTTATTTCACTCAACATTATATTTTCCAAGTGCATCCATTTTCCTATAAATGCCTTAAACTTGTCCTTCTTTATAGCTGAGTAGTATTCCATTATATATAGATACCACATTTTTCTTTACCCAATCATCTATTGATAGTTATATAAGCTGCTTTCCAGGATTAAGTTATCACAAATTATGCTGCTATGTACATTGGTATGTGTGCATCAGTGTAGTATGATGTCATTAGCTCTTTGGGGAAGATACCCAAAAGAGGATAGCTGGGTAATATGGAATTTCTAATTTTAGTTCTTTGAGAAGTATCCGTACTGATTTCCATAATTGTTGTACTAGTTTACATTCCCACCAACAATGTAGCAGGGTTTCTTTTTCATCATGGGCTCACCAGCATTTGTTATTTTTTTTTTTTATTTCTTCTTGACTGCTACTTTTTCTGTAATAAGATGGACTCTTAGTGTTGTTTTAATTTGCATCTCTCTAATGGCCAGAGATGTTGAACATTTTCTCATATATTTGTTGGCCATTTGTACTTTTTCCTCTTTGAAATGTCTATTCATTTTACTTGCCCATTTCTTGACTTGGTCTTTAATTTTAAGTGGTCTAACTTCTTTTGAGTTCTGTCTATATTGTAGATATTAATCCTCTGTCTGAGGGGTAGCTGGTGAAAATTTTTCCCATTCTATAAGTTATCTCTTCACTATATTAAGTGATTCTTGCTGTTATTTCTTGTACAGTTGAGATTCTGTTTAGAAAATCCTTTCCTACACCTATGTCTTCAAGTGTTTTACCCATTTTATCTTCTGGTAGGTTTAATGTTTTTGTTTTGATGTTTAGATCTTTGATCCATTTTGATTTAATTTAGTACACAGTGAGAAATGATGTTATCTTAATGGGAAAAATTGTCATCACCAAATTGATCTACATATATATTTCCTTTTTCTTTCCTGTTTTTCTTACTAATTTTTAAAGAATGTCTTTGCTGATACCCACACATCATTTTGCTTAATATAACCCTTGATGAGATTCCATCCCACTCCTTCCCTCTATGTAAATAAATCAGGCAATTTAGGATCTGCACAAACCGAGATGCTAATTATCACCCACCAATGCTGAAATGGCTTGAAATGTTGGAATCTGACAGCATTGTTATTTAACATAGAAAGAATTAAGATCAAGCCTGAAAAATACTGACATTGAATTTCTTGCATCCTGCTATACTTAGAAAAGAATTTTAAACTGCATTTTTAAATGTGGGGCAAATAACATGTCAGCGACATACTAAAGTTGTCACACTATCTCATTGTTTCCTCCACACAAATCCTCTGTACAGGGCTATGCCCAACACCTATGGGCCAACTTTGTCTTCTCTAGGTTCCTTGTGTCTCTGTTCCTCTCTGTTGCACAGAATGTATCTGTCCTCTTCTATGTTATTAAAATAGTTCTCAGTTGTTGAGGAGGGATAGAAGTGGTGGAAATATATATTAGCCTTTCATTCCTGACATGCCCAATGTAAAGGAGGAAAGGTTTATTTTGGCTCATGGTTGCAGAAATTTCAGTCCATGGTCAACTGGCTCCAAGGTAAAAAAATCATGGCAGAGGAAAGTTGCTCACCTCGTGGCAACCAGGAAGTACAGTGAGCACAAGAGAGCCAGAGAAAACCTATACCTTCAGCGTCATGCCCCTGAGACCCACTTTCTCCAGCCAGACCCCATCTCCTAACAGCATAAACAGCTATGAATTCATCAATGGATTAATGCATTGTTAATGTCACTGTCTTCCATGATGCACTCACCTTCCCAAAACCCAACCTCTGAACATTGCTGCACCAGGGAGCAAGCCCTTAATGCATGAGTCTTTGAGGACACTTTCTAAGTAAACTATAACAAGATAATTACATTAATTTATTTCTTAGGATTATATTTATTTTAGATAAGACATCATTGTTTTCTTCTGTTACTCTAATTAGAAAAAGACTGCATCTCATTTTATCTTTCACATGGGACTAACTGCGTTATCCTCTTAGATGACATTCTCTTTGAGAGCAATGCTTACATTTCTTTAAAAATCCAGGTAACCAGTAAGTTTCATATATTAACATGATACGTGCCTGGCCCACTCAAGTCTATTTTGCCTAATGAAACCTGACTTTAAAAGACGCTTAGCCAGATCAGTAGTCACATCTCTGGGAGTCAGGAAAGCTCATCATTCTCAAGTTTAACTTTGGTGCTAGTTTGCTCAGTGATTTTTGGTAGATTTTTTTTTCATTATTGTTTTCCTCATCTATAAGATTAAAGGATTTGGGCTAGAGGTTCGCTAAAATTTCTGTCCTTCCCTAGTTCTGATGAAATTCTATAGCTTTGTAGGGATAAATTATTATGAAGCTTAAAATATCTCTGTTTAAGTCCTGATCAAAATGAAAATTGATGCCAGAGGCTACAAGATTTTTTTTTTAAAGCAGAAGCCTTGGGAACCTGGTAAGCTGTTGACATAAGTTCTTTGAAGAATGAAAAATGGAGTAATTACTAGGTTATATTTAAACACTCAAAGGGAAAGTTCAGTAGATATTTGCATATCATCATTTAACCCAAAATGTAAATAAATCTGTGCTAACCTGCATTTAATTATTAAAAATGAAGTCTGTATCTCAATTAGTTTACTAAAATGGAGAGATAAACTTTCCTAAATTATCAAAATTTGTATTTTAATAGTTCCAAGAAGGATTGACTTATACCTTGAGGTTATACCTATTATAATTACATGCATTTGATTACAATATTTGTTGTAAACTATTTAACTTTATAAACTATTTGTTATGGAAGTTGTGCATGCTCAAAGACTGTGATAATTAACCTGCTATGACTACCATTTTTCTTTAATTAACTCAACCTGTACCAACACTGTGTAGATTTTCTTAGCATGAGAACACATCTGAGGTGTTGTTCCTATTGAATACTTATTTTGCAAGTAAATGTTTCTAACAGATTAAATTTAAACATCCAGCAGAATATCAGTTTTTAAAGAAATCTAACAGTCATCTTAATTTGTTTTTGAAAATTGGGCAGTTTAAGGCTCCCTGTCTCTTTTGATCAAATGTCATGCACCTGGAATATCTGTAATTAATTTATTGCATTTCCTAAAAAAGCAAAATAAATTCATGTCAAGTTTATGATAATTCAAAAGTATTAGCAAACATTTATGATAAAAATCCCCTTTCTTATCACTCTACTTTCTAGAGAGAAATAACTGTTGTGCCTCTTGGCACAAGGGAAATAGTATTAGTCTCCTAATTTCCTCTTCGAACTATCCCAGCTGTTGATGATTACTGAGACTCACAGAACTCAAGAAAAGGGTTGGGCGCTGGTAGAAAATAGGGGTCCCAAGCCTCAGTAATGGCACTTACCCTCCCTATTGTCATGGGATGCTAGTTTACCTCTAGCTGTATAGGGGAAATGAAGTTGAAAAAAAACAAAGCTGCTTGGGTAAACTATAAAGGAATGCTTGAAGTATATTATTATATACGTTTGAGAATATAAACAAATATTTGCCACTTCACTGGAAACCCAATGCATTGAAGACAAATTTGTGTAAGTTAAACTCTATTTCCCACCACTGTCCACCATTATAAAATTAAAGATGTATCACCATGAAAGGAATGCTTTAAACTCACCAAACTGATGCTTTGACTTTGTTTACTTTTTTTATAGAAAAGGTTAAATTGGTGACAGTTTCTAGCCTGCTCGCACTTAAGTATGAGTAGATATATGGCTGGAGTTGAACTTCTAACGAGGCCACTGATTTTTGCATTGCAGAGTTTTCCCAAGCTTGCTGTTGGTGGTGTTATTTTTCAATGATTCCCACACTCTAGAAAATGATACTTTCCCTTTTGATTGGGAATAATGATCCTATATGCATGGAACCCAGAACTTTCCTGATGGAGTAGAAATCTAGGAAGGGCCTGTTAAGGATTCCTTTGCCCCTCAGTTTGCTTACCTGGAGACTAATTACATTAGTACCACTTGACCCTAAATGTTGATCCCAATTATCTGCTTCAGGTCTGGCCATACTTGACTCAAACCAGGTCAAAGTCACTTCGCTCTGGGAGATTTGGTCTTTGGAGGAAGAACAGTGTCAGTGTCTACCCATGGGCTACAAAATTAGTGTGTAAATCAACACTGGTGTCGGCAGTGATGTTTTCCAAAGTGTAGAGAAAACACTTATCTAGTAAGAGAAGAAAGAAGCCATTCCTAGAAAGAAGCAGAGAAGAAAAATGAAAAGCACCCTGGAAACTCTTAAATCCCTGATTCCAGATGTTCCTGAAGTCTGTTATGGCTTTGCTATCAAAATATTCTGTAGGATACCGCCATATTCTTCCAATTTTTCCAATTTTGCTTGAGCCAGCTGGAATTTTGTCACTTAATATCCAACAGAGTCTAACCAACATATCTTACCTTGTTTGATTACCAACAGTATCTAATGAATTGAATGAAGTAGTACAGTAGCAGAAGATGATAAGTACGTAATATCCATTATCTATATAGAACGTGTTTGAGTTTGAATCGAAGGTTATGAAAATATGTCTATCAGTAATTCTTAATTACCAATAAATTTATATTTTTGGATGTTAAGTTGGAAGAGTGGATATGAATATTCAATCGTAAGAAAAAATGCAGATATGGATGAGTGTGTATAAAATAGTTGTGGTCCTCTTTAGCAGTGAGTAAAATTGAGCAATTATATTAAGGGTGTTCCCTTTGAGATTATCTAATTTATTCTTCTTATTTACTTTTTATATAAGTAAACTGAGGTAAGACTTGGTAAATTGTTTGTAGTAATTAGCAATATTACCTTCCTTTTCGTGTCTATTTGTTTTTGTTTTTGCGCAGTGCTGGGGATTGAACCCAGGGCTGTGCACATGTGAGGCAGGTGTTCTACCACTGAGCTACATCTCCAGCCCAGGTTTCTTGGATTTTAGAATATTATGCTTTGTGGAATTAGCTCTGGTTGGATGAATACTAATTGTCATGTGAGCTTTTCACTCTAAGTCTCAATTTGTCCTTTGTAAGTGAAGTGGTTTATTCCAGATCATAACTAACATTCATTCTGGCTCTAATATTCCATTATTCAATAATGTTAGGATGCATAAAATTATTGTACAGTGTTTACATAGAATCAGAGGACTTTGGTTTTGTTTGAAAATCTGGATTGAAATTCTACTTTAAAAAGAAAAAGAAATGACTGAGAGAAAGGAGAAAAGCTATACCAGAAAGACAAAAATCTCAGAAGTGACATGGATTAAGACCAAAATATAATTGATGTATTTGTTAGCGATTTACAAGATTAACCATTATGGACTTTTTAATAGTCATCTTGCCATTTACATCTGGCTTACAAACAGATTTTGCTGTTTAGTTTTTTGCATGTAGTCTAAGCACAATGTTTTTCAATTAAAAATGTATCAGAATCAGGTTCAGGAAATAATTCAGTGCAGAACACTTAAAGCTTCAGCCTTGAAGATGAAATGTGCTATATTTTTAAAGCCTTAGCTACAATGACACTGTGAATTAGTCATACCTCATAGTAATTTATAGGAAGACTATTAACAATAATGCATTTCTTGGTCATTGAATTTCCATGACCTTTTTAAAACCACAAATTCAAGCACCTTTGTTTGACTGAGAGATTTTGGGTTGAATTTACATGCTGATATTTACTACCTGTGAATCCCTGGCCAAGTTATCCAACCTTTACAAGCATCAGGTTCCTTTTCAGTAAAATGGGGGCGCCATTTACACCTAATTCCCATCACTGTGACCCATCACAGTGTAAGTACAGTAGGTCTCCCATTTTGGTTAGGCCAGTTGGAATCATATTTCTGTTATATGCAAAAAATACATGTAATTAAGACCTAAATCAAGATTAAAGACACAAGATCTCCTCCTGTGTGAGTGAGAAACCAATATTATTAATTTATTGTTTCCCAAGTGACCAATAAACAGCAAATTGCCTAAGGAGGACTGGAGACTCTTAAATGCAGATGGTTCACTACTTCACTGCTTGCTGCCTTGTTACCTTCTACCTGCCATGAACTGTTTCTGCTCTGTGATACCCATCTGCCATGCCACCCTGCCTTGGAGCCAGCCAACTATGAACTGAAACCTCCACAAACTCCTCCTTCAGTGCTGGGATTACAGGTGTGTGCCACCCATACATGGTTAAGCTGTCAACTTGAGGCTGATCCAGAGCAAGTATTATGTTTTGTGTGGACAGTGTCACTGTCCCCAAGGAGATGTCATAGTGGCTGGTGAGGAAAGTTGAGGCCTGGGAGAAGGGTGCAGTTTCTCTGCATCGAGGTCCCCCTCATCTGAGAGCACCTGAGGCACCAAGAGAGAGATAAGCAAAGGAAATGTCTGTGAGATGCCATCGTTGTAAAAGCACGATTTGAAACATGATTGATGTTTTGAGGTTACTGGAGCACCTGGATCTCTGATTATTCCGTGTGAGCATTGTAGAGGCTAGGACTATCCCACCTCCAGGCGCATAGATTTCTCAAGAGCCTATAGGAAAAGAAGCTAAAATATAAGTGCCCATAAACCATATGTAACTTATCTCAACTTCCTCAGGAATGGCCCCCCGAAAGCTGATAAGACACTTAAGCCAGTGACACAAGAAGATCAGTTGTCATCTGAAGAAAGAGTGAGATCCACTGCAGTAATTTTTGCAAGAGAGAAATTGAACCCAATCTGACTACCTGAACTCAAGCATCTCACACCAATTAAAAAGAATGAAGGCAAGTTTTCCTCAACAGGAAGAGATGTCAAATGCAAAAAGCAAAGCACAGACTATCTATAGTGGTCTTATTAAAATAAGTCTGTGTACTGCCTCACAAGCACAAGGTCCCAAGTTCGATCCCCAGTACACCCCCCAAAAGAAAGTATGTGTGTGCTACTGTAAGTGTATATTATGTATACATTAAATATGTGTATTTGTATGTAATTAAAGAACTCAAAAGCAAAAAAAATGAATGCAGATTCCAAGGTACCATCTCCCACAGGTTCTGGTTCAGGACGTCTGCATTTCAAACTGATAATTTGCATTTTAATGAATATCTCATGCAAGTCTAAGGCATGGGAAGAGTAGAAAATGGGCAGGAACACTTCTGTGACACTTTGAAAGCCTGGATATTACTTAAAGATGGTGCTGGCCATGTCAATTATGAGGAGTCAGCTACGTGGAGTTTGAAGACTGATTTGATGGTAAAGTTAATTATTTCTTCTTATGGTGTTTTATCCTTCTGATGTGTTAGGAGCAGGAGATGAGGGCAGACAATCTAGTCAGACTTGGGGTTCAAGGGTTTGGAGGAGGAATGGGGAAGAACTAAAGGTCAGAATAGGAGATGATGTTTGGACATAGTGAAAAGTTGAGAGTGGGCAGAAGGAATGGAGTTCTCTTCTGGCCCCACAGGAACTATCACAGTGTTAGGATCCCTGGCCAGAAGCAAAGGAAAGAGAAAAAGCAGAACTAAAGGTCTTCTGATGGAAGAAGCCATTTCCATATCTCTATGCCTCCTTCCTCACCCTGCCTCTGCTGGGAAGCTGGTTTATAGGTGGAGGGGAGGATATTTCACTGGTCCTTGCTTTCTGATCTCATGGAAAGTTGCCAGATGATCATCTTGGGAAGAATTACTTCCTACCACATAATTGACCCTGCTGTAATTTGTATTTATGTCAGCATCTTTCTGAAGTGCATCAGCAGTGCATGGAGCAGCTCTAACCACAGGCAAGCTGCAAGGACACTCATGAGAAGCCTTTCCATCTGAGAAACACAAAACAGCTCCATCCATCTCACTGACACCCTAGAGGTAAGTGTGAGAGCAATAAAAATTGTCTTGGGGGTGGGCTGGAGAGAAGGGGTGGTGTAAAGACTCTTGAGTTGTTTCCTGGCTTTGCCAAAAGGCATTAGTGGGAAATGAAAAATGGGTGTGGTTAAATTCTCAGTACCTTGGAATGTCATTGCAAGAAAGAAATTTAGAGATTATTCAGTCTATAACTCTATTTTTACAACTGAAAGGCAGCCCCAGAGAAAGAAAATGAGGTGTCCACATTCACATATCTAGTTGGTACAGAGCCAAGTTTAGAGTTTTGGTCCCCAAACATTGAGATTAGTGCTCAACTAGCAAGGCATCATACTGTGCACCCAAAACAAAATTATCATGAGTACAGTTTATGACTGCGTGTAAAACACGACAGTATCACCAGTGTAAGATGTGCAAATGTAGCAATGATGTTATTAGTTATCTTAAGCTGCCTTAATGAAGTATTGCAGACTGAGTGACTTAAACAACAGAAATTTATTTCTCACAATTTTGGAGGCTGGGATCTAGTGGCTGATTTGGTTCCTGATTCTCTTCTATAAGCAGTACCTCAGTTCTCGAACTTAATTCTTTTCATTATTCTGGTTTCAAATGGAATTGGATAAGAACTAACTCAAATTCAATGGTTTGGCTCAATGTTGACCTTATGGAGAAATTTGATTCAGGTCTGGTCCAATTTGGTTTGCGACCAGAATTGTGGAAAGAATTAAGTTCATGAACTGAGGTACCACTTATTTGTAGACAGCCACCTTTTTGGTGCATTGTTATAGTGGAGAGAGACCAATTTAGTCTAAATTGCTTCCTTATAGGCTCTCAATCAAAGTATAATTATACTGGTGGTTGAGTTTTAACATATGACCTGGAGATGATACAGTTCAGTCCGCAGCAATGAGCATCTTTCAGCTTAACTTCATCCTTTAGTCCTTGGCCGTGCTGATTTAGATGAAGGTAGGAATTTGTTCTTACTGACAATAATAAAGATACTGCTTCTGAAAGGAAGGAAAAAGTGGAATATTTATTAATAATATCATCTATCTACTTATTTCCTGTGGTGTTTTCTTATGAAGACAAAAAGGTCAGTAAAAAACAATCTACTCTGTATTAGCCAAGTAACACTGATTTTTGTCTTAGATAAATGGAATCCCCAATGTCAGTTGACTGAGTTGAGTACCTGTACAATCCCTTATCTGCAATTCTAAAATATACAGTCTTTGAAATCAGATTGGGTTCTTGATAAATGTATAGCAAACTCATTTAGGGGGCAAAACCTGTTCTGTCCTGATGCAAGGCTTTTATTCATTTCACTTATGGAGAATATATATGTATATATTTTGCTAAAGAAATACTAAAGCATTTGATTACAGATTCCTGCCCCAGATTCTGCAGTGTCTATTAAGAAAGGCATTGGATTGTTTTTCACAAATACAAAATAGTATGAATTCTGGAAGCACATATGGCACCAGAGGTTTTAGGCCAGGAAATGAGAGTCTTTACTAAAGCGAATATTTTACTCCAAGGACTGAAACTACATATGATATGGTAGAGGCAAAAAGCAAAGTTAAGCAGAAGCAACTGTTTGTTCAAATTTCCTTGGAAATAAGTGAATTCCAAGGCTATCACATAGAGTGTGGATGAGAAAGTGACTGAATTTTACAAGTGTCCATCTGACTTCTGTCCATCTCTACTGACTGCAAGTGGGCCATGGAATTCTTCATATGAAAATTTTAGCCCCAAATATATAGATCCATACTGTACAGGGCTCCGAGAAGAAAAGTCATGGGATTTGAAGCAGCAGCAGAATACAGGCATCTCAAGAATTTGGTGACACTATTTTAGCCACAGATTGACCTAGGGGGAGGGGCTTCACTTTCTGCTGATTCCTTCTTATTCATCTCATCTTGTTGGAAATTAGCCAAACACGCGGTCTATACACTTCCTTTTTCTTTTTTCATTTAAGTGTAGATGTTGTGAGTAGCTTTCTTTACCACATTCTGGATCAATACCTAAAAATCATGTAAAGAGGACTTGCATCCCACATAAGCCTTATTTGAATGGTGTCTTAATAATGCAGTTTTGGGCTCTTGAAGAGCAATTTCTTGGCTAGGAGCCTAGAGCCATGGTTTTAGTTTCCACCTGAATATTAATTTCCAGTGTGACCGTGAGCATGTGATTTTCCATCTGTAGACCTGCTTCTTTATTTAGAAAATAAGGGACTTGGAACTGATGATCTTGGAGGCCTCTTTTGTGGTTAATCTGGAACCTACAAATGACAAGATGATAATGATTGCACTAGGCCCAACAATCTGTTTACTGATTTATGCTTTAGACAATCCTCGCATCCATTAAGTCATTGGAGACCAAGAAATTGAGGGAGAGAGAGGGAGAGGAGGGGAGGAGACAGAAAAGAATGAAGATGTGTTCTATACTTGTGCCAACTCCTCAAGATGAATGTAATCATTATGAACTGCAAATATGGACTAATAAAAAAATTTTTAAAAAGACATTGGAGAGCCGGGGATTTAGCTCAGTGGTTTTGCCGCCTGCTGTGCAGGCGCAAGGACCTGAGTTTGATCCCCGGTACCAAAAAAAAAAAAAGACATTGTATATTTACAACAAGCCTGTTACTATATGAAGGATAAATAAGTATAATGCTCTTCCAGGAAGGGGAAGGAAATGAAAAATGAATTAAGATGTGTTATGTACAGGTACCGACTCCCTACGAGGAATGTGATCATTATGTACTACAAACATGGACTAATAATAAATAAAAATAGAAAAAATAAGTATTTTTCTCTTCTAAAGAAGTTCAGAGAGAAAAGAAGCCACTTGGCTGAGGTCATAGGGCAAGCTAGTATTTCATAAAGAAAGGCCAATAGCAGGTTGTCTGACTCCCTCATTCCCACCCTGGGTTCTTTCCACTCGGCCTATTTCAGAAATGTCTTGCCTAACAGCACTCTTGGAGAAAATACACTCAGGACCTGCTTATGTTCCCCCCAATTTTAAAGCCTAGTGTGGGTGGAATGACTGTCTTGTGTGTATGATACTGGGGTTGAATCCAGAGTTTTTGCGATCCTGTCTCACGATGTTGCCCAGACTGAACTTGGGGTCCTCCTGCCTCAGCACCTGAAGTAGCTATAATTAAAGGCTTTTTCTACATTTTGGCCATATAATAAGTGGAGAGAAGCAGCCTAGTAATTTTTAGCTTTTGTTAGTCAAGGCCTTGGTGTTACTTACAGACTGAGAAGATATTGGCAGATGCAATTTCAGAAATCTGTAAGAGAGAAATACAAAAGAGGAGAGTTACCTTCCTGGGCCTCAGTTCCCTTATGTGTACCTGAACTTGGCATTCAGTGTTCCTGTGTGGCATGAACTTGGCTGTCTGTCATCTGCCTTTGAGCTTCTCTAACACAGCTCCTTTCTGTACTCTGTAAGCCCACTTTTCCTCTCTTATCCATGAGGTACCCAAATTCTACTTTTGCTTTCACAATTCCCCCATCCTTGAATTTTTTATCTTCAGTATTCCAATTCTCCTTTTTTATTTTTAAGACCAACACAAATGTCATGACACTCCTGAACTGTCTACTGAAATCTGGCATTTCTTCCTAACTTCCTGTGAGCCCCTTGTTTTACTTGCATGATTCTTAACTATTTCTACCTGGGTTTATGATATCTGTTACATATCCTGTGCCATCAGTGACAGACTAACTCTGAGTCCTGTCCCTTCCCTGTAACCGGGCACCTAGAGAATTGAGAGCTTAATAAATATCTGAACAAAAATGAACGAATGAGATCGAAGTTTCTTTCTGACGCTAATTCTGTGATTTGTGAATAATATACCTATCCTGAAGCAATGTTATCAAGAACATACTTAAAACTCACTTTTTAAAAAGTTATAGTTGGGACTTTTCCTAGAAAAAAACTAAATGGTTTTGCTGAATTCCTGTTTCTCTAAGAAGAAATACGTTCAAAGGTGGGTGCCATGTTGCAGAAAAAATGCTGCCTGAAGATTTTTTTCCTGGGAACATCAGTTTTGAGATCCTGCTCGGATTCTTGCTGGCTGTATAACCTTAGGCAAATTGTGTCACTTCTCTGCATTCAGTTTTGTTTGCCAGAAGATAATGATATCTGTTTCACAGAGTTGTTGGGAGGAGTTAGTGTGATAATGGGTCGAAAGTGTTTGAAAGTGTTTTGCAAATTGAGAAGACTGTCATCCATAATAAAGCTTATTATTACCACTCTTAGTGTTATTATTTTAGAAGTCATTCCCATGTGATATCAATGCAGTCTCTACAGCTCCTTTGGGCCTCTAAGAGTACAGGCTGTATTTACAAGTTTATACTGTACTTATTATGAGGTTGAATAACAGCCAAACAATGCCACTAGCTCCCGGTCCTTATTTATAGAGCACCTTTCTTCTGAGATGGAGAGCTGTTAAAAACTGGCTCCATCATTCTTACATCAATCATTCATCCAACAAATATTTCCTGCATGCCTACTACGTGTCAGGCAGCATCTTCAGACAAGTGGGAGGGCCATTAATATCGTTAATGTCCTGTTCACACTATGGGAAGTGAAGGGCTTTCAAAGCCATATGGACAGACAGGACAGGAGGACAGAATATAGCACAGGGCTTAGGGTAGCAGCTGTAGTGGCCCATGTTGTGCTAATACCAATTCTTTCGTGAACTGAAGGCCCTTCAGTTCTGCTTAGAGTGACCTGTCTTCACCCACAGCAAACTGGGTCTTTGCCATTATGTGCTCTTAATGAAAAATGATGTCAGCAGCCGAAAGGCACATTGTGTGACCCAAGTTGCAGGGATTAGTTTTCTGAACTGCCCTGGTCAGCTCAGTTTCAGATATTTTGCAAAGGAAAGCTTAAATGTAGCTATTGATCAAGAGAGATTTGAGTCTGTTCCCAGCTGACACCTGCAGAGCCCTGCACCTGGGTACAGACACATTCACAGTGTGGAAACTTCACTTTCATCCTCCAGAGACAATGTACTCTTTCTTCCAAGTGGAAGACTTTTAAAATGCTGGGATAAAAGTTCCCCTTTCATGTTCAGCAACTCAGAGAGCTGGGAGACAGCAGGAATGTGCTGATCCAGCCCAGTGTGCTGCAGAGCGTCACTAGGTATGTTCCTCCCCCTCAGCCTTCTAGCCTCCTGAACACATTTCTTACCACAGGGCCTGAGTGGGTGTCCACACCCTTGGAATAACCTAGCAGTGTTGACCAGCGCAGGAAAGCAACATACATATTTTCAGTGGTAGAGTAGTTGACAGTCAATTTGCCACACTGGCTGAGGGAATATGGACCCTGAGAAAGACACAAAGATAATAGGACAATTTCCTCTCAAAAAAAGATCACAAGAGGGTGATGAAGACCATACAGAAATAATGAAAAGGGACTGCTTATTCAACTAATAGTTCAAGACAGATTTTTTTTTTTTTTAACCTGAATCACATTCTTCAAAGAATTGAAAAAAAAGAGTTCGGTGGAAGCAGGAAAATTTTTTCTCTTATTTCTATAATATGGTATTTTGGATACCTTTGTAGATAATGAAGCAGAATTTTGGAGAAAAAACCCAGATGGGACAGGAAGGGGTGTTTTGCTGAGGTAAGCAATGTCCTAGGGACAGGAAGTTGATGCTGTTCTTGGGCATCAGGAGGGGTCCTGCAAAGATGCTAGGAGAGTGGGATCGGTATGTGCTGCCGGAAAACATTCCTGTGGGTCACCATGGCAGCCCCCTCAACTTCCGTGTAATTGGTTCTGCATATCCATTAAGACTTTGAACATGCTATGTGGAAGCATTTAATGATTGGCTGAGTACAACCTAAATCCTTGGCCTACAGTTACTATTTCACAGCTTTCCCAGTCTCTCAAATCTAATATATTCCTTAGGGCAACTGGAAATCCAGTCACATCTCCGATAACAAATGTTGTGTAATTTCTGATAAATGAAAGCTCAGAAAGATCTACCATGATGGTTTTTCCATCCACTTCAGATTTGGCACGAATATTGTAAACAATTTACTTGCATTTGGCAAAATGGCCCTAGAAATTTAGTAAGTACCCCGGGTTATTAGGTTTACTTTGATAAGTAATAAATTGGCTTGAGTGATGAAAAAAAGAAAACTCAATATCTTCCTTTTGGTAATGTTCCTTAGGCTCATAGCATCACCTCTTCAGGTGATTTAAATATAGGTAACCATTTTACTCTTGGAGGTAATTTTCTCTTGTTCTTCATTTGATTGTTAACATATTCTCAGTGATTTAGGAATTAGTGCATTTATCTATTGTTTAGTTGTCCTTAGAGTAATATTTTAGTTATAGGTGGTTTTGTTTTTCATTTTTAAAGAAATTCATCAAATACATATATTTTATATATTTGTGAATGTATTGACTCCTCTATTTCAAACATATGCAGAGTTCCAGACTAGCAAGAATTAGAACAGTATAAAATAGTAGGAGTAGCCCTGGAATACAGGAGCCCAGAGTCTACAGGGATTCTGCTTTGACCAGCTTTATGATGTTGGACATGTCACATACCTGTTCTGGGCCATGATTTGCCTTCGGGGAAAACTCCCACCCTTTCCTTCCTTCAAATGCTCATGTACTATTAGACGTGGTGCATTGTACTAGGTATTGCACATACAGTTGTAGGTGCTAAACCTCATAGAGCTTAAATTTAAAGGGCTCCTGAAGTGTGAGTTGAAGAATTATGGTGATGGTGATGCCCTTCCATGACATAAAACATTACAATTCTTCATTTAAATATTTGCCAACATGACTTGATAATCTAATCCAAATCTAATCATTCTTTGTAGAAGGAGAGTTTACACATTAATATTTACTCTGTTTTAGTTTTCCTGAGCATGGATATTCAGTATACATTTTTTTACTTCATGATAAAATTTTATAAGCTTTTAAATTAAAACTATTTACCATAGTTATTGTAGCAGTATCATATTAAAAACCAACTGGAGAAAAATTTAAGTTCAAAATTGCAAGAGGAGAGAAGTGTTCAAATTCAGTTCACCAGTGATTACTTAATCCAGCCACATGTTCACTTTAACAACTTTTGTTAGCCCTGTTTGCATGATTTGTTTAACCTCCTGACCCTTAAAAATGAAGACTCATAACTTGGAGATAATATATACAAAGTATATACTATTTAGAGTAAGTGGTTAATAAATTGTACAAATCAATTATCAGGTTCTGTGCCAGGCTCTCTCTTGCCCTATTCTATAGGGCAGAATGGATGAAAGAAGTGAGCCACTGTGACTTTTGTGGATACAGAAGTCCTGAGAGAGGTAGACCTGCTATTCTGAAGTTTGTTCAAAAACTCACGGAATTAGGGACCTGATAAAGGCACAGCTGAAGGAACGTTAGGTCAGAATTTGGATATTACATCATGCTGATTAGAGAATTCAGGGTGTAAAAGCAAGTCAGATGCACAAGAAGATAGAAAGAATCCAGGATCAAATTGCTGAGCGGTTGAGGTCAAAGGGTGAGAATCTAAATTTGCCCCTGGTTCAGATTTGTTTTTTGCTGTCTCAACATCTTGGAAAGTCAAGGTTGGGATCCCCAAAGAACTGCACTGGAAAAGAAAGAACTGAGGAAAAACATACATGCAGGATTTGATCTTCACAGCCAAGAAACTAAATCAGGTAGAACAAGTAAATATAAAAATTGTTATTATAGTCTGGATGTTAGATGTCCCACAGAGGCTATGTGCTACCAGTCTGAGGTGCTGTTGGGAGATAATAGAACCTTTGAGAGGTGAGGCTTTAGTGGAAGCAAGTCAGGTGGCTGGGAGAGCCCCATTAAAAACAATAGTGTGATCCTCACCCTTTCATCTATCTTTGTTTGATTCCTGGCTACCATGAGGCAAACAGCTTTGATCTACCACACACTCCTTGCCTTCATGTTCTTCTGCCTTGCCACACGCTGAAAGGCAGCAGGGCCACCCAACCATGGACTGAAACCTCTGAAACCATAATCTAATACTTTGAGTAACACAATGGTCAATTCTAAGTACAACAGAAAGCAAGCTGAGGGTTTTAACACAGGTGATTAAGTTGCTATGGAAGGCCCCTTCATCCTGGCAGTTCCTCTGCTCCAAACTTAGAGCAGCTACCCTAAATAGCCAAGGCCATTGGAACAGAAATTAAAATTGTCCCTTGAGGTTTAGCTGAACTCCTAGAAGTGCTAAGACCTCATCCAAACTCTCTTTTTTCTTGTCATCTTCCTTTCAACAACACCAGACTATTTATCTCATTTCCTGTACATTGTCTCTCCACTGAGTCTCTAATACTGAAATCTCTGCCAGAAATGGCTTTTTTATCCAGAATTTTGTGTTCTTTGCTCCTTCCCTGAGTGGAAAAGTAATGCATTCTCTCTCTTGGCCTGTAGTGGACCACAAGTCTAAACACTAGTGGTAGAAGATGTCTTCCTACCAAGCATATATCCTTGAAGCATGGACAAAGGTCAGTTATTTAAATTCTGTAATTAGTTGGTTGTATTTCTAACTCTGCAGCTCACTTATATATTTTGGGCAAATAATATACCTTCTTGGAGCCTCAGTTCCTTATCAGTGTTATTGTGGAGAATTAATAAGATAATAAATATAAAGCACCTGTCTTAGCCACTTTCTCATTGCTGAGACAAAGATAGCTGACACCCGTAACTTAAAGGAGGAGAGGATTATTTGGTTTATAGTTTCAGCCCATGATTGGCTGGCTCCAATGCAGAAAACAGCATAGTGGAAACATTTGGTAAAGGAATGCTGCTCAGGTCATGGCAACCAAGAAACAGAGACAGAAGGGATGAGAGAGATGGAGGGAGGGAGGGAAGGAGGGAGAGAGAGAGAAAGAGAGAGAGAGGGGGAAATCTTCCATGATTCCCTTCTAAATTGGCCCCACTTTCTAACAGCAAATCAGCTGTAGTATCCCATGATCCAACCACCTTTCACAAGCTCCACCTCTGAGCACATGAGGCCTTGGGAGGGACATCCAGATCTAAGCCACAACATTCTGCTTCCAGCTCCCCAAAGACCCATGTGTATTATTTTATGCAAAAGGCACTTAGTCCATCTCTAAGAGTCACCAAAATTTTAACAGTTCCAGTATTGCTGAAAAGTGCAAGTCCAAAGTCTCCTCTGAGATACAAGACAGACTCTTAGTTGCAAGACCCTGTAAAATTTAAAAAGAAAGTTAAACACTGCCAAGATACAATGGCACAGCGTAAACATCACCATTTCAAATAGGAGAAACAGGGGGATAGAAAGCAATTGGACCAAAGAAAGGCCAAAAACCAGGGCAAACATTAAATCCTATAGTTCCACATCCAGCACCTAGGGCAAGTTGTAGCAATAAGATGAGAGCTCCAAAGGGCTTGGGTGGTCTCACTCCTATGGCAGTGCCAGTTGCAGCCTTCACGGCCTCTCTCGGGCTAGCTTTGCTCACTCTCTGCATCTCTCCTCAGATGTTCCATGTTTCTGAGGTCTTCACCTTCCTGTGGTCTCTATTGCACCTTCAGCTCCCTTCTCTCGGCTTCACACACTGCCCTCCCAAGGGCACATTTTCTGACCTCCAAGGCTTTCTTCTGAAATCTGTATGGAAGCTTCCCTGGCCCCACAGTTCTTGGATTCTGCATGCCTGTAAAACCAGCATCACCTAGATGATGCCAAGGTCTGCCACCAGCTGGAGTCATGGCAGCCATGAAGCAGAGTGTCCTAGTTACTTTCTCATGACTGAGACAAAATGCTTGCTACCCACAACTCACAAGGAGGAAAGGTTTATTTTTGGCTCATAGTTTGTAGAGGTTTCAGTCCATAATCTGCTGGATCCAAGACAGGGAGGCATGGCAGAAGTGAATTGCTGATGGTGCTGCAGACAGGAAGCAGAGAGATCAAGGGAGGAGGGAGGGAGACGGAGGCTTCCAGGCCACGCCCCCAGTAGCCCACCTCCTCCAACTAGGCTTCACTTTCCAAATCCCAGCCCCCCACCTCCACAAATCCCATCTCTGAGCACAGGCTTTGAGGGAACATTGCACGTAATTAGGATCTATCTTTGTTTCTCCCCCCGCCCCCACCTCCCCTCGTGCTGTGCTGGTGATTGAACTCATGGCCTTATGTATCCTGGGCACATGTATACGATTCATCTATATCCCCAGCCTGTTTGTTAAATTTAATGTATGGAATTCATGATATAAATGAACAAAAACATAAAGTAGTTATGTAGCGTATAGTGGTTTGGGGGGCTGTAAGAAAGAAGTTTGGTTTTCTAAATAATCATGCTGTCCCTTTGAGAAATTCTCTGATGTTATACCATAGCAAATCATCTCCTTCTCTTGACAATTTCACCATTTTATTACCATTACAGTGATACAATGGTGACATTTTAATTTCACCCCATAAATAATCCCCAAGGCAAGTTGTTGAAGTTAATTTCATAAACATTTGATTTTCTGAGTGTTGATTTCTCTTCTGAATTTTGATTTTTAGTTTATCATTGAGATAGATAAACTAGTCTCTATTTCTTTCTTTCCTTATCCCATTTCCTTCTAGTTTGTCTGTTTCAGATTTCAGTGGTTCTCCATTCAAGGCCAGAGTGGTACTTGTTGCATGACTTCCCCTATAAAATAAATTTTTTTTCTATAAAATAAATTTTAAAGACATACCCACAGAACAACGAAGGCCAAATGCAGAGAAGACACCATCTCTGTTGGCAGGTTCCCACCTCCATCTGCACTTCCCCAAAGTGTCTGTGCTCTGTACTTACAGGATGTTAGTCTTATGGCACTATTATCCAGAGCAAATAATGCTGAGGGTAATAATAGCAAATGACTTGGCCCATGCATCAATGTGAAAACAGAGTTTACAAATGCGCAGTAATGTACCCTGCAGGAGTACATTATCTTTTTTAAATGTGTTTCTTGAACATGCTTATATTCAGTTGCAAAGGGACTACATCCATTATTAGAAAAGTAATGTTTCTCTTTTACGCTAGGAGATTCTTGATAGATGATCACTACATTTAGCCACGGAAGCTAATATATCACTTAAGCAGGGAAAACCCTCTGTTCAGGGAGAAAATCAAGAAGGGGCTTAAACTTCTTTCTTAAAAGGAGAAATAATAATTGGGCCAAAACTAAAGGAAGTGAGGAATAGGAATAGTTGGCCATATTCTATGTGCAAAACTAGCAAATAAAAATCAACAGAATATTTATCGTTCACCTGTTTCTTTGTGTGAATTGTTCCTTTTCCCTAATTGAGTCAGGATAGCTGTTTTGCTGATGGAAGTCTGAGAAGTCAAGCAGGGAGACTGGTAACGAGGCTGTGTTCCTGTGTCTTGGCGATGGTGGTATAAGTTGGGCATTTCGGGAGGTGGAAGATCCAAGACCAGAGTGAAAAGAAAGTAATGCTGAAAAAAACCCAAGCCTAAGAAGCCAAAAGTGAATACTTTTTTCTTCAGCCTGGGGATCTAGGGAGAGAAAACAAGAGTACATCAGGCTGGTGGGAAACGCTGAGGCCCTGGAAATAGATACAGCATAACAATTACTGGTATTGAAGACTACTTTTGTTCTTATAGCACAGTAAATGAATGAATCAACTGTTTTTAAAAGTCTGGGCACAGTCTGGACCCTTACTTATTTAGTTAGTCACTAACTGACTCATGGAATTAAGAATATGATTACTTTATTCCGCCTATGTGCTGTGTGATAGGAATATCATACTTGACCTAATAAATTTCAGGCTGCTGTAAGAGGATACCAACACCAGGAATAGACTGGGTTGCTTACAAACAATAGAAATTCATTTCTCATGATTTTGGAGACTAGGAAGTCCAAGGTAGAGGACCTAGGAGATTTGGTTTCTATGGAGGGATGTTTCCTGGTTCATAGGCAGCTGCCTTATTAATGTAGCTTCACAGGAAGGAAGAGGCAGGGAAGGTCTCTGGGAAATCTTCTGTAATGGCACTAGTTCTACTAATGTGAGCTCTGCCCTCATGATCTAATTACTACTCAAAGCCCCCACATCCAAATATCATATTAGGAATTATATTTAACATGTATTTGGGGGTCCACAAGTATTTAACCTATAATACTCCTTGTAGAGAGAGATAGATATGTGAATACATGATAGAAGTGAATGAAAAATACCAATAATAATATGAAGATTAAGAGAAGATGTCTCAGGAAGTGCTCAACTGGGTTTTGAAGGACAAGTAAGAGTTTCTTATGGCAAGAAATAGAATAAGCCCAAATTATCCTCCCAATTCTGTGGCTGTATGAAAATGTTTGTCTTCCTTTCTTTAGCACTTTAGTGAGTTTTTATCTCTGTTCAGTGGTTGAGTGGCATTGGTGCGGCTTAGTGGGACAATATTTCTTCATCTGGTTTCTACTTTCCACTCATGTACTTTGTATTTCATCAACTTATGGAGTTGCCAGGTAGCAAAAAGATGGGCTAAGAAGATGGTCACAAGCATTGACTTTGGAATGAAGCACTTCTGAGTTCAGACCTAAACATCTTCTCCAGTTTGGGTTTTAGTTCCTCAGGTATGAACTCAAAGAGTTGGGTTTGAGGGACTCTCGGGCACTTCAGGTTCTTACTCTAATGCTAAAAGGAATGTAATGCTCCTGGGCTGTGGTCTTTCCAATGTCGGTCCTGGAAGGGGCCTTAAGGACTGTCCTGTCTCAGTCCCTTCTTTTACAGAGGAAGAAACCGGAGTGCAACTCTTTCCAACATCCTTTTTATGACAGCTGTTCTGATCAATGGCTTGTAATTCTGAGAAAAGGAAAAAATATATATTGCATGAACTTGGATGGGATTAGGTAGGCTAAAATGCATCAGGCCAGTTAGAATGGGTAGGTGTAAATTTAGCATATCAACATTTTCACCAGATTTTATAAATCAAGACATGACTTAGGTGACTAACAGAAGGCCTGGGAGCATTAGCATCAGTCTTAGAAACCAGGGCTTAGAAAGCAGTGTAGAAAAGAAGCCTCTGGAAAGAGCAAGTCTTGCTTCCATTTCTAACCACAACTGTTTCCTTGACAATTAGTTCACCAGTCATCTCAGTGGAACAAATGAGACGGGGGGGGGGGACAGGAGAGAATGTACAAAACCCTAGAAAATAATTTTTAAAAAAACAAGTACTTTTTTAAAAATAGCAAATACACAGCTTCATGTTTTATTTTTAATATACTGTCACATGCCAGTTATGTCACCAGTTGGCCATGAACTTCCACGTCCCTGCTAATAATGCCCTTGGATTAATACACCTGTGAGATCCATTGTTCTCTTACATTCTTCTGATGTCACCTAATTTCAGTTGGCGGAAATCACTCATTCATCTTTTTCCTCTCTTTTTAATAGCAGCGATTTTGGCACCAGCAACATAGCTACTTGCTTCATTTCTGCATTGGACTTTGCTTGGGTAGCCACAGTCACCGGTGAGGGGAATGGGAAAAAAAAGAAGCAAGATGTATCATGTACCAGTACAAATTCCCTATGATGAATGCTATCATTATGTATATCTAAAATGTACCAATCAATGTTTTGCTTCCAAAAAAAAAAGAGTGAGAGAGAGATTTGAGTATGAACGTAAACCAGGAAGATTTTTCACCAAGTAAGAGAACTGGTAATGAAAGAAAACTCTGTTATGGGGAATCAGTAGAATTAACTTCTAGTCTTATTTTAAAAAATTCTTTGATTAATGTACATATGCGATACACAATAAAAGCATTCATCGTGATGAATTGGTACATGAACATATCTCATTTTGATCCTTTTTATTTTCCCTTCTCTCCCTCCCACCTGCCCATATTTCCAGATCTCCGGCGCATCTTCATGAACTCTATCTCCCTCGTGTCTTCTCGTTTATCTTTTATTTTCTCTTTAAATCATTTATACTTTGTGTTTCTCATAACAAGGGAATCCAACTGATATTTGATGTCTGTGTCTGATTTATTTCACTTAGCATTACGGACTAACAGTTCATCCATTTTCTTATAAATGACTTACATTTATCCTTCTTTATGGCAGAGTAGCACTGAATTGTGTATATATAACATTTTCTTTATCAATTCATTTGTTGCCATATAAACTGTTTCCAAAATTTAGCTATTATAAGCTGTGCTATTATAAACATGGGCATGCACAGATCACTATAATATGATGTCTTTAACTCTTCTGGGAAGATACTCAGAAAGTGGTATACCTGGGTCAAATGGTATTTCTAGTTTTAGAGTTTTGAGGAATTGCCACACTGATTTCCACGGTACTTCTACTAGTTTACATTCTCAGCAATAATGCAATAGTGTTCTATTTTTCTTACAACCTTGGCAATATTTTTTTTCGTGGGGGGAGTTCTTGATGATAGGTGTTCTTCCTGCAGTAAGATGGAATCTCAGTGCTATTTTTGATTTGCATTTCTCAAAAGGCCAAAGATGCTGAATGTTTTCTTCATGTATCTATCAGCAATTTGTATTTCTTCTTTTGTGAAATGTTTATTCATTTCTTTAAGCCATTTTTGATTGGGTCTTTATTTTGTGGTGATCTGTTTTCTTGAGTATTTTACATGTTGGGTAATATTTCCCCATTCTGTAGATTGTCTTTTCTCTATGATGGTTATTTCCTTTCGTGTTCAGGAACTTTTAATTTGATATTTCCCACATGTTGATTCTTGGTGTTATTTCTTGTGCAACTGGAATAGTCTGAAAGTCCTTGCCTATGCTTATGTCTTCAAGAGTTTTATTTATTTTATCTTCCAGGAGATTCAGTGTTTCTGTTTTTATATCTAGGTCTCTAATCCATTTTGATTTGATTTTAGTACAGGCTAAGAGATATGGGTTTAGAATCATTCCGCTTGTGAATAACCATTTTTTCCAGTACCATTTGTTATTTAGTCTTGTTTGTAATTTACTACTTGAGTAGACAGAATACTTTTTTCTCCATCTCTTTCTCACCTTTGTCTAATAAGTGTCTGGACTACAAGTTTTATGAAAATATTTTCAGCTTTGAAACTTCAATGTAAACACAATGAATCCACAGACTAATGGTCACCTCCATTAGTAGTAGGTACTCAATAAACATTCAGAAAATGAATGGCAGATTTTGGTTATATTTCTTAACATTTTAGGTCCAAATATTTATTATATACAGATTTTTACCAAAGATATTGAATATCATTGTATTTTGAATTTTGGAGGTTGAAAGTTTATAGGGTTAGGAAATGGCATTACTCAAATGTACATTCTTCTGAAGCAGCATTTTTACCATAAATTTTCAAACTAAAAGTTGATGTGCATTTGATCTTTTCTTAGCATCAAAAGATGGAGTTGGTCTTCATAATGATCCTAAACAGATTGAAGAAGTTACTTTTGGCTCATTATTTCTCATCTGAGGTGAAAAGTGGCAGTCAGCTGAAAAGTGCTATTTCCCAGTATCCCATTTGGACTGATTACTTCAGCCTGTGTCAACTTGAGGCCTAAACATCAGTAAGCCTGGCATACACCATTTTAAGTGGGCATAATGCCAGGCTAACAGATGGGCTCTGAAATTGTCAGTGATGGTGTGTGTAGAAATCTCTAATATTGTCAAGTGGACAGAGTCCTTAATAAGAAATGTCAAAAGTGTTTGTCAGTTGGCTTCCAGATGCCATGCTGTGCACCATTACACTGCCGCAACCTCTGTAAATCTCTTTAGACTCTTAATACCCCCACCCTGGGAAATCACTATTAAATCATGTGGACAGATAGCTGCATGGCCAAACACACCTAGCTGACCCATTCCTTCTGTCCTTTCCTGTTTTTCATAAAGTATTAGTTACCTCGATGTCTTCCCTTCACCGTGAACCATGTCTACTGGAAGCATCACTTGTCACTTTCTTCTTAGCAAGAGAATTATTTTACTCTCACTAGAGGAAGAGAAGGAGAACCTTGCAGTGTAGTAAATATGGAAAATAGGTTTTCTCTCTACTTTCTATGGTATTGTCATTCTCACATGATTTTGTCACATTGACCTATCCTCTTGTCCCTTGAAACTTTTACATGTACTTCATTCTGCCATCTTATGTGGCTAATTTCTTCCAAACTTCTAGGCTCTTTATGAAGACATAGCCTACCTAAGAGGGACATCTGAACTCTGTTTCAGAGATGCTTGAACCTCAGCCTGATTATCTGTGGTCTTCGTTTCAGATTAAGCACTAGGCACATTGGTTAACTGATAGCCTGCCTCATGATGGTCTTGTAGCTTCTTTCAAGTCACGTGACCTTTTCATGACATTGTTTGTGCCATCAGAATAATGGATGCCACCTAATAGCTCAATGAATTGCCTTTATTGTCATGAAAAATGTTCTAACCCATTACACTCATTCATTTGCTCATTAGGTATTAAGTAACACCTTCTAGGAACCATGCCCTCTTTTACAAGTTGGAGATACAACATGACAAGGACCTGTTCCTTTGTCCTTGAGGAGCCTACATTCTGGTGACAGTTTGGAATCGACATCCACAGTGGAGACTGTGAGCTGATCACCTCTCCCATCTTTCAGGGAACACTCATTTGTAAAGGTGAGTCGACTTCAGTCTCACCACCAAGAAGAGTTATAAATGGTCAGCTGCCATCTTTTTAATAATAGATCATTCCATTATAAAAGATGAATAGTAAGAAAATAACTGAGCACAAAAAAAGGTCACAGATTCGTCTCAATTTATATTCAGCTCTTCTCAAAGAATAGAGTAAGAATATGGGAAAAATGTATGTGGGCTGGTAATTGATTTAACATTAGCAAGGTCCTTTAAATTGCTAATTATAATGTTATGCATTGCTGTTAATTAATTCCAATCTTGTCTACTGTTTCTGAGCATTCTGGCAGGGCGCAAAATCTAGAAGAATCTGAATGTGAACACAGAGACTATCAATCACATAGGTTAACCAGACTGTCATCCAATTGTGCACTAGGTGCACTATGGTCATTTAATTCATTGTTCAAACCAGGAAATTATGCTGTGAGAAGGGTATAAAAAGGGGACATCTAGAGTTTGATCCCCGGTATCAAAAAAAGGGGGGGGGCATCCTGCACAAACCAGAACTCTTCCAAAATTTGCTGCGATGATGGGTGGAAAAGAAGGGTATATCTTGCACACACCAGGGTATTAATTAATCCCAAGTCAAGGGATCTCGCATTTTGAAACAGTGAATTGCCAGGCTACTACCCTATTTCTGTATTTCTGATTCATCATCAAGCAGGTTCATCATAAGTAGGTCAAATGATGTCTTATGAACACTTTCATGAAGTAACTGTTTCTCTAAATCCTCTTCCACATTGGTATGGGAGAGGTTAGACCCTTGTTAGAAAGGTTAAGAAACTTTAAAGGCTTTCAATCTCTAATCTTGAGCCCCAGTAGATCTAAGACCCTAAGAATAGTGGGTATAATTTATTGAGTGACCTGTACTTATACACCTTTGAGTGTGTTATGGTCAGTCCTTTCAGTGGCTACACCCAGAAAGATGGTAATACTTACTTTGCCAGACAAAGAAACCAGGGCTCACAGAGTCATTAGATTGTCAAAAGTGGTGCAGCGGGCAACCACAGGTGAACTGCATTGAAACTCCCATCTGCCTGGTTTCTTTTCTTTATGTTTTAATGTCTCTCTACTGAAACTCACGGCAGGAAACTCAGGTGAGACAGACATCTGGTCTCCTCCAGGCACTGTGCAGTAGGAGCTCTGGCTCTGGAGCAACACCGAGCATTTCTCTGACTCCTTCCGCTTCCCCTTCTACACTGGATGTTCACATCTGCTGGAGAACTGGACAATGATAAGTGCCTCTTATGCTCAAAAGCATTTTTGGAGTCTCACGTGGTCTCTGCCTCCCTGCTTCCCACCCCTCCCACCCCACCTGCACCCCAACCCCGTGAAGCTCAGGCTTCCAGGACCAGCTTGCTGTGTCTCTTCTAGGAAACCTTGTTAATACCCTCAGTCTGGCTAACTGCCACTGTTTCCACGTTTCTACCCCATGTGTGACAGCTTCTGTCTTCTACCTTGCCTTCTACCTTTTAAAATCAGTTATGTTTCTATCATCTTTAATAAGCCTTAGTAGGGCAGAGATTATGTTTTATTCATGCTTTACCTTAAGTTTCTCATCTTCAAAATAGAGACAGTAATTGCACTAACCACAGAGAATTTTATGAAGATAAATTCATTCCAATATTTGGAGTCCTTATTGTAGGCCTTCAGTAGGATTAGCTAAATATTATCATCATTATTATTTGTTATCATAGTGCCTGTAGTCAATATCATATAGTAAAGTACACAAAAACATATATACTAAATAGTATTAATTCATCCAATGCATGTGAGTATTTTACATGTTCAAGGCACTTTGTAGATTCCAAAAATGATTCAGGAGCCCAGAGGGTTTTTTTTTTAGTAAGAGAAATGAATAAAATATGTACATAAATAATTATGATTCAAAATAAAAGTAATAAGAAATGTAAAAGAAATAAAGTTATAGAACCATTAGTATTCTCAATAATAAATATGTGAGCGAGTCAGGGAAGACTGTGGATGAGAGGGAAATTTTAGTTGGATCTTGAGGGAAATATTGGGTTTAGCTAAGTGGACACTGGTGTAATGGGGTGAACACATTCCAGTGACTGTGTAAGTAAAAAAAAAAGATCTAGAAGTTTTCTTAGGAGAGTGGCAATAGCAACTATTGTCTAATAGTAAAACTTGGAGAAGAATAAAAAGGTTCAGAATGTCAGATCTCACACTCTGCATTAAATTAGATTTGTCTTCTCTTTAATAAAACATCGGGGCTTTAAAAACGTATGAATAAAAGAATAACAATTCATGAGCCAGGAGGCTCTCTGGTTGTCATTTACTGTAGATGGTAGAGAGGGGTGATATAAAAAAGCATCTTGGAGAGGATGGATTCGCTCTGCCTTCAAGCCGGGACCCTCACTCCCCCAGCTGGGTTCTGCTCCACTGTTCACTCCTACCAAGTCTCCTTGCTCCCTTTTACTTTCTTCATCCATACAATAACAAATATCAAGTGCTCTAAAAGTATCCTTCTATCAAAAGTCTTGAGAGACAATGAATATGTCATAAGGCACAGTATTAAGCACAGAAATTACTTATGTCCATGAAAGAGACTACTGCTCTTAAGGAACAATTTCACTCCCACCATTCGGCCTATTTCCTACACATATTAAACATTGAAAAGGCCATCCTGATTCTTCTGATTCTTCCAAATATTTACCGAAGCATGTATTCAGGGAGCCTAAAGAACAGGAGGCCCTAGGATGTGGTGCCCAGGTTCAAGTTTTCCAAAGCTGAGTGTAAATGGCTTTGCTGAGATACAGTAGTTCATCTGTGGGACCCGCCCACTAATAGATGTCCAAGTCTGGGTGACCATCATGATTGATATTTGTATTCATGGCCCTAAGGTGTTGGAAAATCCCAGCATCCATCTGAATCACTAGAAGTAAATTAAGTTATAATCAGCATGGGATTTCTTGGTGACGGTACATTTTGTTGTTTTCAATGTTATGAAAATTAGGAATAGGAATCTACCATGAAAGAAATTTTGTGTAATCTGGAGTGTGTGTTTTATTTATAAATCTCCTAGCCATTCCAGATAGCTGTGCTTTCTGGATCTGTTTTTATGTCTGAAAATAAGATTTTTATTCCTTAGGAATGAGTATTTTCTCAGGGCATTTCAAAGACTGAAAAAAATAAAGCCCAGCATGGTGGCAAACGCCAGTAATCCCAGCACTTTGGGAGGCTGAGGCAGGAATTGCAAGTTGTAGCCCAGCCCAGGTAACAGTGACTTAGTGAGACCCTGTTTTAAAATAAAAAATAAAGGGGGAGGCAGAGGATGCAGCACTGCGTGAAAGCCCTAGGTTCAATCCCCAGTGCCACAAAGTTAAATAAACAATGAATGAATAAATAAATAAGCAAATAGAGCAATTTCTCCCTGTTGAACATTTTGCAGCTAAGCTAAATATATCGTAGGTTTCAAAAATTTCGGATGCGAAAGTAGCACAACAGGAGTGTTTTGCTTTCCCAGCTTTCTCTAGAGCTTTAAAGCAGAAAAATACTTTCTCTCCCACTTCCTAGAAATGACTGCCTGTTCCTTATTATGAATAAGGGGCGTCCCCCCTTTGGGGAGTTTGCTTCTCGGTAGGTGTTGGAAAGAAGCTAGAAAGAGCGTCTTGGATGTCCTCAGTGGCTTTGTTCCTCGAACAGTTTCCAGGAGGAGGCCGAGGGGGCGGCAGGAGGCCAGGGACACCGAGTCCAAGGGGCAGAGAGAAGGGAGAAAGCCGACCTTTGACACAGCCCGGGCGACTGCTGCTCCTCCGCGAAACACGGAGGGAAGGGGGGGGTCGAGGGGTGCGTGAGGGGGGCAGACACCCGGAAAGTTAGGAACCGAATGCTACAGCTCCGGCGCTGGGAGCGGGCGGAGGGGGCGGGGAGCGGGAGGCGGCGGGAAGGGGCGGGGGGACGCCCTGCGCATGCGTGCCGGCGCCCATGCAAATCCGCCGTCCATCCAGCGAGCAAAGTGGGATGATCCGTCACTACACCTGCAGCACCACGCTCGGGGGACAGCTCCTGCTCGCCGCTTCTAGACCCAGGTAAAAAAAAAAAAAAGGAAAAAGAAAAAAGAAATATATATATATATATGTATATATTAATATTAACAATTCTGAGCGGCCACCGAGCATGCATTTCAATATCAGCTGCGCGTCGCAGCCTCTCTCCTGTAGAGGCAATGTGCTGCTACTGCTGCTGCTAAGTGTCCTTTGGTGGCTGATTGCAGCTTCAAGGTTTAAGAAATCTCATCTTTCAGGAAGCCTGAAGGGAAGGAAGGAAGTACGGGCGAAATCATCAGATTGACTTCCCAAATTTGGGAATCTGAAGCGGGCCCACATCTTCTGGCCAACTTCGATTGAACTTCCAAGCACTCGAAAGGGACCGAAATGGAGAGCAAAGGTATGTGGCTGTCCCCACCGAGAGACTTCCCGGTGCATGTGCATGTATGGCCCGGGCAGTCCTCGGCGACTGCAGTGCCCCGGAGCCAGCTGATCATACTAGGTCGATAGGAGGAGATGCTATGTCCGTTGCAGCACCGGGAAGTGTGGCAGGAAGACCACTTCTTTTTTAACTCCCACAGCCTGGAAGACAGTGTTTAATACTCCATCCGTTGCGTAGTGATGTGTGATGAGTTTCTTTTTTTTGGTAGGTGGGGGCTGGTGAGGGGAGAGCCCCTCCTAAAATGGAGGGGGAGGAGAGATGTGTTGGTAAAGCAATATAATTTTTAATGTTTGATTAGTTTTAGGATTGCTGACAGGCACGTTTGTATCTGATATCCAATAATGTACTGCTAAAAATATATATATATTTGAATTTCTCCACCCCCCATCCCATGAACGTGGTATTTCTGGGTGTGTATGAGCACATCTTACTGCATTTTGAATAGATATCAGCCAAAAAATTAGGTCTATTCGAAGCAGCATGCGTTAGAACTGACCTCTAAGAAGAACGGTGTATCAGAGTACCGGTTGGCTCCCAAAGATAATGGATTTACTACTTCTGGACATGTAGATATTAATATTCTCTTCATAAGCATCCTGCATAATGCACACACACCAACTGTTTCCATGAGCTGTACACACCATATCGCATATTTAATGCACATAAACAAAATGACTGTTAAAACTGTAAGGCTGGATATCCTTCGGATTTAACCCTGTCTGTCTCTCTTCTCTGCCTCCTCCTCCTCCTTAAAATGCCCACCAGGCTATGAGAGCCTTAAGGGATGTGGTCAGGTAGCCAAGTAAGAATATTAGATGCATTTAATTATCGTGAAATTGGAAGAAATGATGTCAACTTTTATAAAACTATATTTATTACCCAGAGCTCCAGAAGCTATATTTGAAACAAGGTTTTATTTTTAACCAGGAATGTCAGTCACTGTGGCAATCCACTTAGGATGAGGGAATGCCTATTTCTGGGCTGATTAATAAAGCTGGAATGTTGGATGATAGCAGTTATATATTCATTAAGGTGTTTTGGGTATTTAATCAGTGGGTTTAAAGAATTTAGACCTAGGTTAGCATTTACGTTATGAAAAGAACTGAATTGATGTCGGTTAAAACTAGCTGGTAATTATTAGTTTAGATAAATTATGTTTAAGATACATTGCTGGGCATTTCCATGTCTGACAATATTATGTGTATATATATATATATATATATATATATATATATATATATATATGAGGGAATCCATGTCTATAAATATATGCGAGGTTATTAACTCTATCGTAGAATCCATTTTAAAATGAGAAGCCAGTCTTCTTTAAGTCATGAATGTCTGTAATATTTGATTAAGCATTTCTAAAGAACAAAGTTAACAGAAAGAGAGAGTATCATTTGGCTATGAAACAATTTTTTGTGCTTAGGTGATCCCTGGTATTTTGTCATTAAATTTGGTTATGTGGTGAAGGTTCTTGGTAACATTTTTGCTTCCAATTTATACACTAATTTCTGGTTGCTCATAAAATGATTATCTGCCTCTCAGTGACACTCTTTTTTCTTCCTCCATTGCCCATAAAATAATGCTGCACGCAACTCCGAGTTCCATGTGGTTTGTATCCCATATCGCTAATGCTAAGAGTCCCAGCTCCTCTGCTGGACTCGGGAGTTCAGAGAGAAGGCACCTCACAAACAAATCTGAGAAGAACCAGGCCAGAAATTCTGTTACCATACACAATAGTAATATAGTAAGTCACACTTCTGACCTAAAGTCACTGAAGTCTTTTGTCACAACCAAAAGCACAGTCATTTTGCAGAAAGCCCAGAGCTGCATGAAACAAAAGATAGGATGACAGTCTTTATGCATGTTAGTTCCCAGACTTCCTTCACAGAGCTGTCTTAACCAGTTAGCTGGTACATGAGGATGCCTAGTTACTTGTACACCCGCCTCACTAAATCGATGCATATGGCGTAAATTGTAGCTAAAAATTGTAGCTAACTTGAAAATTTTGTTCTGGAGGAGAAAAGGTGTATTAAAGAAAGTTTGTATCTGTATTCATTCTAATTTTTACATTTTTTTGTGATTTATGCTGCTGTGTACAAACTTCCCCCCCATTAAAATATAATTCTAGGAAGATATTCACAAATGTAAGTATATATAATTATTTTTTTCCTATTAGAAACTCTTTTTAGATAGTCAAAGATTCATTGAGTGATTCAGTTGAGGATTCAAGAGTTCTTCACCCCAGAAAAAATTCTAATGACCTATTTATTCAGGAACCCTGTCACCAGCATCAGACAACCTTCACATTACCTTTAGCACTTGAAAAATCTTCATTAGAGCACATGTTCTGAGTATCCAGCCAGGTGAACTTTAGATATGTACAAATAACATCGGGTCTTTCTCCTTTCTTATTCTTTATTACTTTAGATTCCTTCCTGCTACCCAGGGTAAAAGAAAAAGAAAATAGATCAATTCATGATCAATTTCAGTCATCTTTATGTATCACAGTAATTAATATTGTCTCACAGATTTGGATTGGTTGTACAACTGTGACAGAATTTGTATACTGCAGGTCCCAAGGACTTGAGGTTTTTAAATAAAAAAGTGTTTAGATCAGTAGTTTACAAACTTTGCTGCATATTAGAATCACCTGGCATGCTTTGTAAACACCCTCATGCAGGGTCACTCCATACCAGGGGTGGCAAACCTATGGCACATGTGCCACAGTGGGATGTTTGTATCACTGAAAGCTCTGAAACATTTGCCATCACTGCTCTGTACCAATTACATTAGAACGTTGAAATGGAAGAAAAGAATGGATATTAATTTATTTATTTTGAGCTATTAGTGATTGAACTCAGAGCCTCATGCATGCTAGGCAGGCACTGTACTGAGTGCTACATTCCCAGCATGTATTTTTTAAATGTCTGTAGCTACAGCCCATTTGAGAACCCTTATTTAGACTCTTGATAATCAAAATGTGGTTTTTTTCAGACTGGATTTATTAGAACTTCACCAATTTTGATCTTTACTCTAGGTACATTGAATCAGAATCTGATTTTCAACAAACTTTCTAGCTAATTTGTATGCACATTAAAATTTAAGAAGCATTAATTTAGCATGAAGAAACAAGCTCTGTCTCTCCCTTCTCTCTCTCCCTTCCTCTCCTTCTTTTATCAAATCTCTCATTAGCTAGGTTTTCAACCCCACATTGGGATATTGCTTGTGCAAACACCCGTAGGACTTTTTAAATGTAAAGAGGCCCAGGCCACACCTAGAGAAGTTGTAGTTTAATTGGTTCTGGGTTGGGATCTGGGCATAGGTAGTTTTGAAAAGCTCCTTTAAGTGATGCTGATGGCTAGCCATAGTTAACCACTAATCATGGCCCTTGCTACTGGTTGTCCACAGACCAAGAACATTGGCAAAGTCTGGGAGCTTGTTTGATATGCAGAAATGCAGTGTGCCCCAGGCTTCCTAACTGAAATCTGGATTACAGCGTGACCTCCTGGTTTTAAGAAGCATTGGTTTAAATAGTAAAGAACCATAGTAACTGAGAATGACACCACCCCAGGCACCTCCACAGAGAACATTTGATATCATCTAATCAATACTGAGGCTGTGGATACGGAGTCATGTTCTCAGTTTTCTGTTTGCTTTTGGGAAGAATGGAGAAGACATTCTGTGCCTCGCGAATTTGTCAGAAAACAGAATCACTTTTAAAATTCTCTGTTCTTACTCGAGCCATTTATTTTCAGCTCCCAATTATCTTTAAACATTTATTCTGTAAGTTCATTTTGAACTCCTGACAAGATACTGCCGGCAGCCTATGGTAATGTGATGATATTAGGCTACTTAAATCAAGATATATCTTAACAGAATGAATATAGCTTTCATTGTCAGATAGCTCTGTTCAATTCTTGAGATTTATTGGACACATCCTTATTCCTTGGTCTCTTCCTTTACCACCCCCACATGAAATTAATATTTTATTGGTATACTTTCTGTGACTTAACTACTTGCTTGTCTGTAACATACTGCATTGATTTATTACAATCAGCATTGTAATTTTTGTGAACTTTATTTCAAGAAATATTTATTAAGTGCCTGCTATGTGCCTGATTGGCTTAGTTCTGAAAATGTAAAAGAAAAGTCAGATGTGATCCTCCATCTTAAAGATTTCACCCTCCTGCCTCCACTGATAGATTAACTTCTTGTGGGCACAATGTGAGCCTCTAACGTTCCTGCAGTCACCTCAGTGTCTACATCGGATAGAATATTTTAATTTACACAGTAGGGACTCAGATTCTGTATGTTTAATTGAATCACCTTAGTTATTCATGCATCCAGGGGATTGCAAATTGGGAGAGGTAAAAACTTTGGCTACCAGAAGGGTTCCCAGAAACATCAGTTTAAGTCCAGAACATGGAAAACAGTAACCTGACCTGCTTTTTCAATAGAGACCTGCATATGTGTTTCCCATGAAGAGTTAATTCTCTGTTCTGGGTCTCACACCAATCATCAGATGCCAGCTGTGGGCATGAACTGACTTATTTAAGGTACAGCACAGTCATTTCTCTTAAACTCAGATGGTTCAACCTGCAGGGGAGAAAGGAAATACCCAGTAATCCTTAGTTTACCAGAATGGGAAAGTAATTTTAAGAATTACTTTGTGGTTAAAGAACAGCAAAACACTGAGGCCTTTGTGCTGGGGTAAGTAAAATATGATACGGTGAACTTGTAATAGAACGGGGATCGGGCATACAAGATTCAGGTTCTAACCTCAGCTCAAGAGATACAACTTTGGGCAAATTACTTTCCATTTCTTGATCTCAAAATTTTTAAACGTTAAGTGAGGTTCAGTTTATTTAATTCAAAATACGTGCTGAAGGGGCCAGGGATTTAGCTCAGTGGTTTCGCTGCCTGCTGCGCAAGCGCAAGGACCCGAGTTCAATCCCCGGTACCAAAAAATAAATACTTACTGAGTTACCACATTGTTCCAGGGATGTTATTAAATCAGAGGAGAGAGGTAAGAATAGTGTGTTGACTTGCCCTTTAGAGCTTAGTCTAGGGATATATGAAAAGATTCATTCATAACTTCGTACTCCTCTTCTTCATTAATCCTTCAGAGTTTGAGTAGATTACCTAGGAGGTGAAGATTTAAAATCTTACCTGATTAATGACCTCACAAGAGACCCTCAATGTTTCACAGCAATAATACCTTCCTTTCGTTTCCCCTTTGGTTTGTGTGGGAGAACATCTGAACTCAAATTATGCATCTACTCTAAAAGATTCCAACTGACTGCCTACCTAGTTAGCAGCCGATTGTCTGACTTAGGCAGTTATTATGTGGTTTATTAGGTTCCCTGATGAGTCCAAGGGTGGCCAGCACTTTATTTACCATTCTCTTGCCCCTATCTTTTTACTCTTTTACACCTGTGAAATACTAACCCTATTAGATAAATGTTTTGTGCCTACTAAGTGACCAATAATGGTTTATTGCTCTTGTTAATATTGGGTTTTCTGGATTTTCATGACTGTAAATAATGTTCATGAGACACTTTGTGGCTTTACAGAGGACTTTTAATGTATGTTATCTCTTTTAAAGACGTGTGATTACATGTTTTAACTTCATTATATAGACAACAAAACAGTGGTTTAGAAAGACTAAGTGACTTAGGCAGCTCATCTTACTTTTGTTTCATTGTAAAATAAGATTTGTTATACTCACTCTAATCCCCACATTATAATACTATAATTATTAAAACATTCATAAAATAAAACATTTAGAGGTCTTTAAAATCATAGTCTGACTTTCATTCTTTTTTTTTTTTTCTGGTACCGAGGATTTAACTCAGGTCCTTGCGCTTGCACAGCAGGAGATGAAACCCTGAGCTAAATCCCCGGCCGCAGTCTGAATTTCATTCTTATTAACAATGTTTATATTTTCACTAGACTGTGCATGTTGGAAGATAGACATTGGTCCTTTGCCATCTTCATAGTTTTAGCAGAAGCATGCTACATAGACACTCAACAAATGATCTTCATTGGCATCTGCCGAGTCTTTAACTTACTCAAAGAGATTCTTTGACTCACTCTTGCGTGTGTGTTTGTGTGTGTGTGTGTGTACGTGTTTGTGTGTGTGTGTGTGTGTGTGTGTTTGGGGGGGGCGTGCACTAGAGATTAAACCCAGGCCTTCATACATGCTAAGCACATGCTGTTGTACTGAAATTTATCCCAAGCCCTATTCTACATTTTTGCTAGTAACTTCTTAAATACCTGAATTTGTCCCTGTTGTTGCTAAGACTTTGCTTTGAGGTAGTTATGTAGTATATTGTGGGTTCAGTATGGGAATACCTCAAGTCAAGTATTATATCTTGGATGCGTAAAAATGTAGACTGCAAATTCTGGCCGTTAGCAAATGAGAACCACTGGGGACCCAGTGGCACCTGGAATTCACCTGTTCACGGAACATTCAGGCACTCAGGATGTGTGTCCTCAACTATGAATCAGTAGGTAAGCTAAGGGTGGTTGTGCTGAAACTGGAACATGTACCTGTGTCCTTAGGAACACTGTGGGGCTCCTGCCTGGGCCTTGTCTTTTATTATCACCATCTTTAGTGTTAGAGAGAGAACATGTGTAGAAAAGAGACTTAATTCCTCTACTACAGGCTTGGAATAGAAAAATAGATATGTAATACAGGCTTGGAATAGAAAAATAGATATGTTAAGTAGATGTCCAGAGTCTGAGGCTAAGACGACATGTCATTTCCCATAACATCTTCTCATCTACTTATTAGCATCCTTGCATTCAGAACATGGTAGGATCTTTTCCAGGATCTATGCTTGTAGTTCTAATTTTAGTTTTCTCATCTCTCCAGTTACTTTTTGAAATAGTCCCTGTCTCCTTGTATTTGGGGATGTGGGACTCCCACCTAGAGAGGCATGTTATTCAGCTGATATGATCCAATTGCTGATCCCTTGGCAGAAATCCCAAAGAACACCTGTTGCCCCTTTACGCATCTTTTCCTTTCTCTTTAGCACATATTCTGCCTGGATTTCTACCTTAAACTCCAGCTACAGGAGTTCAGAGAGCCCACATCATGGAAAGGGGCTCACACTATGTAACAGAAGTAAAGTGGCTATTCTCTGGTTAGATTGCTATTTCTCTCCTACTTGTGGACTGGTCATCAACCTGAAAAGCAGCTCAAAATTATGGACTGCAGGAAAAAATCTACAAGCTTTCAGAGGCCATGCAAAAGATAATGAAATACATCCAAGGTTCCTCTAGCAAGCAGGCAAGAGAAGTCAGCAATGTCAACCTCTCCTACTCCATTTGTGTCTGTCATTGTCATCCATGTGAAATGATCCAATTTGTCTAAAACACTGATGGCACACAATCAGGTTGAACAAAGCTCAAATTGGGAAATTTCTTTTCATCTATTTGGAGACTAAAAAATCTATTTGGAGACACGTTTCCATCTTCAAAGCATGTTGGGGTGTTTTTTGCTTTTTGTCTTGTTCACATAATAAACTGAGTTTAGATGCTATAAAATAAGACATTTACAAAAAAAATGATCCCTTTAATTGTTAAAATCTTGGAAGTTTAAAATTAGACAGGTTTTTTCAAAGGTTCTTCTTTCATTGCAAAGGAGTTTCAATATTTCCAGCACTATTTAAATTTGGCTTAGTTCTTCCATTCTTCTGAGATGTAAAGAAGAAATATTTGCTGTGTGTCAAGATTAAAGGTTGTCATGTAAATCATGCTTGATTTGGAAGCCTACAAATAAATCAAAAAGCAAACTGATGATGCAAATACAGCAAAGTTCTCAATAAAGCTAAACCAAGGGCATGAACTGATCAGCATCAATCTTTCAGAATAAAGTGGTTGGTTGATTAATGCCATAAGTAGTATTTGAAACTACTTTAATTCCTTAAGTAGTATGAGTACTGGCAAGAATAAAAGCTCATGCACTGTGTTGATAAGGCATAGAATAAATATAGCACACATTTGGTGAAATAAAAGTACTAATGGGTTAGATACCCCCCCAAACTCATTTAGGTTCTGGTCCCTCTATTTATTCCGTGGATGCACCTTGGGGAAAGAATCCCTTCCACCTCTGCTCTGAGGTTCGGTGTCCTAAACCAACCAACTAACCTTCCTTCCTTCCTTCCTTCCTTCCTTCCTTCCTTCTTTTCTTTTCTTTCTTTCTTTTTTACTCTTTGACTACTTATTTTTGCCTTCCTATTACAAAGGAACCACATTTTCAGCTTGTTTGTATTCTTCTGTGATCTTTAGTTTTGAAAATAAATCAGAGGGATCACAAGTCCTACACGAAATTTTGACCACCCAGTGTAGATTTAAGCCAGCTTTATAATGTTGCAAATTGTATGAACAAGGTTGTCAGGCTTATAGATGAGTTTAGCAATTAATGTGGTTGGGAGTATATATCGCTAAGACTATGGCACAATTGTGACCCATACAGGTCACAGGTATGTGTCTGAATTGATGGGTGGTTGCAGTGGCCTTGTGGAAAAGAGACAGGCTGTGGAATCTGGAGACCTGGATTTGAATCCTGCTTTCTTCCCTACCTGACTCATTATGTGAATTTAAATTGGTCTTTTTCTTTCTCTGGCCTTGTTCTTCATCTGTGAAACAAGGGCAGATTTAAGGCAAGTTTCTTTTCCTTTCCGAGACTGTGAGAAGCAACATTGTGGAGTGTCTGCAGAGGTAATACAGTGAGATATGTTCTGTTTAATGATTTACAGTTGGCAGCTTGCTCCTTCTGTCTCTTTGGCTAACTTTGTGGCATTTTTGCTCAGCAGATTGTACATTATGTTTTTTAACATCTTTTTTTCATTCTCATATGTATTCTCTCTACAATTAAGATTAGTTTATTTATACACCAGTCTTATGTGAAGTTGATCTGGTAGATATGGTCTCTTATTTCTTTTTGTTCTAACCAACACTTTCTTGCTAGAAAAAAAGAAAGAGTAACAGAATAGTATCAGGCAGTCCCAATGCTAAGTGGTTCAATGACATTATGGGAAGGATTTCCTTTTAGATTTCAATCATTAGTAATCTATTTTTAAAAACTAAAAAAACTCAGTCAATTTTGTCTTCAAATAATTTAAAACCCCATAACTATGTCTTCCAATGCTTGATTATCTACCAAATATTTGAGATAGAAGCAGCATTTTCTTGCTTTCAGATGAAAGTTATCCAAAGTCCAAGAATTTTATGGCTAATAAACTGAATTTCTTGTTTGTGCAAAGAATAAAGGATAGTAAAATATTTAAGAACCATTAACATGTTTATGAACCTAAGTTACATCAGAAGTCCTTGTAATATAATAGTAATTATAAAAAACAATATGTGTGGATAGGCACTGATTGCAGTAAAGTAAAATTTTATGTTCATGGACAGTAATGTACTATAATATTAAAAGGTGGTAGTATTTGGGTAATGATGACTGAATTATGAGTGAACTTTTATTCTTTTGCAAATATTTCATCAATGTTTTATTATACTTTTTTCAATAAAGCATAGGTATAGTAGGTATTGGGCTCAGTTATAAACTGTTAAACAAATTTACTAAAACTTCAGCAAATCTGTTCATGCTTCATAATTTCATACTTTATTCATGTCAGACATGGAGAGGACATTTGAGAAGATAACTGAGTCTTTGGAAATAATTGTTCTGTAGCCTTTACTGTGTATCAGGCCCTGTGCTTTACATATTTTAACCCATTTAATACTCATAACAACTCAATAAGACAGGCACTGTTCATCTCCAGTTTAGGATTGAGATTCCCAGGCATGGAAATATTAAATAACTTGCCTAGGTCACAGAATAGAAAGTTACAGACCAATCTGTGAGTTTAAGCAGTACTCTCTTGGAAATCTGTTTGTATCTGTTTTATGGATTCCATTTGTTTCCTATGTTGGGATTCCATCATGTTCCTCAGATCCTCTATTTTTTTATCTGTATCCTCTCTAGATTTACTAATCATGTCTTGCACCATGAGCAAAATCTTTGCTGTTATCTGAGTAATTATTTCTGATTTCATTTTTCCCAGATCCTCTTTTGTTGCCAGGTCAGAGAGTCCAGGTGGTTGAGTATCAGATTGTTCCATCTTGTTTCCCTTTGGGGTTGTTGTAGGTGATCTGGAACTCTGTTTTTGAGGCTTGTTTATGTGTCTTCTCATTTCCACAGGGTGGGGGTGCTTCTGGCACCCACACAGCTCACCTTCTCTGCCCTAGGAGCTTGGGATGGCAGCAGGGGAGCTTCCTTCCGGGTTCTGGGACCGGCTCACCTTCTCTGCCCTTGGAGCCTGGGATGGAGGTGGGGAGCTTCCTTCCAGGTGCTGGGACTGGCTGAGCTTCTCTGCCCTAGGAACCTGGGATGGCAGCTTGGGAGCTTCTTTCTGGGTTCTGGGACCAGCTGCACTTCTCTGCCCTAGGAGCCTGGGATGGAGGTGGGGAGCTGAGTTTAAGCAGTACTGAGTCATGAAGATGTATAATGCTCTAGTCTGGTATGACTATCAACCTTCCTTTGTTGCTTAAAAACCAGTCCAGCTATGTATATACAGATTTTATCAACCTCCAGGACATCTAATATGTGCAGGTTTAGTGTCACCTAAGCCTTGAGTCAGTGGGAACCAGACTTGAGAAATCATTTAGAGTTTCTGCCTGTAGTTAGATAGATTTGAGAAAGAACTTAGTGGAGTTGTTAGTCTTAAGCTGCCTTCCATCCCCAGGGACTTAAACACGCATGGAACTGCAAATTCCTTTTCTAAACTTCACCTTGAATAGCTTCTTATTTGGGAAATGTGGTGGTAGGGTAAAAAAATCACAAGACTAGAAATCAGTCACAACACTGGCAAATTTTTAGTTTCTGTAACTTGAGAAAGTTCCATTTCTGTGTCACTGCTTCTTGATTTGTATAATGGCTCTTTCAAAATTGGTGGGACAAATAAGGAAACTGCATGTAAAGAACCAAACACAAAATCAATATGCAATAATAATGTGTGCTGTTGTTTTTGTTTTTGCTGTTTTCTATTACCCAACTCTGGATGCCATGCCTCTCAACACTGCCGATCTGTTTACAAGATTTATACCACATGCAGAAAGCTAGCACTTCTCTCAATCTTATTATTATATTCCTTCTTTCTTTGTAAAATTTATTTATTTAGGCACTGGTGGTCGAACTCAGAACCTTGTGCTTGTGAGGCAGGTGGCAGAACCACTGAGCTAAATCCCCAGCGCATTATATTCCTTCCTTTTATTGTTGTCCTTCTACCCTACTTTGACACCAGCTGTGATTGGTCTAAAATTGATTATATTCCTTCATATTTTTCTTTAGATTGCTGACCCTTGCTCTTCCTATTAGTTTTCTTCTTTATCTTCCCTAGCCTACTCCATGTATATTTTTCTAGTGGGAACCACTTGAATTCAGAATGCAGTTGTGGTTTATAGTGAAAAACAAGAGTTAAGACATACTGGCTTAAATCACAATAAAAATAAAAGAGTAGTGACATCAACTGGTTAATGAATTGATGTCTGATATTTGAATCAGATTTTTTCTAATTTGTTCTCATTGTCTGGCCTAAGATGGAGCTCAATTCGTTCAGAAAAGAGGACTTGATTATTGCAACAAAAGTGTTGAGAGTTCTGGATCTGTCCAAGACACATTGCTCATGTTGAATAAGTGGGGACAAATTTCTGCCCTGTTGTCCCATTAGGGATTCTCAAATTGATATGTACATTGAAATAAACTCTGGGTTTGTGAAAGCACGGATTGCTTGCTCCACCCCTACAGCTTCTGATTCAGAAATCTGGGCACTAGAGTTTGCTTTCCTAACAAGTTCCTAGAGAATGCAGTGGTGCTGGTCTGGGTATCACACCTTGAGAACCATTGATGCACAAAACTTAGACTAAAATTGTATTGTGCTTGGGCTTTGGATTTAGAAATAGATTTATATTTTTTTCTGACTATTGAGAAGTATGAGCATATGGGATTAGTGGTAGCATTCTCAGGAGAGAATTCCATAGCTTAAAAGAGTAACTGAGATTTACTTTATCTTCAAATAAGATAGCTACCCCTGCTTTTTTCCTGGGTTCCTGTCACAGGGAGAAATGTTTTTCATCCTTTTACTTTCAGTCTATGAGTTTCTTTTTGAACTAGGTGCATTTCTTGTATACAGCATATTGTTGGATTTTGCTTCTTAATCCATTCTGTCCGTCTATTTCTTTTGATTGGTGAATTGAGGCCATTAACATTGATGGTTGTAATTGATATGTATTGACTTATCATTGACATGTTATTTTTCTGTTGTTGGCTCTTTTTTATTTTTCACCCCCTCTCCCTTTAATTTCTTGCCTTGCCTGGTGAAATATTTTGGATTTACTCTATTGGACCTCATGGAGTTGTGATCTTCATTGTCATTTTCTAGGATATTTTAAAAAATTGTTTGGAGTGCTGGTTTGGTATTCATGAAGTTTCTCAAGTGTTCTTTGTCATGGAAGTATCTTATTTCCCCCACCAATTTTGAAAAATAGTTCTTCAGGATACACCAGTCTAGGTTGGAGGTTGTTTTCTTTTAGGGCTTGAAATACCTCACTCCAGTCTCTCCTTGACTTGAGGGTTTGTGTTGAGAAGTCTGCTGTGATTATGATGGGTTTTCCTATGTGTGTGATTGTTTCTTTTCTCTAACTGCTTGTAGTATTTTGTTCTACTGTTGGGTTTCTGGGATCTTGATTATTATATGCCTAGGTGTAGTTTTTTTTTTTGATCAAGGCTAGTTGGAGTCCTATATGCCTCACTTATCTGTATGTCAAATTCTTTTGCTCTGTTTGGGAAGTTTTCTGTCATTAATACTGTGAACAGTTTTTTTATGTCATTTGTACTTTCTCCTGCTTTTTCATGAACTCCTATCAATCATATTATTTTTCTTTACATCATCTAGGAGCTGTTGGATTGATTTCTCATGGTCCCTTACTATTTTTAAGAGATCTCTCTTTTCATGGTCACTGACCGCCATCCTGTCTTCTATATCTGACATTCTGTCTTCAGGCTGGCTCAGTCTGCTGTGTATGCTTTTGATAGTTTTTAATCTCCTGGACATCTGTTTAAATCTGTTTCATGGATTCCATTTCTTTCCTATGTTGGGCATTCATGGCTTCTATCATAGTCCTGAACTCATCTATTTTTTTATCAGTTTCTGTTCTAGAGCCTCTAATCATGTCTTTTATTCTGCTCACCATCTCTGTAGTTGTCTGGGAAATTATTTTTGTTTTGAATTTTTCTAGAGCCTCATTCATCTGTTTTATTACTTCCTGTGGTCAGTTCAGGGTGTCCAGGTGGTTGATTATCAGACTTTTCCACCTCGTTTCCCCCAGAATTTGCCTTTTGTGGGGTAGAAGTCTGAATTTGTGCCTTACTTAAATGTCTTCTCATTTTTGTTTTTGGTACTCTCCTTGGTTTAGTTCCTGGGTTGATACTTTGAAGTTGCTTATTGTAAGTATCTTTGTTGATGTATTTAGAACCCTTACAGAATGATTGCTTCTCAGAGGTGTCTTCCAGATATAGCTGGTTTTTAGGTTTTGAGTCTCTAATGACTCTGGGGCAATCTAATTTTCATTATACCAGGACGGATAACTGATTAGATCAAACACAACACCTTAGCCCAAGTGATACAATCAGCAAAAGTAGTATCAAGTACAGCTTAGAAAATGACAATTTGTGATAGTTATTAATCTATCACCTTTAACCGTGTGAATTAAATCAAAATTCAGGACTATCCCAAAATATGTTTATAGTCAATAAACTCTTCAATACAGCAACTTTACCCTTCAGGATGGGGACTTAGAAGGAGTAAGGCCCCCTTTCTGTTGTTCACTTCTGCTCTATCTTCTGGAGCTCAGGACAATGACATTTATGACCTCCTGTGCCTCTGTGGTGTGGATCCAGGTACAGGCAGAGCCAGGAGGTGGGGGGGCATGCTGGGGTGTTGCAGTAGGCGCCCGTGCAGCTCCACTCCTTACTGGTTCGCTCGTGGTTGGGAGGCCCAGATGATGGTGGGGCAGTGCCGGTGGCTTTAGGCAACTCTGCTCCTCACTGGTCTGCTCGTGGCTGGGAGGCCCAAATGGGGGTGTGATATATGCTCACCCATGTTCATAGCAGCACAGTTTGTAATAGCTAAAACTTGGAAACAGCCCAATTGCCCATCAACTGGAGACTGGGTAAAGAAGATTTGTTTTATTTTATAAAATGGAGTACTACTCAGCGATAAAGAATGAGAAACTCTAGACATTTATAGCTAAGTGGATCCACATTGAGGCGATACTCTTAAGTGAAATAAATAGAACACACGTGTAAATACCGAATAGTTTCTCTGGTGTGAAAAACTAAAAGTATAAATAAGGATCAAAATATATAATTGATATTTTTTAATAGGAAGAAAAGGTCTAAAGGAGTAGGGAAAGTGGAAGTGGAAGGGGTAGGGGAAAGGAAAGAAGGGAAAAGAAAAAATATGAGAAAAGGAAAAAAAAATGGAAACAAAGTCTTTGTAAATAGCAAAGGATGGAGAGGGTAAACAGAGGGCAGGGGAAGGGGGAAAATAAGAACCAAGATACATCATGTAAAGGTACAAGATCTCAATGACTAATGTAGCTGTATTGTATACCTAAAGTGTACCAATAAACTAAATGGAAAAAAAAATTCTAAAAAAAGAGTAACTGAGATCACATCTAGAAAATCAGTCCCAACATTACACACAATGACACTGGTTAGTTGATTAATACAAAGCTCTATGTTTGCATATCTGTTTATCCATACCACACACATTGGTTGTCAGTTGGACCAGAAATGAAAAGTGACAGTTTGTTGACATCAAGAAGGTATCATGCATTAGAACAGAAATCTAGAAAGAACTTACTGCTGCAATGAATGTGAAAATTTAAATTAAATTTAAATTTTACTTTTACCTTAGATTGCTCTGGCTAGATATTGCAGGCTGGGAACCAATGAGCAACATAAGGTTTATGCCATCTACTATCATCCTAGCAAAATATAGTCTGGGAATACATAGAGGAACTCTCAATTTGGAAAGGAGTTGCCATCTGAACTTGATTTTGGAAAAGGGATGGAATTGAAACATTAGAATAGCATTCCATAGAATAGTAGAAGCAAAGGGAAAGAGACATTTGTACATGTAATAATCAGAAAAAGATAAATTGAATGGTTAATTTATTCATCTAGCAAATATTTGTTGTGCTGGACACTGTACTAGGTGCTGAATATAGTAGTAACAAGACAAAATACTTGTCTTCATGACTCATAGAGGCATTGAGATGGGTTGTAGTGAAGGATGAATTATGAGGGAAAGGTTGGAGGCAAACTGTGGAATCTCTTACAAATTATATACTGTAGGTGATTTCATTAGCCTTTCAAAAATATTAATGAATGTAATCATCTTTTTAAAATCAGATTCCCAGGGTTTTTAGAATTCAATTTTACTTAGAATGCTTCAATTATTCACTAGCTTTTCAAGAACACATCTGTGTTGCAAAGCAAAACCTATGAGTGCTCTGCCATGGCAAGAGGAAGTGCTCTGGTCCACTGTTTCACTCTGTGACTTTTGACAGTCTCTGAGTGTGACATATTTCCCTCTCTTCATGAGACAATGTTTCACTGCTGTACTCTTTCTGACCCTTGCTCCCTGGCATTCCAGTTTTGAAACGTACAGGCTGATATTTTAGGGGAAAGACACAAAGGATCGATTGAAATGTGTCGGGTGTAAAAATTACTCCCTGAATATCTATAAATTATTATCAAGTCTCATAATTTTGATGACAGAGCAAAAACTATACAAGTGCTCATATTCATGCACTTTGCACTGCTGTGTTAGTTCTTCCACTTTAAATATATAAAGACTAGCTTGAGAAACATGTTTGTCTCCAACTTCAGCTACAATCCTCCAATGGTATACTTTTATATTCTAACTATCTTTCCTTCAAGAAGACAGAGAAGCTAAAAGAACAATTGCTGATCCCAACTTTCAACTTGATTTTTGTTTGTCACTTCCTAGTTGAAGACATTGGACAAGATTTCTAATTTCTCTATTCCTGGATCTTCTTGTCCCTATAATAGAGGTAATACTAGTACTTATTGGTAGAGTTGTTTTAAAGATTAAGTGAAATGATATATGAAAGTGGTAACCATACAGTAAGCATTCCATAAAATGTAGCTATTATTATTTTAAGTTCTGTATCTCAAAATTGCCTCAGTAACCTCTGGTTCAAAGTCATAGCATGAGCTTTTGCTGAGTCTGATAGATTCAGATTTGCTTAGTTTTTAAAATGAACTCCAAACATAACACTTCTAGTCATAATCCTTCATTGTAACTCAACATCGAGCTATAAAATATGGCAGCCCCACAAATAGATGGCTTTTGGATCAAAGTCTTAAAACTGTTCCAGGAATACATATCCTGCCAAACTGGATAACCATAATCAGTGATTGAAATCTAGAATAGCACCTTGTGTAGAGAAGGTCTCAGCCTGGCTGGTGAAAGATTTATGAACATGATTTTGAAAATGAAAGTGAGCAGATGATTTTCATCTCCTAACCATAAGGAGCAGTTAGACAGATGGCAAGTTCAGCCTTATCTTTTCTCTGATCAACCTCTTTTGATCTCACTTAACCATTGATTCGTATCTTAGTAAAGAAAGAAAAATGTTGGGGAAAAACCTGGGATGCTTATTCCTTCAGAAAAGTTTCTCAAAGAGCGGTATCAAAACAATCCCACATGCATAAATTACAGGCAATTTTTTCCTTCCTTTTTTTTGTTTTTACTTGTTATCTTATTACCAAAAGGTATATTATCAAAGACTATAGTTCCTTATTCTTTCTCTCATTCTTTCCTTTCAGAGACAATCACTTTCAACTCTTTGGGATACTTACCGCTGTATCCTCAATAATGTTCTCTTCTAAGCAGCTCTCAATTTTTCAGCTCTATTTATTGCTGTCTGTTGTGGCTTGTGTCTAATTGTCTCCCCGAAGCCTCATATGGTCATAGGCAGGACTTTTCAGAGGTGGCTGGATCTAGAGTGTGTGATGCTGAGATTAAGTGTCAGTTGCGGGGATCAAAAGCATGTGATTACTAAATTAGTCTACTGATTGCTTTGGCACAGTTCTGGGCAGGATTAAGTACTCCACCCTGGATGTGAGTGCTACCCTCCCTAATGGTGGGTAGCCTGGATTGAATATAAGGGACAGAAAGAGGGTTGATGCTCATCCCTTGCTTGCTTGCTTGCTTCTGCCTGCCCTGCTTTGCCATGGACTATTTCTTCTCTGTGATCCCCCCTGCCATGCCACTCTGCCTTGGAGCCAGCCAATTATGAACTGAAATCTCTACGAATTGTGAGGCAAAATAAACTTTTCCTCCTTTAACTTTGAGTGTCGGGTATTTTGTCTCAGCAATCAAGAAAGGTAATGAACACAATGTCCCACCAGGGAAATGAAGTTCTGAACTACTTTCCATTATCACATTCCTCCTCACATCCTTTCCATCTGACCATCGTGACTAAGGCAAACGAAGCTACATCACTCATCACTCTTCCCATTGTCTTAAGGTTTCTTCCTGTGGTTGATAATTGTCTGGTGCTTGGTTTGATCAACTTTCTTCATATTTTTCATACTTTACATAACTTCTTGCCAGTTGTCTGAGTTTCATCTTGAGACATTCAGATGCAGATATTCTATCCAGGTTATCTTCCCAACATGATGTTTGTAGGACTCTTCTGTGTGTTCTTTCCCTTCTGTCCCGCATATTGGTTTGATCTTCGGGTCTCCTTTACCATCATCTTGTAAAATTTCTGCAGGTTTCCTTGTAGCTGTCATTTCTCTGCTATCACCTGTATTATTCCTTTTTAGGTTCCCTTACTTTGGTAGAGTGTATTCTGCAATAACTTTCTGATTAAAGTGCATATGATAATTAAGAGTTTTTCAAGCTTTTGCATATCTAAAAATAATCATTTCCTTCATATTTAAAAAATATTCCCTCTGTGTGTCAAGTTCTAGTTTTAAAATGATTTTCCTTCAGAATTTCCTTCCTGCTATCTTCCAGTTTTATTATTCTGATCTGATCTTATTCTGATTCGTTATTTTTTGTACAGGCTTGATTTTTCTTCTCTCTAAAACTTTGCAAGATCTATTCATCCAATGTTAAAAAAATTATGATGATTTATTAGCTTGTGGTTTTCATTTCACCCATTATAATAGGTAGTTATTCTTCAATTTTAGAAAATTTTCTGTAATTCTTCAATTTCTAGAAAAATAGCTTTCTTGCCTATTTCCTATCCTCTCTTTTTACTTTTTATTTTGTTCCAGCTTTCTGAGTATCTTTTACTTATTGATATCCGTAGTTTCCTGTTTTATTTTTATCTCTTTCTTCTCTATATGCTAGATGATAATTTTTCTGTTACATTTGTCCTTAGTCTATGGTAGCAGATTTTTAGTTCCCAAGAGCCTTATGTGTTGTTACTGTTTTATTGTTTGATTTTATATTCTGCTGTCTTCTTTCACTGAAGCAATATTTTTTAATACTTTTCTGGGAAATTAAATTTTTGGAAATTTTCTTTTCCTTCCATAGTCTCTGTTTCCACCAAGCTATTGTTTGGTTTGATTTGTACTTTTCTCAATAGAGACTTTCTGCAGATGGTTTTGTATTCGTCTGCTTTTCATATTTAAGAGTGGATGTAGTGGTTACCATGGTGATGTGAGACTATAACCATGGAGGGTCTTGTTGACAATGCCCTTAGCTATACGGTGATCTCCCTGTAATTTTGCTGTGCTCCTCTTGATAGAAGTATCTTTAGGTCTTACCTCTTATGCCTGAGAGTATCATCAAAGAAGTTTCTCCCATTCTGCTTGGATGGCAAAGACCTGCTTACCAGAATTCTGAAGATCTCAGAAATCAGCCTGTAAATGTTCACTTAATCTTCCAATTTCCAATGCAATACTGCAGAGTTTCTGCTCTGATCACCCCAAAATCTCCAGTCTTCTGTGGGGTTGGGGGAGACAGCTGCTAGATGCTTAGTTTTTAGAAGTTAAGGTTATAACATTGGCTTTAAACTTAACTTTCTACCAATTCTGAACATTTTACCCCCTTTCCATTCACCCCACTGCTAGATGAACTGGTTCTACCATTCTCTACACTTTTCAAGACTGTGCAGTTTGATTCAGATTGCTAACAAGACTTTCTCCACTGCTGACTTAAGATTCAGTTTTCTCAGGGCTGCTGACCTCTTTATAGCTTCACCATCTTGTTTGCTGGTTCTACATCATTGTTGTTGTCTTTTCTCCCCTTTGCTCCATCTCTAGGGATTTCTGCAACATGAGTGCATGTGTGCACACACACACACACACACACACAAATACACACTCCACTTCCCTTTAAGTACTTTTTTGTAGTGCTGGTGATTGAACCCAGGGCCTTTACACTGAGCCACATTCTCAGCCCTTTTATTTTATTTATTTTTATTTTTTGGTACTGGGGATTGAACTCAGGACTTTGCGCTTGCAAGGCAGGTGGCGGAACCACTGAGCTAAATCCCCAGACCATCAGCCCTTTTGTTTTTGAGATAGAGTCTCTCCTAAGTTGCTAAGTTGCCCAGGCTAGGTTTCAACTTGCAATCCTCTTGCCCCAGCCCCCAGAGTGCTGGGATTATAGGCACCTGCCACCTCACCTGGCTCCTCTATGCGCTTTTAATGATTCAGGCAGGAATGGAAGTAAAGGCTGGTGTTCAGTTCTTTCTCCTTAATTAGAAATCCATTTACTCTTGAAAAAGACTAAGGAACCTAATGGATAGACAACCCCTGCTCTAAGGTCCTGGATACAGCGGTTTGTGGACAGCAACCTTCATTGATGCAACCTAGGTCAGGTTGTCCAACATCAGGGTTATTAGTATCCCTGTGAGAAAATGCCAGGCAAATAGTTTTATTGGAGTTGCTGGTTTAAGACAATCGCCAAGATCTCCTCCAGATAGATTTTTAAAAACATCTTAGTTTTACAGATATATGTTAATTGATACATGAAAATAAAAAATTGTATATTCTAATGGGTTACCATGCTCTATTTCAATACGTCTATACATTACATAATATTTAAATCAGTTTAAGGCCATCTACCTCCTCGAAGCATTTGTTATTTCTATTTGGTGAAAATTTTCAAAATCCTTTCTTCTAGCTTCTTAGACTGTTCAGTGCATTTATATCCATACTTGCACCACTGTCTAATAGCACACTAGATCTTGCTCCTAATTGTAACTCAGTACCCACTGATCAACCTTCTCCCATCCCTCTCTCCCATTGACTTTCTGAAGCCTCTAGTAACTACCATTCTACTCTCTGCTTGTACTAAAGCAGCTTTTTCAGATTCTGCACATGAGTAATATCACGTGGTACTTGTCTGTCCTTACTGAGAATGTTGTACTTCACAGTGATCCCCAGTTCTATCCATATTGTCAACAATGATGAGACTCATATGGCTGAATACCCTACCATTTGTATATATATCTCACACTTCCTTTTTCCACTCTTCAGCTTATGAACACTTAGGTTGTTTACAATTTTTGGTTATTGTGAATAATGCTATAATAAATAAGGTAATACAAATATCTCTTTGACACAATGATTTCATTCCATTTGAATATATGTAGTGTGTTTCCTGGGTCATGTTGTGGTCCTATTTTTAATTTTTTTGAAAAAATCTCAATATGGTTTTCCATGGTGGTTGTACTAATTTATATTCACACCTGCAGTGTGCAAGGGTTTCCTTTTCTCCACACCTTGCCACTACTTGTTATCTTTAGTATTTTTGATGATAGCTGTTCTTACTGAAGTGTGGGGATGTCTCATTGTGGTTGATTTACATTTCCTTGATTAGCAATCTTGAGCATTTTCATGCCCCTGTTTCTAGATAGTGTTTTAAAGCTTACCTTTGACACATTCATCCATTCATTCTTCCACATGGCTGGCATCCATGTGGACACTTACCCTGATCTTACACATTGCTTGCCATTGGCAAAACAGGGTAATACTAAGAGGCATATCTTAACCACATGGACCTTCCGTGCAGCATGGAAGATACGCAGCACTGCCTAAGGTGCAATATGATAAATGCCACCATGGAGATGTTAAACAGGTGCTAGGAATTTTAGGGGTATGAGAATGATTAACTCTGCTGTCAAAATTCATGATTAGATAGGTGTCTGAGCTGTCACTATTCAAATAATAATTTTCCAGAAAAAATTCTCTTGCCAATTTATATGTGGTAAAGTGAATAAATTTCTAGTTCTGTAATGGAGTCTTTATGGCCAGAAGAGTCTGCAGAAGTCGATTTTAGGTTCTTCATTTTACTTGGAAAACCTGAGGCTAAGAGAAAAGATAGCTGAATCCAAAGAGAAAAAGAGGCTCAAGATTGAAGCTCAGCTTTCTTGTTTACATGCTAATGTTCTCTCCACTAAACCATATCGAGTCCCTTGCCTAAAGTCCAGTTATCTGTTGATATGATTAAAACTTTTAATCTGTTGATCTAAGTCTCAGAGATCTCAAAATAACAATTAAAAAAGACTGAATTTCTTTAGAAACTATAATTTAAATGAAAGAGCAGTGCTTTGCATATACATGTAGATAGAAAACTAAACTTTTTCATGCAATCCCCTAAAAAGAGAAAGGCTTGGAGTTCTCCTTACTTCTTTTGAAAGCAGGACCTCAGTTGTTAAACTGGAAAGACGAGGCTCATTTGATGTGTACAGATTGGTATTGATTGAATTTAAATACATCAAGCAAATTCAGGCAGTATTTTCCCAAAAGAAGTGTTGGTATGCCATTCTGCAATATATTTTCAAGATATGTCTATGTTTACATTGTCTTGAAGGCACACAACAGATGAATAAACATAGACTTGAAACATTTTGGGGAGGGAGAGATTGTTGCCTTCAATGAATACTTATAAATATAATATTTTCTGTTAAAGTCATGGTTTCTTGGCTTAATTAACAGTTAGCAAATATGATTTTATGAGAAAGGTCGGAACTATAAACATATTATCCAATTGTCAGTTCTTTATCAGCAACATGCTAACAATCATGTGTTACTCATTAGAAGAAAAACACAACAATTTGAAAGAGATCTTTTTGTATCTTCCCACACTATATTAACTTTTCATTGCCGCAACTTCTTAGAATGTAATTTTCTCCAGAAAATTTTTTTGGTCCTCCTTTGTTGTTATGGCTTGTATCTAGATGTCCTCTGAAAGCCTCATGTGCTCCTAAGTGGGGCTTTTTGGAGGTGGCTGGATCAAAGATGTGTGTGTGTGATACAGGTGTGTGATACTAGGATTAAGGGCATATGATAAGTAAAGTGGTTTAACATAGCTCTGGGTGTGGATAATGGAAGGCCCACCCTGGGTGTGGGTGGAACCATGCAGAAGCCTTGTAGTTTGGATAGGATTAAAGGGAAAGGCACACTTGCTGCTGCTTGCTGGTTCCTGCCCGCCACACCAAGGACTGTTTCTTCTCTGTCACGCCCCTCTGCCATGCTGCCCTGCCTTGGAGCCAGCAGACTATGGACTGAAACCTCTACAAACTGGGAACTGAAATAAACCTTTCTTCATTTAACTTGTGGGTGTTGGATATTTTGTCTCAGCAATGAGAAAAGTAACTAAGACATCTGTGGCAAAGTCTTTGAGACTTCATCTGTGGTCCTTTGAGCCTCTCCCACAGTCCCGACTTCTTTCTATACCATGCTTTAGTATCTTCGATCATAGCTTCTCTTCTTGACCATGAGCTTCAGGAAGGCAAGGAGTATATCTCTATTCTCCGTACTCTCAATGGCTTGAAACACAATAATTACAGGATAGAAAGCTAATCAAGTAAATAAAAATATGAAGCCTTCCACATATAATATTTACTTATTTGATTTTCATAGAATTTTCATTATATTCTAGACATAAAGTAGCTGAAGACATTGGGATGACACTCATGTGAAACACGTGCCTCAACTTCTCGTCTTGCTCTTTTGAAACATCATTCATGTCTTACCTCAAATTCTGCTAGAGCCATCTGAATAATGGATACTAGTCAGTGTGATTTAGCTTCCTTCTGTACAGAGTCCTCATCCCTGGGAAAACTGATTGGGCATAAAAACTGTCTCATCTACCTTAGCAGAAGCAATTTCTCTGCTCGTTCTAAAAATGAGAAGCACAACCTCCTCTGCTGTTCTCATCCTGTACAATGGAGAGGGGTGTGAGTCTTGATTATGATCAGTGCCTGGACTTCTTTCTAGTCTTCTGCTTCTCCTCCAGTTACAGCTGAGAAGCGCCACTTCCTGCCAGCTCTGTGAAGCCTGGTCTGAATACCTCCTCACGTTCGAAGAGCAGCCTTGTCTTTAGTTACATCCCTGAACTCTGTGGCTCAGATGACCTTCTCAGGACCTTTGATGAGTGCCAAACAAGAGACTTTTGTATCAGTTCAAAAGGGCGGCATTTCTGGAGCCACAACTGTCCTAACGTCTGGACATGCATTTCAGTATCTGTCTTGTCTTTTTCCTCAACAACTCTTCTATTATTGCTTTTGCATAGACTATTCATTCGGTTCATTAAAGTTCTTTCCAAATCAGCCTTTATATTCATAAACTCTGCAAAATTGCAGGAGAGACCTCTTAGAATCTTGATCTTTCCTTCCTTCCTTCCTTTCTTTCCTTTCTCTCTTTCTTCCTTCCTTTTCCTCTTCTTTTTTTTCTGATTGTATATCTGAAACAAAAACTGCCATGGTTTTATGGCCAGAGAACTAAGTCTATACTAAGAAAATCTGAGTTCAAGTTTGGCTCTGTAACGCTGGATAAGTTAGCATTTCTTTTTGGGCCTCAGCTTATTGTAAGGGAGATACATATCCTGCCTCTGGGATTTTGGGAAAGATTCAAGGAGAGACAGTATATGGAAAGTGCTTTGTAAACTAAATGTTACTGTGTAAAAGCAAGTTATTAATAGAGGTCTGACTGCTCCCAATTGTTTCTTCTCGGTCAGTCAGTTCTGGATGAACAAACTGGAGAGGACAGGGAGGGAGGAAATGGCACTGGGCTGCAGCCTGGTGACCTGGAGGTCACCGGGTGCTGTTCCGCACTCAGCTGCTGACTTCCAGTGACCTTGTCATAGTCTCTTCCCTTCATGTGCTTCTGTTGCATCATCGGTAATATGAGGTGGGTAAAGGATATGTGCTCCAGAGCCTTGCTCCGTTTAAAAATGTCTATGCTTTTTTGAGGCGATTATATTTTCCTGGAGATTATATTTTACTTAAGTTTAGGTGGTTAAATCAAAAGTCCTACTAATTCTGGGCCCAAATAGTGTACATTGAATACATAATTTTAAAGAAAATGTCAAAACTTGGTCATTTAAGTACTGAAAAGGAACCAATGAAATCTATTCCACTCGATTTTTCTATCGTGTCTTGAAGGAGGAATATATATATTTGGTACCGGGGATCAAATTTGGGACCTTGTACTTGCGAGGCAGGTGGCAGAACCACTGAGCTAAATCTCTGGCCCCAGGAATATGTGTATTTAAAGGGAGGCAAAGTGTTAACAAATGAAATGCTGTACGAGAAATCTATTATTTCTACAACTCTGAAAGCACATTTTATTGCAGTATATTCTTTACTTACATGAAATTTGTTTTATTCTCTTCATTTAGCAACAACAAAAATCAGTATTTATTAAGACTTTGGGCCTATGCCAAGCACTGTAGATGCACAAGTAAGATACTTCCTGTGTAAGGGATAGTTGATCGAGTATAGGAAATGTCATGTGATAAAATTATGTAAGAAAAGTAGAGTTCCCATAAAGAGAAATTAATTTTGCTGAGGAGATAGAGGGATGCAAAAAAGTAGCATCTTTAGAATACATTGTTGATTGTAAATGTTTTCTTATATACTATCTTATTTAAATGTTATGCAGACTCTGATGAGCATAGAGCAAGATACCATCTTTTAAAACTCAGGTTGAAATCTCTGAATAGTGCAAACCTGGAAATGTAGAGAAAATATTGATAAAACATATAGCTATTTAAAGAATGTGTGAGTATAGTAGACCCAAATTTCTGAAAGCTTTGTGACTTGGACTATTTGGACTATTTCTTTTATATTTGTATGTGAATATCACCCTATTTGTCATTCTCTCTCTCTTTTTTTTTTTTCTGGTACCACAAATCGAGGTCAGGACCTTGTGCTTGCCAGGCAGGCATCATCCTCTTTTTAAATGAAAAGATTATGAGAAATTTCCCTGCTTATGTCATGTAGGTGTTCAATTCCACACATATTTTCAAGGTGAATTATCTAATTCTTACAGCATTTTGGCATGTGATTAGGGAGTTTGAGAAGTCTTAGTTCAACTGGATAACATTTACATTATTTACAATAGACGAGGTCTGAAAATGACCTGTGTCCTTTGACAGATAGGCAAATAAAGAAACTGGGGGGTAGTTATATAATGTTACATATACATGCACAATGAGATACTATTTAGCCTTGAGAAAAAGAGCTTGCCATTTGCAACAACTTAGGTAAATAAGGATAAATAAGAGCTTCATGTGATGTGGAGTTGCTGAAAATTGAGTTGATCTGTTTTGCTTTTAGCACAGAATTTTTTCCATGAATGCCTTCTAAAATAATTAATGCTATGGCCAAAGTTACTACCACTGTCAATTCTCACATTTCAAGGGAATGTGACTCTTGTGGCCTGAAATGATTTTAATAGTATACTTACTCAAATATATTAAGTGACTTCCACTCAGAAGGTGGTGAAGAGCCATTACTTCATTGTGGCCTTATTTTCAGTGACACATTTCTAAAAATGGAATTATATCCCTTTATTGTGATGCTACAGGACTCTGTTTAGGTTTTTTATTGCCAAGTAAAATTCTAATTTTATTCTGGTTGGCCATATTAAATATAGGGAATCTTAAATTTCAATAGCTGTGGCTGTGATTTAATTTCATTTCAAGAAGCATTATTTTCTGGGTTTATGAATGTGATTCTTGGTTATATTCTATGCTATCTGTACATTTTTAAAGCATTTTGGACTCCGTTTGGAAGAATCTACTGAAAATACAGTGAGCATTTGCATGAAATAAGTACTTTAATGACAGGTTAGAGAACCTGAAGTTGTTTTATCTGAAAAAGAGAGAGCTCAGCAAATGTGCTAATTATCAACCTCAGGCTGTAGTATCCCCTTCTACTTTAAAAAGAAAAAGAGATTTGGGTTTTATCTGGTGTTAGTGCTGCTGGAACATGGCAGGGATTCAGCAAAGAGGGCTTCAGATCCCATCTGTAAAAAACTCATGACAAGAATTTATGATCATTGGGTTTTTGAATTATCTTTTCTTGTGCCTGAATAAAATAATCTCAAGTTATATTTTAGTTCTGTGGTTACCTTTGGGGAAGAGACATTCAAACCCATTACTTTTGCAATGAAAATGATTATGTACAATGAAATAACTGACTCAAAGTACTTGGGAATTTTCTCGCCAAGCCAAGCCTTTATCCTGCAGCTGAGGAGCAGGAAGCCCTGGAGTGCTGGAGAGAAAATGTACATCAGAATCTTACATCCTGCCTGGCACTGGGGCTTTTCCATCCTTCAGACTCCATCTGAACACTTACTGGGTGGTCAAGCATGCAGAAGATGTGATTGGTCATCATTCAAAGTTGGGATGGAAGGTCAAGCTCAGCCTACTGAGAAATATGGCTTCTTCCAGGTATGGCAGGGGAATGCCTTTTCTAGATCTGAGACTCCTGCCAGTGTGGCTAAGGAAGAACAGATATGTTCATTGCAAGTGATTTGCAATTAGAAATTATGGGATCTTTATGCTCTGCTCTATATCACTGTGCTCATCTCTCATAAGCTAGAAATAAATGTGTAGAAGTGTGTCTGTTGTATCTACCATGATGAAACACTTACTACTTGGAATTTTTCACACCAGAAGTGGTGGTCATATTCCAGTGGGAATGAAATCATTCTGGGAGCCATGATTTCCATTGACTCATTTCTTTCCTATGGCTTGAACTTATGTAGGAAAGGGAAGGATAGATAAGGCCAAACTGATTTCCTGGTCGTGGAAAACACTAAATTATAATAAAATGATACAGCTACAAGTGACATGAATATTGTTTTCTGAATCCCACATTTGATAGATGTAAAACCTGAAACCAGAAATAAGACACAGCTGGAATTTAGTGGTAGGTGTGGATTAGAAACAGGAAATGAGAATGACAAAAAAAATTTGAAAGTTACAATTGTGTTATAGAAATATAAAAATATACAGGAAATATATCAGAAGTGTACAGATATGCCATCAGGAATGCCATGGAAGTTTATTGGGACTAAGATAAAATTGTCATACACAGCTTTAGACAGAACGAGGTAGCTTCTTTCTCAGGACACATAATTCTCTTTGTAGCATTAACATGAAATAACTTTTCTAAAAGGGATAAAGCAACTACTGTTTCAAAAAGAAGAGGATAATTTGTGAGCAACCTGAAAGGTTGAGGAACTATTTACAGCTTGGGTATTCTTCCCAGTGTTTCATGGGTTCTCTTTGAAGAATGGGAGCAGAGCGATCATCGCCTTTTGGGAGAAAATGAAAACAATAGGAAGCTCTCTGTTGCTATTTGATCACTTTGGCAGAGTTTTAAACATTTCAGATCTGCAGAGAACCAAAGGTAAATTATAGAGCTTGCAGACACATTAGAATTCATTATTTTTGCGTAATATGAGAATTTGGATTCATATTGAACTTTTCATTAACTTTTTGTCTTTTCTCTACTGGAGTCCAAATCTGTTCAGTCAACTTTATGGCTTTTATGCAACTAGGATAGGTCTGACTCCTGCAGTAAAAACTCAGTAAATATTTTCATTATTATTTCTGCATATGCGGCCACATCTATTCTTTTTTTGGTATTAGAAAATGTTGGTTTTGGAGTAGGCTTAGCATGGATGCAGTTTCTACATTTTACGCTAGAATGTGAGGCTAGGAAAGAGTTCTTATATATATTTATACAGCTACATCACTGCAGACCATAAACAAAACTCCCAAGTGTCAGCTTTGTTTGTCTCAGTCCAGAAAGCTAAGTTTTTAGGTAAATAATTCTGAAGAGAGAGACTCATATAAATAATTGTCATGATCAGCCATATTATCTGAGGTTCAACGTATTAGTAAAGCTGGTATTAATTTGTCAATGAATTAAATGATTTGTTCACTCATTCACCAATTGTCCTTGAGAGCTATTTATACTAACTGCATACAGCAGTGAATTAAACCAACAGAATTTCTTGATTTCATGGACTTTGCCTTCTGCAGTAGAGGAATCACTATCAAAGAAGTAAAACAATTTGTCATACATTAAAAAGTACCATGATGTAATCTTACCACTCTGGGAGGCTGAGGCAAGAGGATCTCAAATTTGAAATTACTCTAGGCTGCTTCATGACTTTGTAAGACCCAATGCCAAAATAATAAATAAAATACAATTAAATTATATTTAAAAAGACCTGGGGATCTAACTCTGTCTTCAATCCTCAGTACAGAAAGAAAGAAAGAAAGGAAGAAAGAAAGGATAGGATAGGATGCTACAAGGGTTAAATTAGATTTTGTTTTTTAAAAATTACTTACTTACTTAATTGCATTACTGGGGATTGAATCTAGGGCTTTCATACTGAACTACATCCCCAACCCTTTTATATTTTTATTTTGAGACAGTGTCTTGCTAAATTGCTAAGTTGGCTAGGCTGGTCTTGAGCTTGTGATCCTTCTCCCAGTGTTCTAGTATTACAGGCATGCACCACTATGTCCTGCTTAATTTAGAATTTTAATTAAGTAGATGATAGAAGACCATGGCTGGAGAGGCAACATTTGGACAAGGATGAATTAGGCAGAGTAGCCAGCCATGTCCTGTAGGGAGCAGCATGTCAGGTAGAGGGCAGAGCAGATGCAAGTGCTGAGGGGAGAACATGCTTTGCTGAGCACCAAGGGCGCCAGTGAGGGCAGGGGAGCTGTGAGTGTTGGAGACAAGGTCTGAGGAGGCCACAGCCGTCTCATCCTTAGCCCTCTTTTTTCCTGACCAGTGGGTTCCATAGTAGCCCAGTGTCACATGGCAGAGGACAGCTGTGGGCCTAGTCAGGCTACCTTGTCCCTAATATAGGCCATTTTCCACCATGATCAGCTTCTCCAGACAACTACAGTGGGAACCTGCTGCCAGCTTTACATGAGTGCCTATGGACTTCTGAACTGGGGCCTGGAGTTGACCTGTATGTCCATTTTTCCAATTTTTGTTTTTTTATTAGTATATGTTTGCAGTATATAATGATTGTATTTTCCATAGGGTGCTGGTACATGTACATAACACATCTTAATTCTTTTTTCATTCCCTTCCCCTCCTCTCCTTTCCCCCCTTCCTGTATCTCTTAGTCTCATTCCTTTTTTTGAAAGGAAAAAAAGAAACCCCTCTGCATTGTTGGTGGGAAAGTAAACTAGTACAACCATTATGGAAATTGGTATGTGGATTCCTCAAAAAACTAAGATTAAAAATTTTATTTAACCTAACTATTCCCCTTCTGAGTTAAAGACATCTTATAAAGACAATTGCATAGCCATGTTTATAGTAGCATGATTGTTGGAAGTGACCTATCTGTCCATCAGCAGATGAAGAGATAAGACTATGGTATTTAGATACTATGGAGTGCTACTATGCCACAAAAAAGGATAAACTCGAGTTATTCATAGGAAAATGGATGCACCTTGAAACCATATGTTAAGTAAAATAAATGAGACACACTCACTTAAATATTGCATGGCTTGCCTTATATGAGAAACCCAAAATATAAATAAAGACCTCTGTATATCCTTGTATCCCAGAATTTTGGGACAGTAAATCCCCCTTAGAAAATATGCATATCTTATCCAGGCATGGTGGTGTATACCTGCAATCACAGTGGGTTAAAGCAGATGTAAATTTGAGCCCAACCTGTGTAAATTAGTAACATAGCAAGACCCTGTCTCAAAATTAAGAAAAAAAATTTGTTTCAAAGAGTTGGGGATGTAGCTCATTATGAAGGCCCAATCCCCAGTACCCCCCAAAACAGGTAAAGAATGGAAGGAAGGAAGAAATAAATAAAGAAAACATGTACATCTCTACTGATACTGCAGTGGCCCCAGATTACTGGTGGAAAGAGAAATTCAAATTTGTTTGCCAAATCCTCTTTATCTTGTGCCCCAAATCATGAGAGTCTAAAAGGTTCCTCTGAAGAGCGGCTGTAGAACCAGACTGTGTCCCATTGTAGGGGAGCTGTGTGCTTTTCCACAAGGCTCCTTAGAGCCCCCTCATTTGTCCTTGGGGATTCAGTGCCCTGCTGTTCGTCTCACTGCAGAACCCTGCTGCCTTCTGGATGGAACCAGTTCCATGGCTTCCATCTGCAGAAGTTGGCCTTTGGTCCGGAACCAAGGCCCCTGAGAACCAACTGAGAAGTGAGAGAAGATGGGGAGTCCTTAGAAAGAAATATAGATCTTCAGGGCAGGTCAGGGAACAATCTTAGGAATGCTGCACTAAAGAGAGATCCCCTGTTTGTACTGTTGCTAATCATCATAGGTTTCCCTCATGCACAGTTAGTTCTTCATAATGCATTTCCATACTTGGTTATCCATGGTGATACAAAATGACCCATCTGGATCATCCACAACCTTGCTAGAAACAAACCTTCCCAGACCTACTGAGCCAGAGTTCACTTTTAGTAAGAATTCTAACCCCTTAAAGTTTAAGAGGTAATATTGGTATTGCTATACAGCCAGTAAACAGTCAGTTCCTTTGACTACAGTAAGGAAATGAAGGATCCATGTGGTTGGTGACTGAGACAGGATCACCCATTCAGAACTCGGTAAGTAGTAAGATAGGGGCTCATACACACACAGGTTCTGTTCCCCTGGCCCAGCAGTCCCGTGGCTGCAGTCTTTTCCCACTCCACACCCTCTTTGTGGTACATCTTCAAAGCTCTTGAAAGAAAAGCAGCTCTTTAACTCTGAACTCAGGCTATCACCTCTTGTTTTTTCCACCAGCTGCCCTGGGCTCCTCCCTCATCTGCTTGCTTGGTCCAGAAATGCACACACCCTGAAAAGTTCTGCAGCATTGTCCACGTGGAGTCCATACTGAGCAAATCTGCTAAGAATTGCTGGCATCAGTCATGTGGTCTGGGCTTGCTGCAAAAACTTTCTGACTTTGCGGAAAGGAAGGAGTGCAAATGCTTAGCTTTGTAGAACAGATGATGTCCAGCTGAATATAACAGAGAGCCATGTATAAGGAGCCTCATGACCTGCCTTGCATGGAAATATTAGTCTTTCTTTTCTCAGGACGTAAAACTATTCCTGATGTTGTTTAGATGACATGCAGAAAGGTGAGTGCCTTGTTTTGTAATTGACCTGACAGGCAAAACTGAGTCTACCAGGCTTTGAATGAGGGAAAATACTAACAGGATTTTTAAACTGTGACTCATAGATCCTGAATTATGATTCCCGAAGCAATTAAGGCTTACTAAGCTCATGTTGAATCTTCTGCTTTATCAGTTGTCTGCTCATTAAAATATGATGTAATCCTTTTCTGTGACCTTACTATATTCATGAAGGTCCTAACAGTAGGTACTTGTATTAAGGAGTCAATTACGAACGAGAGCTTCTCTAAAAGCCTGGCCATAGAAAGCACTTGTATGTAGAAGACAAGCTATAACGAGAGATGAATGGAGATTCCTCAATGAGACCTTCTTCTCCTACCTCCTGCCCCGTGAATGAAGGCCCAACCAACCAGGTGGGATTTGAGTTCTTTCTGGACAGAAGGGAGGCTTTGAACATCCAAGTTCTGCAGAGTAGAGAAAGGCCTGGGGAGGGGAGGGACAGCATTGAGTAAGAAACGAGGTGAAAAATACTAGGTTTGGAACAGCAAAGAAACAATGCTTTGAATATGACTTGTAAGCTGTCAGCTCAGAGATGGAAGAACTATACCTGGTATACATTTAAGGTATCTAACATGATATTTTGATAAACATATTTATTAAAGTGGCTATAGCTAACACATCTAAGGTAATTTACACATCTATTATTTCACATAGTTACCTTTTGTTTGTTTTGGGAAGGACAACCCAAAATCTACTCTCCCCAAATCTACTCTCACTCCAGTGTACAATTCAATACGGATATTATTGATAGTCCTCAGATTGCATGTTACATCTCTAGACTTGATTGTCCTACATAACTTTAACCTTTTGCCCTTTGAGCTCCATCTCTGTATCCATCCCCCAGTAACCACCATTCTACTCTCTGTTTCTGTGTTTGACTGTTTATAAGATGGCACATATGAGAGGGATCATGTAATATTTTTCTTTCTGTGGCTGGGTTATTTCACTTAGTATAATTCTCAAGGTTCATCCATGTTGTCATGTACTGCAGGATCTCCCTTTCAAAAGCTAAATAACATTCTATTGTGTATGTGTATGTGCATACCACAATTTCCTTATCCATTCACCTGTTGATGGACACTTGGGTCATTTTCATATCTTGGGCTATTGTGAATAATGCTGCAATGAACATAGGAGTGCAGATCTCTTGAAGAAGTGTTTTCTTCATTCTTGGAGTATATACTCAAAAGATGAATGACTGGGTCATTCTGTAAAATTTTGTGCAAGCTCCATTGTGTTTTTCAAAATGGCAGCACCAAGTGATATTTCCACTAACTGTGTATGACACACCCTTACTAGCACTTGCCGTCCCTCATTTTTTTCCTGATAGCCATCCTACAATTGTGGGAAACACCTCATTGTGGTTTTGACTTCCATTTGAATTTGCCCAATGATTAGTAATGTTGAGCACCTTTTCATAACTCCATTGGCCATTTTTATGTTTACTTCCTGAAGAAATGTCTATTCAGATCCTTTGTCTATTTTATATCCAGTTATTGGATTTTTGTCACTGAGATGTGTGAATTTTTTTTTTTTGGTACTGGGGATTGAACTCAGGACCTTGCGCTTGTGAGGCAGGCGGCAGAACCACTGAGCTAAATCCCCAGCCCAATATATTCTTTTTTTTTTTTTTGGTACCAGGGATCGAACTCAGGACCTTGTGCTTGCGAGGCAGGTGGCAGAACCACTGAGCTAAATTCCCAGCCCTGTGAATTTTTTATGTATTGGCAAATGAGAACTTTGATATGCCTCTATGTATTCTTCTAGGAGTTTTAATGGTTGGTTTTGTTTAGGTCTTTAATCTCTAAATAGGTTATTGTGTGTGCTGTAAAATAAGGGTTCAGTTTCATTCTTTTGTGTTTTTTTATATAAGATTATATCATCTGCATTCTTATCCAGTTTTCCCATCACTATTAAACAGACCATTCTTTCCTTATTCTATCTTCTTGGTGCCTTTGTCAAAGATTAGTGGACTGTGCATGTCTGGGTTTGTTTCTGAGCTCTCAGTTCCATTCTTTTGGCGTTTGTGGTTGTTTTGATACTAGTACCACACTGCTTTGTTTTCTATAAATTTGTGATATTATTTGAAATCAGGATGTGGGATGTCTCTAACTTTGTATTTTGTTGTTTTGTTTTGTTTTCTTCCCTTCAGAATTGTTTTGGCTATTCAGGGTATTTTGTGGTTTCCTAACATTTTTTTTCACATCATTGATTTTTAGTTTTTAGTGTACAGGTTTTCATTTCCTTCATTAAATTTATTCCTAAATATTTTACTCATTTTGATATTTGTTAAATGGCTTGTTTCTGTGATTTTTTTGGATAGGTCATTTTTCATGTCAAGAAATGCAACTAATTTTTGCATTTTGATTTTGTGTGCTTCAATTCTACTGAATTCATTTATTAATTCTAACAGTTTTGTTGTGGTTTTTTGCATATAAGATTATGTCATCTGCATATAGGGTTAGTTTTATTCTTTTCTTCCTGATTTGAATGACTTTTATTTAATTTTTCTTATAAATTGCTTTCACTTGTACTTCCATTACTAAGTTGAATAGAAATGGTGAGAGTAGGTATCCTTGCATTGTGCCAGATCTTAGAAAAATTCTTTCCATTTCCCCACACTGATTGTGATGTTAGTTATAGGTTACTCATATGACCTATATTAAATTAAGATAATTGCTTCCTATGCCTAATTTCTTAAGAGTTTTTTTTATCATGAAAGCATTTTGAACTGTGTCAAATGCTTTTGCTTTATCTATTCAGATGATCATTTGGTTTTTATATTTAATTTTGTTAATGTGATGTATCATACTTATAGATTTGTTTGTGTTAAATCAACACTGAATCTGGGGAGAAATCTGTGTAATCTTTTTAATGTATTGATTTGGATTTACTAGTATTTTATTGAGAATTTTTGCATTTATGTTCATCAGAGTTATTGATCTGCATTTTTCTCTTCTGGTATCTTTTCTGGCGTTCATACAAGCTAATGTTGACTTCATAAAATGTGTTTAGAAGTATTCCTTCTACTTCTATTTGTTTTATTTTGAGATACATTGAAAAGAATTGAAATGAATTTTTCATTGAATGTTTGGTAGAATTCAGGCATGAAGTCACTTGGTGTTGGGCTTTTATTACTGGGAGGTCTCAATCCCTTTATTTGTTATTTGAATGTGTAGGTTATTTATTCTTAATTTAATATTGACAGGTGATATTTTTTAATTTAATAATTTCCTTTAGGTTATCCAATTTGTTGGCACATAACTTTATAATACTTCTCTCAGATACTTTTTGTTTCAAAGACATCTCATAATAGTTTTAGTTTGTTTTAATTTTATAATTTAAAATTAAATTGTGACTTTTCACTTTTTTCTTGGTTAAGGTAAGAGTTTGTAAATTTTATTTTTAAAAAATTATTTTAATTTTGAGTTTGTAGGGTTTATCTCTTCTTTATTTGATTTATTTTTGCTATCTTATTTCCTTATGATAATGTTGGCGTAAATGTCTTGTTTTTCTAATTCCTTTATAGCATTAGGTCATTTCAAATCTTTCTTCATTTTTTAACATAGGCATTTATTGCTATACATTTCCTCTTTAAAACTGCTTTTATTACATCCATTTTAACATGTCCTAAAAAGATATTTTGTTTCAAAGTATTTTTAAATTTCCCTTTTGATTTATTCTTTGATCTACTGGTTGTTCAGCAGAATATGCTTTAATGTTCACATATTTGTGAAATTTCTAGTTTTCTTCTCCTTCTTTAAAGATATTTGATATAGTTTCAGTCATTCTAAATTATTATAGACTTGTTTTGTGGCCTGACGTATGATCTGTGCTGGAGAGTATTCTGTATATACTTGAATGAACGTGTGTTCTGCTGCTGATGAAGGGAATATTTTGGAAATGTCTGTTAGATCCATTTGGAATAAAGTTCAAGTCTAGTATTTCCTTGCTGACTTTTTGTTTGGATAATTCATCCACTGTTGCACGTGGGTCTTGCTACCTGTATCTCCACTAGATCTGCTAATATATACTATGTCCTTATATATATTTATAATTGTTATATACTATTCTTATCTGTATTGACCAACGTTCTTGTTTTTTTTGGGGGGGGTACCTAACACCTGCAACTTAAAGAAAGAGAGGCTTAATTTGGCTTCAGAGACTTTAGTCCATGTCTGGCTGGCTCTAAGGCAGAAACAGCATGGAGGAAGCTGAGGCAGAGGAAAGCTGCTCACCTCACGGTGGATGGAAATGAAGTGCAAGGGAAGAACCTGAGGAAAAGCGACCAGAAACCACATACACCCCTAGGTCATCCCGCACACCCAACCAGGCACACCCCAAAGTGTGTTTTGCTCGTCTCCCTGACCTTTCCCAACCCAATCAAGGTGATAAGCAACATTAACAATCATATTTTGTTTCCTTTTTGAAGAATTGGCCCCTTTACCGTATAATGCCTTTGTCTCTTGTGACAGGTTTTGACCTAAGGTTGCCTTCTTTGACAGAAGTACAGGAGGCTCTCCTCTTTCTTGGCTTCCATTTGCATGTCCGGTCTGTTTCCATCCCTTTGCTTTCACTCTTTGTGTCCTTAAAGATGAAGTGAGTCTTGTGGAGGCAGCATACCTCTGGGTTTTTTTCTCTTATCCATTCAGTTACTCTAGGTGTTTTTATTGAATTTAGATAGGAAGGAGAGAAGGGCTGAGGGGAGTAAAAAAGATGCGATATGTATGTGCACCAATTCTCTGTCATGAATGCATTTATCATGTGTTGGCACAAGAGTGTGGGGTAAGCAACAGTGAGGGCCCAAGACAGTGGTGTCAGATACTCAGCTGCAGGAGCCAGCTGCAGGCACATGTGTGGCAGCAGTGGCCAGCATCAGGCTTATGTATAGTGGTGAGTGCTAGCATCAGAGGCAGTGGCCAAGACCAGCTGGGGGTGCAGATGTTGTAGTGATGGCAAGTAGTGTCCATGTGCATGAATTCAGGAGCCAGGTGTAGGTTGGGACAGGGGTCAGGCTGACTCTGTGTGGGCAGCTGCAGGACTGAGTTGGAGGTGTGCACACCTATGCACCTGCAGGTGCTAGCTGTGGGTGCAAGCATAGTGGTGGGGGAGGGGGTGGGGCAGGGGGGCTACAGTTAGCCCACACACAGCTGCAGGGTCTAGGCTAGCAGTAGCCTCCTGCGGGAGTCAGCTCTGGGTGTGTGCACAGTAGGGAATGTCAGATCTCTGCACCGGAGCACTGAGGGAGGGAGGGAGGGAGGGAGCAGCTGACTTTTGCCTCCAGGCCTAAAGAGTACCTGAGAAACAGCCTGTGCAGCTGCAGTCTTGGGGGCAGATGGGCTCTGCCATTCACAGTAGCTTCTCCTTGAGAAATATGCTGCAAGTCTTTCTATGCCTCAAGTTCTTAATTTCTAAAATGATAACAATGAGGACAACCTTAAAATACCATGTCAGGATTTAATAAAATATGAGTAAATTTTATCACAGTCCTTGTGTATAATAGACAATAAAGAAACAGACTTTCTTCTTCCTCTTCTCCATCTCCTTCTCCTCCTCTTCTTTTTTTTCCTCTCCTCCTCTTCTTTCTCTTCCCTCTCCCTCTTCCTCCCTCCTCCTTCCCCTCCCCTTCCTCCTTCATCCCAACTCTCCCTCTCATCCCTCCAGTTTGGTTTCCCTGGCATGTTCATGCTCATCCTTTAGTACTGTGCTCTGAGATGTCCTCTCTTCCCCCTTCCTTTCCCTTTCCCTGGGCTTCCGCTACTCTCTCGTTGTAACTAATAAGTTGTGTTATGTGTGCTTAATTTTCTGCTTCTCTCTCCGTATCACTCTGGGAGTTCCTGGACAGAATTGGCCTGCAAATCTCATACTTCCATATCCTTGTTTAAGGACCTGATGTTCTCTGAGCATTCAAATGCCTTTAAAATTTGATTTTATTTTCTAAACTTTTAAATAGTCTTTCCTATGTGCTAGGCATTTTAGAAATACTAAGTTGTTAATCCTTATAAACACAAGGTGAGAGCCATGTGTGGTGATGCACACCTGTAATGCCAGCACTGAGGGAGGATGAGGTGGAAGAATCAAGAGTTCAAAGCAGGACTGAGCTACATAGTAATTACAAGGACAGTCTGTGCTACCTAACAAGTTCAAGACCAGCCTTAGCTCTAGAGTGAAACCTTGTCTCTAAATCAATACAGACATACAGCCCTGAGAGGTAGATACTATTATGTGCTTTCTACAAATGAGGAAACTGAGGAGACTTTCTACAAATGAGACTCCCTGAGACTACTATTCACAGGGAAGTTAAGTTGCCCAAGGTCACAAAATGAATAAAGAGGAGAGCTGAGATTTAAACCTAGTTTGTATCTCTCATTTGTGTCTGGGCCTAATACTTTTCTCCCCTGGGGTAAAACTCTGTGTCTGGATGTTTGAAGGATTATAGTGAAGATCTTGATAGATATGAGAACTTTGTAAACTGCAAATTACTGAGTGAATAAGGGAGGTGAGTTTCTGGATTCTGCTAAAGGTGTTATATAAATATATGTCATGACAATAACTGAAATGAGAGCTTTAGGAAATAACCCTATAGGAATGTGATGATTTTCATCAAATTATTTTTACCTTGGTTTTAAATTACTGAAAAGAGAGACTACTATTCTTATTTTATGTTCCATCAAAGGCAAGTAATAAACGGAATAGAATGTAATGTATGTCACCTCTGGAGTGAGGTCACACAGTCATTTTTCTGCAAGGATCAATTCTACTTGTGAGCAGCTGTTTAGAGCAGATGAACTCCCTAAAATGGCCCTGGAGAGAAAGAAAGCAAACGGCAGCTGCTTGATCTTTTTCGAAAGGAGAAAAACAAACTCTGATCAGTTGGTCTTGATTGGCGTGTTCAGAGTCAAGGAGCCTTTGATCAGTTTCTATAACAAATCACGGTGATGATTACTAACTGCTCACTGACACTGCACACAAGTCTTGCAGTGGGTCTGATTGATGTGTGCTTCTACCTCAGCTCCACGTGCCAGTGCTGGGCCAATGTGACCCATGGGGACAAATGTGAGAAAATGTTTCCTGGTATTTCCAAAGGTTGCCTTTGTCCGAGCTACATGGAAGATCTGAATCATGCAGGTTTGTGTGACCTAACTGGATCTACAGGTTCCGAGTCTCTTGGACAGGATTCTAAGAAGTTGTATTGAAAGTGGGCACACCAAGATGACTCTCAGGGACACGAGGACAAAGTGCCACCAAAGTGAGACAGTAGTCTTTTATAGTGTCAGAAGGGATGGGATTGCTCTAGAACTGATCCTGTCCTTTCCTCAAAGGACTTCAGATTCTCTTTTTCTGTGCTGTGATCAATTAACTGATGTTTATAACGGCAGAGGGAATGGAGATTGAGTCTGCATCAAAACAAAAGATATTCTTAAGTCTATTTTGGCTCAGTTTGCACTGGTGATTTCAATTCTGTTCCCTGTGCCTGTAGGAAGGTTTAAAAAAACTGAATTTTCTGGATGGTCAATATTTGAATTGCTTGGGATAATAAAAAAAAATAAACCCCACAAAATAGTACTTAAAGGGATGATGTATTAGGCAGAGCTTTAGCCTACACCTGAATAATGGCAGCTGCCCACTAGAAATTATGTTTTCAAACTTTGCAACAGCTGCTTAATATAGCAGGGAAGCATTTATTTTTGAAGCCCTGGAGGAGCAGATGCAGATAAGTGTGTCCTTTCTGGCATTTCAAAACAGCTTTTCATGTCATTCATCAAACCAGCATAACCATGATTTGAAAATGCAGTCACTAGCTAATCTCGTATAGTCATATAACACACCTACTGCTGCCATAGCAGCCACTCACTATAGACTCAAGAGGCCTTGTGAAAAGTGTTTGGAGTCCATTCATTTGTCTAAGAACACATGTAAATTATCGTGATTGTCAAATAGGTGTATTGTGCGCAATATGACAAAAAAAAGTTGGACCTTCACCACCTGGGCTTTGCACTGAGGACACAGGGGAAGGACAAGATTGTACTCACTTCAGATGCCAGCTGCCTGTTGGGGGCTTCCTTAGCTCCCTTCATTTCTGACCTGTTGACTGCAAATTCAAAAGGGAGTTTCTTGTGATTCTTTCGGGTCAGATAATTCACTAGAACAACTCACAGAGCTCAGGAAAGTACTATATTTAGGGTTATTGTTTTATGATAAAAGATAAAATTCAGGACCAACCAAATGAAGAGATATGTGGGGTAAAGTCTGAGAGCCTCTCAAACATGGTGCTTCAAGACCTTCTCCCCATGGAATCGGGCTGCCACTCTCTTGGAACATTGATATGTTTTCCATCAGGAAGTCACCCAAGCTCTGTGGTTGAGTTTTTGGGGTTGTTTTACAAAAGCGGAAGATTTAGTAAATCATTGGCTGTATGAATAAACCCAGTCTCCACCCTTCCCCTCTTCCTGACCAGTGGCTCACCACCTCAATGCTTCAATCACATGGCTGGTCTTTCTGGCAGAACCAGAACCGGTCTACAGCTGTGCCCTTAGCCTAAACTCAGATGTGGCTCAAGAGATACCATAAATAACAATGACTTTCCTCTTATTTTGGGAATTCCAAGAATGTGTCACCATTTCAGGAACTGGGGACAAAGACCAGACAAATTCTTGCCAAGCAGCACCTTAATTTCTAGAAAGTTATATTTCAGATGAAATGTGTTAGCTATTAGGACCAGATAAATGGTGGAAGAGAAATAACACTTAGACATGGTTTCTTCCGGACTTGGCACCTGTCAGATGAGGAAACTGAAGCCCAGAAGTGAAGGGAGTTCTCCAGGTTAGTGATTAGGAGGCAGTGGCAGCAGAATGGGAATCAGTCAGATTCAGGTTTTTCTATCTCAGGACCTCAGATCTGGGACCAGGATGAGAAACATCTTAAAAGACCTACATATCCAGGTGGGACATAAAAAGTTTGGAGGAAACATGAATATGTGTACAAACATGTATGAATGAGTGTGTACAGTGTGTGTATTAAGGGGTTCTTGTAGAGATTCCTGGGCATCTGGTGTCTAGCTTGTTCATACCAGGGCTGCCATATGGTGAGCAAAGGGCTCTTTAGACCACTTCTGGAGAAATTACTGAGACATAAAACTTCCTGGCCTAAGGAAACCCTGTTATAAAAAGGAATCCAAGAGCTGAGGTTCTGCTTCTGTTCCCTCAGGCAGCTCATGAGAAATGATGGGGAATCAGCCTTGCTTCTCCACTTGTACGAAAGGTGGAAGATAAAAATAGCATTGCATCCTGGTACAGCAAAACGTCCATAAAACATTCTGAGTCTGTGTGTGTGGCACAATAAGAAGAAAGGAAAGGAAAACAGTCAGTCGTGATGTGGTACTTCCGGGGGCATGTTCCTTCTCCTGCTCTTCTAGATTTAGGAGCTGGCAGTCGAGATAATTTCTATGACATCACCCAGCTTCCATGGTGTTTATCCGGGATGGCATTGTTATTCGCTGTATTAGGTTAGAGACACGTGTTTGAAATCAAAGAAGGATTGGAGAAAGAAAAGAATCTTTACAAAGATGGTCTATGTTGCTAGATGACATTTTTTTCCCTTCGTGTTCTTTCTTTATTCATTTCTAAATTTTTCGGATCAAGAAGAAACTTTTTGGTAAGTTTTCCCTGCTATTGGGCCTTGTCTTTTTTTTAGAAAAAGGAAAAGGAAAAATAAGACCCCTGGCTCTCTTGACGATTCCGTGTACTCCTTGTTTTCTTTTCTTTTATCATTTTTTTCAAATTTAATGTTTATCCATCCATCTGTGCAGGACATGATGCTTACATTCCTTGTGGCGACTTGGTACATCTACACAGCACCTCTTCCTCCTTTTTCATCCCCTTCCCCTCTCTTCCCTCTCCCCGCCCTCCACCTCTGCCTCCTACCTTCCTGTGGCTTATCTTCAATCCAGAACTGTCTCTGAGCGTCAGACAGGAAGTATCTCAAACTCTACAAGCTTAGATGTAGTCAAGTTTTGTATCTCCTCCCTAATCAATCCTCTCTCCTTGTTTTCTCAACTTAGCAATTGGTACCACAAGCCACACAGGCACTCATGGCCAAAACGCAGACTCACCTTAAGGCATCCCTTTGCTCACCTGGCCTGACTCTGTGCCGATAGCATTCTGAGCATCTCTAGTCTAAATTTTTTGTCGCTCTAATTCTGCTGCCTCAGTTCAGACACACTGCCCCTCTTGTTTTGTCTTCTGCAGTGGAGGCCTATCTAGTCTCCCTTCTTCTGATCTTGTCCCGCTTCTCCATTCATCATGTGTCATAAGCCACAAATTCTCTGTGCCCTATTCAGTCAGGTGGCCTGCAGTCAGAGCAATAGTGAATGGATGAAGTGGTTGCAAGGATGTTCTTCAGCTGATTACATTATTGAACAACAAAACAACTTGAGAACTTGTTTATCTAAGTACCATGTCTTTATTACATTATCTTCATGTCAATAAATTATTTAACTTACTTTACAGCAGAGTCCAAATATTTCCATTCTGTGGTTTTGGCAGCTCATGAGCCTGGTCCCTAAAGGTAGGGACATTTGAGTTTGTTATTATGGGTCTATCATCTAACTACCTGCCAAATAGTGGGTGCTTAAGCTATTGTAGACTCAATAAATGCAGTAACAGACTCCTTACAGAGGGACTACCCTGAGCGCTAGAAGGACCCTCAGAGAAAATCTAGTAAAATCCTTTCATTCATAAATGTAGACACCATGGCTAAAAGGAGGAAGCAGAGGTTATGTGGCTGGGCGGTTCTGATGCCTCTCAGGCCCCTTGTTGGGTTTCTTGTTGTAGGATACCTGGACTTTACTTCTGTCTGCACCAGACAACAGCTCAAAGTTAAATTTATTTAGCTTTCACCATATAATGAATTGAGTGACCCCTGCAATAACTATTTTTTTGTAATAACTATTTTTAATTTCCTCTTCCTACCACCACTTTCCAACCAAAAGTCACCCCTTTCTGCTTTCCAGCTTGTATCCAATGGTTTTTCAGCTGTTTCCGGTCTTTTGACAACTTCAATCTGGGTCTCAGGCATCATCCTTTCTCCTCTTCGCACCATTTCCTTCTACAGCTGCCATCTTGCTTATGCGGGAGCTTCACTGTAGCACAAATCTTCTAGTCGCTCCCCACTCCATCCAATTCTTTTGTTCAAAATAAAGTCCGCAGCAGTGATGCTTATTTCCAGATTTTGCTGAGGGTCCAATGATATCTGTTTTTGCCCTTTAGAAACTGCTTTCTTAGCATTGAAGGAATGAGACACATGGTATGAGCTATTTTTTCTGGTGAAAGAAAAAAAAATCCTTCAGTATAGAAATCTTTTGCCAACATGAGAGCTGTAGAAAATGTTTGTTTTTGTTACTTTCATCTTTTAAAATGTTATGTTTTACTGTCATGCCTACACCTGGTAGCCAAAGGACGGGGAGGTACAATTTTATGCTCCTCCATCCCAGGAAGAGTTAAACTCTCCTCCCCTGGCTCTCTGTACACACACCCAGCTCCAAAGTTGGCAGCCCATTGCATCTGTGTGATAAGGCACAGCTGTATGAAGAAGCCACAAAGAAACCCAGCCACAGTGATGTAGTGTTTTGAATGGATTCAAAATGTTCACCTTTCATGGTCATTTTGACTTTGGGGAAGAGCCAGAAGTTGCATGGCCATATCCAGTGGATGAGGACACACTGTAATGATTTTCCAAGCCTGCCTTTCTGTTGGATGGCACTTCACAACACCAGTCACTGTATTCTGATTACACCTCGGAAAGACACTCAGGAAAGAGCACTTCCAGAACTGCTCCAAAAAGTGGTAAGAGTGATGCGTTAAGTGTGTTTGAAGTCAGAGGGAGGAGTATTTTAAGGGGGATTAATGACAGTAGGTCTTTAGCTGTAATAAATTTAAAAAATTTAAATATTCACTGTAGATTTTGCTTACACAATACATAGACATAGTGGAAAGGAGGGAGCTTTAAGAGAAGCCAAGTACAAGGCAGAAATGTCAAATGATCTGTAAAGAACTGAAAAAGTTGAGTGGGGTCAGAGAATGTTTCTCGGTTAGGGCGTGAGGGGAATGTACCAACTTGAGTTATGCAACAACAGCCATCAAGTGCAGGTGACAGGAGTGTAAGAGTCGGACAGGAACTGTCTCGGAGTGCCCAGTGGGGAGAGGCGGTTACCATTGACGGCTACCGACATGGGAAACAATCTAGTAAGGTGACTAAAAACGTACTCTGCAATCAGCTGGGCTTCATAGTCCATGTCTGCTGTTTACTAGCTATGCGGGTGATTTGCCTTGCTATTCTGTCTCTCCTCAGCTTTCCCAGCTACAAAGTGGGAGCAATAAAAATGCACACCTCGCAAGGTTTCTGTGCAGATTAGAACCTACTGATGGATACAAAGCATTTGGAACAGTTAAGCTGGTGTGAAGCAAGGGTTCCTACTGAGCACACATTATTTATTGTTTTGCTGTTTAGTATTATTACAGCACCTTGTATAACTGAGCAGCTGGAAGTGGATTCGATATTGTATAACTCCTCTTCTGACATTTTATTCAGAATGGAGTAGCTTTGGAAAGCATGTGGGCTGTAAATCCAGCTGGGCTTAGTGGAATTACTTTGTACTGGCCAGGAGTATAGTGCTAAAGTTTAATCTGGAAATAACTCCAATGGTTCATCCTCTGGTGAGTGGTTTTGCATTCAGGCTGCTGCAAACACTAGCTAGTCCTGCCTAATTTGGAACTTCTGGCCAGCCAGTTACAACTCTGCAGGTGGAAGCATTCCAGAAGTTGTCTTTTGCATCAGCCACAGGCAGCTTACATTGAAAAACAGAATGAGAGAATGCTATCAAATTGCATCCATTGGTGCTGAAACATTCTGCTTAGGCACAGATAAGGAGGTACCTTTTCTTTTTAAATTCAGTTTTAGAGTTTCCTATTCTTTGAAGTAGTTTGTATCTTTCTGTTAGACGTAAAAGATAATATATTGAACTAGCTAGTAAAATGATTAGAAAAATATTGTTCATAGTGAAGCAATTGAGCAAACAGTCCAAAGGGAAGGACACTCTCTTTTTTAGTGCATATAAAAATGCCCTGGGTATGTAATTCAAGAACTCTGGGAGGCTGAGATAGAAAATCTCAAGTTTGAGCCCAGTTTTAGCAATTTAGCAAGACCATGTTTCAAAAATTTTTTTTAAATGGCTGGGATATAGTTCAGTGCCAATGTCCTATATTCAGCACACACACACACACACACACACAGAGAGAGAGAGAGAGAGAGAGAGAGAGAG
>NW_004624730.1:64789208-64821830 GCF_000247695.1 Heterocephalus glaber
TTTAGCAAGACCATGTTTCAAAAAAATTTTTTTAAATGGCTGGGATATAGTTCAGTGCCAATGTCCTATATTCAACACACACACACACACACACACACAGAGAGAGAGAGAGAGAGAGAGAGAGAGAGAGAGAGAGAGAGAGAGAGAGACAAGACCCCTTGTAGAGCTAAGAAAGGATCCCAATGTGTTCCTGAGTTTTCTCCGGAGTCTCTTTATGTCCTATCTGTCTACAAGGAATGGGGAGAAGGGGTCATGTCATCTTGATCTTGAAGTTAACCAGTTGGCATAAATGCTTGGATCAGGATCACTTACTGAATGAGGCTCAGTCAAGTCTAAGTGTAAGAATTGAACCTTCGTTTTCTAAAAGATTATAACCTGGAGTGAGGAAAGAGCATGGACTCTGGCATGCCATCTTTAGTATGTGTTGGGGTCATGGAGTTTTTACAGGGCACGAGACCAAGCCATCTCTGTGGTGCATATTCAGGCTGTGGTCTGCAAGATAACCTGTCACTAGGGAATGGCAAATTCAGGCTGTAGATGAAGGACTTACAACCCTAGAGAAACAGAATGTCCAAAGTGTACTGCATTAGTTTTCTAGAGCTGCTATAACCAAACACCACAAACTGCGTGGGTCCAACATCATGAATGTATTGTCTCATAGTCCCTGAGGCTGGAATCAAGGAGTTGGCAGAGTTGGTTTCTGCTGGGCTCTGAGGGAACGTCTATCTCATGGCTGATCCCTGGCTTCTTGTACTGCACTGTCAATCTTTGCTGCTTCTTAATCCCATATCTGCCTTCCTAGTCACCTGGTTTTCTCCCTATATGCATATTGGCTTCCAAAATATCCTCTTTATAAGGATGCCGATCGTACTGAGTTAGGACCCACTCTAGTGACCTCATTTTAATTTGATTACCTTTGCAAAGATAGAATCCCCAAAGCAGGTTACATTTTGAGTCACTGAAGGTTTGGACTTCAGCGTATGAATTTAACTCACATAAAACATTCTACTCTGTCCCATAGGCTAAGAAACATAGCGACAGGAACTGGGTCAGGGGTTCCTCAAACACAGAATTCCAATCACTCATCACAAAGTGGAAGAAAGAATGAATTCATGTTTTTATTTGAACTGTTAAGAGTACTGGGATGGCCCTCTGGTTTAGTGAGTTTGATGGGTTCTCATGAAGACCTTCATTCCCCTCTTCATTGTCCACACAAATAGGCTTAGTCTCTGATCTGATTTCACCTAGCATATGTCAGCCTGAATGACCCTGACCATCTGAGTTTGAGGTTAGGACCCTGCACTGGTCTTGACCTTGGTGGGTCCCATACAATTCTCACAGCCAGTTCAAATCATGGCTGCACTGTAGACCTAAACGATGTTCATTGATCTGCCCAGCCTTCCTTCCATGCCCTGTGAAGACCTCCAGAGAGATTTGCATACATTTTAGTAATGAGCTTTGCTTCTCAATCTGCCCTTTAATGTCTGCTAAGTTTAGGTATACTGGGAGCATTATTCTTCACATACTCTAAGTGCCCTGCTGTACGTATTGGATAAGGCATTTTTATCTCTGTAAGCATCTGACTCCTCATGTATAAAATAGTCATGAAATATCTGTTCCCTTCTTAGGTTGTAAAAATGGATCAGCGGAAGTGATGGATAGCAGGCAAAGGACTTTATATTTGTTTATCCCAATCATCTTGGGTTGATAATTAACAGTATCTCCTTGTATTCTCAAAAATGTGTAACTTTTCATAATAAATTTTATGATAATCATAAAATAAAGAATATAAGCATTCTTACTTTTATTATTCATGTCACTTATACAGGTGATCTTAAATTCTAATTTCTTATAGTCTCATGTAAAAATTTTTATTAGTATATGTTTGTGAAACATAATGATTACATTCATTGTGGGTTGTTGCTACATGTACATGACACATTTTAATCCTTTTTATGCCTCTCCATTGTTTGGTTCCCTTTTCATTTGCAAAAGATCTAACTCTCTGATTCTTTTTATCTATCACTCATTTTGCTCTTTAATTTATTGACACTTTGGGTTTCTTATATAAGAGAAACCATATGATATTTAAGCTTATGTGTCTGATTTATTTCACTCAATATTATACTTTCAAGGTGCATTTGCCATTTTCCTACCAGTAACTAAAGTTTATGCTCTTTATAGCACCACGGTGCTTTGTTATATAAAAATACCAAATTCTCTTTATCCATTCCCCTGTTGATGACATATACTCCACTTCCAAAAGAATTTTTATTTGCTCGCTTGAAGAACAGAATACCCACCCTAGTGTGAATGTTATACCAATTCCCATACGTGTAACTGAGGTCAGAGCCATGATACGCCCATGAGAAGCTTCTTGCTACAGTCCTAGGTTTGTCCCAGGTCTGACCAGCCCTAAGACTTCTGCTGCTCAATTGATTTGTTCCTCCCAGCCAAGTCTGTCCCCAAGACTGTCTATAGGCCAACACTAGTTTTTGCAGCTCTCCCTTCACTTTCTTCTCTGAGAGACAAGTGCTCAGACTGTTTCCATTTTGAGGATAAAACTACTGATCACACTGGTGGACAGATGGTGGTAAAAAGCATAAAGACACCGGGAGGCTGCAAAAGCTTACAAAAGCATACTGTGTTCTTAAGAAGGCCTTGGTCTATACGGCTCCACATCCTTGCTGTGACAGTAACTGGAGATCTCAGTGGGTTTCTGGCCTCTGCATTTATTCCTGAAGCTAAGACACACCATGGTCTGGTTCTCCCTTTTGATAGACATCATTTTCTCCTTTGGGAAAAAGCGTGACTCCATCAAAGTCTTGTCCTTCATCTAAGACTGAGTTATAGGTGATATGCTTTCTGTGAATGAGCAGTTTGCATCTTTCAGGATTTCTAGACTGGACAATATTTATTTGACAGGAAGTTTCATTCATCTACTTATATTTATATTATTGAAGTTTTTAGCAGTGAAAAGTAACTCAGGGATCACAAAATCTATTCCCCTCCTCACCCCCTTTGCACAGATAAAGGAAACAAGTGTTCAGAGATTAGTAAGTGTTGTTTAATTACAGAGAAAGGACCTCATTCCAGGTCTCCAGACTCAAAATTTCTTTCTGACATACTACTCACAGTTATTTGTTTATCTTTTTGTATTTCCACAATGTGTCGGATATAATGGTTCACCAATGAATAATGAAATTCTGGATCAATTGCACAGTATCTGTTTATCGCAAGAGCTAAAAGCCTCTAGCTTCCGGATGGCAGTGACTGTACTTTGGCATCAGGACTTTTAATGCTCATGGTGCTTTGATTAGTTACAAAGCAACAGACCAAAGTCCATGGCATGTGATAACTTTTCATAAGCATAAATACCACATATGTTGTTTGAGGGAATCAAATGAGATACAGCTTGAAAAGTCCTGAGCAAGAATATGAGTGGGGTGCAAAGCTAGATAGAGGAATGACCATTTAGCAAAAGATCCTAGTCATAAACCACCCAGAACTGACATTGGAATGAGTTGGAGTCAGGGACTGGGAAATGTAGAAACAGCTCAGGATGTAGTTTTCATGAATGTAGGTGGTCTACTGTAATACTTAACTAGTATATATCTGTGTAATAATGCTCCTTGCACTTTTCTTACCAACACCACAGACCTCTTTGTGGTTGCTCCCCGTCTGGGACTTCTCAAGACAATCAGGTGGCATGAGCGTGTTCCTGCGGTAAGTAAATCAGTGGGGAGAGCGCCTTCTCATTCCCAGGAAGCTCAGGGAAGTGGTTTACCTGGATATGTGTAGAGACAAAAATTGCCCATGTAATCTTCAGTTTCCTATCAAGACCTATTTCCAATGTTACCTTCTTCCAAGAAAGCCTTCAACTGGAAGTGATCGCTCATCTTGTTGCACCTCTTTTATGCATGGTTCGCATTGCCTTTATATTGACATAGACTAGAGTTGGTACCTCATTTTTTCTTATAACCAGCAGACATTGCATTAAACCTGGAACATTGCAGGAACTCATGAGATGTGCACTGAAATTGAGCTGAGCAGGGGAGATGAGGTGAGAGAATTCAGTGGATCAGAGCCAGTCCTTTGCTCCCAGTACAATACTTTCAATTCTTCTCCTTACTGCTGAGGGTCCAAACTTTCTTTGTACTTGGGCTGCTTATTTCTTTGGCTTCTGTGGCAGCAGATAAGCTCAACAACTAAAACATTCATGAAAATTTAAGCCAATTGGTTAATAAAGGGGACAAGAAGAAGCCCACACAGTTATTTTTTTCCTCTTGTGCTTTTTCTTCTAAAGAAGGTTGTTTGTGTTATCACTTCAACAGTTTGGTAAATAACTGCGCCTTTTCAGTAATCGGCCCTCTTGTATTTGCAGTGGTAAAATGTGATACTTAGTCATGGGTAAAAGCTGAATGCATCCTTCCAAGCTGCTTGGTGTTATGTATGCAGGAATTTGAGGTAAAAAGAAGTGACTACACTGTAGCTATCAACTTAGAATAATTTGAATGTGTTCATTGACTTGGGATTTTTCAGGTTTGTTCATACCAATTTTTCAAAAGAACATTCTGATAATGTCAAGATTCATTTATTTATGTTGAGCAAAAGAACTTTACTTTTAATATATTTATAACAAAATCGAGAGTTGCCTTCAAAGCATTTGGTCTGGAAGGTATATTTTGGAGGGGTGGCCTCTTTATAACCCTCTTTTACTCCGCCCCAAACTCTCTTCCCAGCTATAGGTCTCTCTGGAACACAGAAGATTGCTGCATTATTTCCTATCATCATTATAATCCTGAAGATTTATTATGGAAGACCATTGGACTGGAAGTCAAAAGAGTTAGGTTCTAGTTCTGATTCTCATTGGTCATTAACTTGCTACAATATTGAGTAAGACATATTCTCTCCCTAGGACTCAGTTTCTTCAGTGGTAAAATAAAAGAATTTGCCTATCTGGGCTGCTGGCTAGGGTGATCCAAAAGACCGGTAGTTGTATTCAATCTACTATATAAGCAAAAGTTATTTATTCTTTTTAAAATTAACATCACATAATGCTATATAAATTGAGCATAGGCTTGGTTAGCTTGAGTTCTTAGATTAATACTGGGTTTTTCTTACTGTGTTTTTTTCCCCTGTAATTCACCAAGAAACTGACTGCTTCTGCTTCACAGTAGCCTCCAGATTCCCACCTAGCAAGTATGCAAAGGTCTATCCCATTTGTTTTCTCAGGTGATCTTTATAGAAAATGTATGAGGTATCAGAATGATAGTTCATGTCAATTTTTCATTGGAAGAAAGAGCTGAAGGTCCTAGACTGGTCCAAAGACAGACAGTTGGTGAGTGTTGAAGGGTATTTCTGTCCACTTTTTCAGTGCTTCTTATCACAAATTGATTGTGAAGAAACTGATGATTTGGGAACACAACCAATTCCTGGGATTTTTTTGGACATCCTAGCTAACTTTTTTTGCGTTTATTGACTGTTGCATTCCATTTTCCTAATGCAAAAGAAATGGTAAATGGAATATTATCTAGAAGGATTCTCTTAATATTTGGCCCGGATTCCTGACCTCCACTTTTGTCACATACAGTGCATTCTACTGCTATCAATCAAGATCTTTTTGTAAACTTGAAGAATAATAACATCACTCTGTTTTAATATTTCCTGCTCCCTTCTTGGAATCTTTGAAGGATCATCTAAATACTTTTGCTTGGATATAAAACCATTCATAATCTAGTCTTTTCCTTCCTCAATAGCCTCATCTCTTTCTATACTCTATTTATTTGTTCAAAGGAGGGAGGGAGGTGAAGGGAACATAAAAAGGTATAAGATGTGTTACATACATGTACTAACTCCCAATGATGAATGTAATCATCAAGTACTGAATCATGCACTAATGCAAAACAAAAGACAAAATCTATTTTCACATTGTTATTCCAGTTTCCAGGTTAGGATAGAAAACTGGGAAGTGGGATAGGATAAGGTGACATCCTGCCTAAGATAATCATCCACAATCTGGCAGAACCAAATGTCACAAGCTTGTACCTACTTAGCTCAGATTGCCCTTCAATTCATCCATCCTCCCACCACCTGGGCAACACCCACTTACCATTAGATCTTGGTCTTTATCCCCTCTATGAAGCATTTCCTTGAGACTAACAGAAGACCAATCTACCCTATCCTTTTTTTTTTTTGTATTAAATTCTTTCATTGGTACATTGTAGGTATACAACACAATTACACTTCTCATTGGGAATTGTACCTTTACATAATGCATCTTGGTTCTTATTTTTTCCCCATTCCTAGCCCTCCCTTCACCCCCTCCACCCTTCCCTATTTACAAAGACTTTATTTCCATTTTTTCCATTTCTCAGCATTTTTTCCTTTCCCTTCTTTCCTTTCCCCTGCCCCTCCCACTACCCCTACCCCTTTGGACCTTTTCTTCCTATTTTACATTATCGATTATTCATTCTAATCATTGGTACATTTTAGGTATACAATATAATGACATTCATCAATGGAAATTTGCACCTTTACATAGTCTCTCTTGGTTCTTATTTTTCACCCTTGCCCAGCCCTCCCTTCAACCCCTCCAGTCCTCCCTATTTACAAAGATTTTGTTCCTCTTTTTCCATTTTCTCATATTAATCCCATTCCTTTTTATCCTTTCCCCTAGCCCTCCCACTTCCTTCCCCTTTGCCCCCTTTCTTCCTATTTCACATTACCTATTATACATTTAGTCCTTATTTACACTTTCAGTTTCTCACACCAGAGAAACTATTTGGTATTTACACTATCCTTTTGACACCCATTGTATTTTACATACAGTATAACTACATAAAACACAAATAATGCTTTAACCGTTCTCATTGGTATATGAGGCTGAAGACTCTTTGAAGGTAGTGTTCAATAAAGATTTCTTCAGTGCCTTAATAGTTTGTGAGTCCAAGTACTACACAGTCAACAGACTTTTTCCCAGGTACACAAGTTCATTTGTGATGAGTCTATGGCCCATCCACCCTGAATGCACCTGATCATTTATTGTGTTGATACTGTTTTAGATAGATTGACCCACCTTTAGATATAGCCCAACGGAGATATATATATTGACCTATTTGTTATATATCATTTATACTACTTATACCTACATAATTATTAAGATATTATCATTTTTACAGATTGTCATATGTTATTGATTTTCAAATTTTTGGTCTCAGAAAATATATATACTTCAAAATTACTGACAATTTTGAAGAGCTTTTGTTTATGTGAGTTGTGCCTTAACAGAAATTAAAACTGAGAAATTTAAATACAATTATTAATGCACTTTAAAATAGGTAATAAAATAAATAATTCTATGCTGATTTAAATATATTTTATTCATATAGCTATATTTTCAAGACAAAATTATTAATGTGAAGAATAATATTGCTTTACATTTTTACAAATCTCTTTTAATGTCAGGTTTCATAGAAGACAGAGGGATTCTCATGTCTGCATCTACATTCGATCAGTGACAAAATTATTTTGGTCCAAGTATATTAAGAAATCCAGATTATAAAGATATATAAAGTTGGAAAATGGAGGAGCATCATACTAATCCTTTCAAATAATTGCATATACTTCATTAAACTATATTAAAACAACAAATGATGGCTTCTTATAGGAGTGTGTAATACGTAGTAGGTTCTCAATATCTATTTGATGAATGGATATTATCTATTTTATTATTTATTTTGAGTCATATCATGTGAATCACATCATACTTTTTTTTGCTTCCACATGAAGTTGCTTTGGTCAGAGTATGCCATGATCCACGATATCTATCTATCTATCTATCTATCTATCTATCTATCTATCTATCTGCTATTGTATTCTCCTTTTACCTTGAATCTACCATTGCAGTGTCAATCATATTGTTGACACTTTCAAATCTTCACTGTTTGATTAACTATTAGGTAAAATTATAGTATAAATGATGTTGAAGAGAAGAGATTGTACAATCTGCTCGGGATCATTACATGCTAGACAACAGCATGTTTGCACTGATCACTCACATTAGGCAAGTCTCTTTCCCTTTCTTAATTCTTCCAGGTACAACTTTGAACTTGAAGACTTCCAAGGCAGCTTCCAGACTAATAGTTTATCTTCTTATTCATAGTTACAATCCTATTTTCTATGAAAAATGAGTGAGTCCCATGTTTCATTATAGCACTTTTTTGAAACATATTTTAAGAGTATTAAAAGAGGAGTCATAGCACTTGAATTTGTTTCCATTTACATCTGAACTTATACAAGGGCTGAGAAGAAAGCTTGTAAACTTTTCTTGAAACATTTTGACTACAGATGAACCCCTTCCCATATTTTTAGTTATTTGAAAGTGATACTAAAGATGATAAACTCTTTGCTGCTTTCTACAGGAAGTAGGTATAGTGAAAATGAATTCTTAAATGAAGCAAAATTGAATAAAGAGGCATAAAATAGTTATAAATATCAGGCTTTTAATTGATACTGGAGTAGAAAAGTATTTGGTAGTCTGGGGGTGTAGCTCAGTGGTAGAGTAGTTGCCTAGCATGTATGGTACCCCAAGCTTCATTTCCAATACTGAAAAATAAAAGTAAAACAAAAAAGAAAAATGATATTTAAAATAAGAAAATGCTGTGGCTGTCTTTTTGTTTGTATTTCTTTTATTGTTATCAAATTGAGTGCTAAAGTTTAGATTCATTTGTTTCCCCAAATCTTTATCTCTTCCATTTCACAGAGAGCCTATGTTGGCTTTGTTTTAATTGCATGGGAACTGAAGGTAATTTCCTAGTGTATTAAAATTTGATGCATGAACTCAGCTAAAACCAAAAAACAAATAAACCAAAAACCCTACTGGGACCTTTGATAATTCAGTATCACCATTACTGATTATATCTTCTTTACGAAGGACTTTCTTCTTTTATTAATTGAATTGGATATCCTGGATCAGAAATTGTGTACTAGGTGCTGGTCACAGTTATTTGAGACCTTAGACAAAGCACGTACCTTTAGTGATTTTAGGATTGTCATCTATGGTAATGACAGCAATTTGATCTTTCACTTTGGCTTATGTATAGTTCAGGTTTCATTTCCTTCCTTTTTCCTATAATTGTTCCTGGAACTATGACTAGCTTGACATTGTTTTTTTCATATTTAGTCAACATTGAGATTCTGTGAAGAGGAATGACATCTAATTTACCACCCCTCCATCTCAGTACTAGAACATGGCAGGCATTTCGGAAGTATTTTGTAACTACCTGGATTCCAAACTTTCTAATACAGAAATCATATTTCTGATAATCCTTAGTAAACCATGGTCCTGATTATGTTACATTTTTAGGATTAATGCACTAAAAAAAAATCTCACTGAATTCCAGGTGGAGTTTCTGGATAATTCCTTTTGCTTCTTTGTGCTTTTCTGAGTTTTTAAAGTATTACCTAACTGCATAAAAACTAAATGTTACTAAAATTTTTAAAAGGAGACATCATTTAGGTGTGTACTGGACTCTTTATTGCTTCATAAGAAAAAGCAATAAACAAACTATACAGGGCTGGATTTTGGTGATTTTTAAGATCTTTTTTTCTATACTAAGGCAGCAATACATGTAGTTTCTGTAGACTTAAAATCAGAAATGGTATGGTTCAGCATGGTTTCAACATTTTGGCATATCTTGGGCTCTTTTCAAACCAAAAAAAAAAAAAATGGTCACACTCAGCACTACTCAGTTGCTAATCTTTGTCTAATTCACACTGTGCCCATTCTATTGAATTATAACATCTCTACATTTTATTGTGAAGATGTGTTTTTCATATCTCATTATGGATTTGCTTAGTACAAAATGAAATGTTAAGATATGGTGCAACAAGCACTGGGTTCACTTTAAAATTAGAGTGATACTATCTCTGCCAATATATGTCATAAAAAAGTGAAGGACTGTGAAATATTTACAGCCATACCCCCATAACAAGTTTTATCACTCACTGGTGATAGGACTCAGAGCAGCTCATGTGGCTACTCTGACCCTCACGTGCTTACTCTCTATCATGGCGTTATGTGTTAGTTAGCTTTCCATTGCTGTGATGAAATGCCTGAGACTAAGAATTTAAAGGAAGAAAAGTTTATTTTGGCTCTTTTAGAGATTTTAGTCTATGGTCAGCTGGTTCCAATGTTTTAGGCCTGTGGCAGGGCAAAATCATCCCGGTGGAAAGGTATGGTGGGAGAAATCTGCTCACCTCATGGCAGCCAGGAAGCTTAAGGGGCCAGGGACAAAATATAACCTCAAAGGCATGCCTGGATGACTACTTCCTCCAAACTATGCCCACCTCCTAAGTGTCCATACCCTTCTGATAGCACCAGCAGTTGGGAACTAAACCTTCAACACACAAACCTTCATTCCAGATCCGAACCATAGCATGTTATTATTACCTACCACTCTGTCTATTGGGATTCTATAATGTGGAACAAAATCGTAGGCTAACTGCAAAGCATGTAACAAATGAATATTGTCACCAGTCTTGCAGGATCTGTATGTATGGGAAAAGTGAAACAAACTGGAAGACTTTTTTATAGCATTTCTTCTACCAAAAATGTATATTGATCGCAGCTTGAAGGAAACCATTCTGAGATGGGAAAAATAATGTTGAATAGGAGACAGAGCTTGTTTAATATTAGACAGCTTGACTATTTCTTTATGCTTAATGATAATGATAATTTAGCTCCTAAGTGGCTCCTGTGGCGTGAGGGCTCACTAAATCAAGAAAGTTATAAATCATTACAAGGCTACCCTCAGGGAAATGAATAGTAAGGGACAAATAGGATACCATCAGTGTGTTTGGCTAAGGGTGCTCAGCCACCTCATGCTGTACAGATTGCAAAGAAGGTCAATTGTGTGGCATATGGAAGACGAAGAACATGTCATTTATAAGCCGTGACCTCATTTATTGAGATCTTACTACTTGTTACACTTTGCAGTAGGGGGTTTGGCAAAAGAATGGCATTTGATCTTCAGAACAAGTCTACCAAGTGAACATTATTGAGTTGTTAACACACTTAGGAAAACTTATCCTTGAAGTGATAATGTGGCATTTCTTTAGTTATGTTCAGATTTTCTAATTCCAAATCATTTACTAAATACTTCCACACAATTACCTTACTCCTTTGCTCCTTTGCTCCTTTCTCCTTTGCTACTTTGTCCCTTCCTGTATCACCTTGGTCCCTGCCAAGGCACACTTGCATGAAGCTGGTTTTTGAGTTCCAGGGGCTGCCCTGCAAAAACACTGATGAGAACCAGAACTCAGGTCCTGGCTCCTGCACTAATTAACCATGTATCTCAAGCCCTGACAGAGAAAGAGGATACGTCTAGAGTCATGAGACTCTGCTAGAAGAATCCAGAGGAGAATTCAGCTTTCCAGAAAGCCAGGTCTCCCAAAGAGCTAACAAGAGGAAAGCTTAGCTTACTCAGGCAAACTTGCCTTCAGGAAAACAAAGATATCATGTCTGGAGGATGAAGAAACATTGTCTTTCAAGATGTAATATTTAGAGTTAGTTGTGACTCTTTTTCTGAGGTCGGTTGCTGCTACTCCAGGGAGGATGATCTTGTGGCTACTTCTTTCCTTCTTTGATCTTTCCTTTCCTTCTCTTCCATTTCTCTTCCTCCCCTTCCCTGGTGAATGAAGACTATGGAGTTAGTGAAACCTACTCAGACAGAATGAGATGCAGTAGGAGATCAATGAAAGGGATTTTTCATTAAGGAGTGGCAAATGTTAGGGTGAGAAAACTCCTTTTTTTGGTATCAGGGATTGAACCTGGGACCTTGTGCTTGCAAGGCAGGTGGCAAGGAAAACTTCTTGAAGTAAAATTTTTATGGAAGGCTTGAGTTACTTGCCCTTGTTTAGGCAACTTGTAAGTGGAAAAGCCATGATCTGAACTGGCTCAGTCTGTCTTCAATGTAGAGGACTCAAGGGACTTCCAGGTCTGGCTTTCACTGATTTTAGGTAGCAAGAGATTTATCCGGAAAACATCTGTCATTTTATTTGCTAGGTTGGTTACAGTTGTCTGGAACAAATAGATTCTGGTCAGTCTTTAGTTCAGGAAAATAGGAAATAATTCCTTTATTTGCTTGTTACTTGTATTCAACCAGTTAAGACTTATTCTTTAGGGATAAAAATTATCTGTAGAGTAAATCTAAACTCTTTGCTGCTTTTATTATCTCCTTTTTTATCTTTTCATTTTTACAGACTACTGGGAGAATTTCTGTTTACATCAATGATTTCATTTCTTATAGTGGCAGTTTTATTCCTTTAGCTCTTACTGTAGAATTGCTACCTCACTATTCTCAACTGGACCCCTTCATAATTAAAAATTGTATTTCTGTAGATATCTTTTCACGTCATCATTCATCCCTGACCTTCACACATCTACTGCTATCTATTTGCTTGAGAACATAAGGAAGACATGCCCCAATTTTTCTTTTCCTTTTTTCTCATGTTAAATCTTCTTTTTAAAAAATCAGCTATGGTTTTCTTCTGTACCTTCAGAGAAACTTTCCCTTATTCCAGTTTGGTAGCATGGATCACACTTGTGCTGCCTCTCCCCACTCCCCAGTTACTTCTCCAGCATGGCTCCAAGCCCCGAGCTTTCCAAAATATAAGCGTCTGTGTTTTCCCTTATTCCTCAATATTTTTCATGTGAGTGTAACAGATCTGTGTAAAAGCCCTTCACTAATGTTTAGAAGGAAACTTAGGATGGCTCTGCCTAAATATAAAGGTCTTTTCTGCTGCCAATGCTTGGTCCTGTTTAGAATAAAGATAATTTTTTTCCTTTGTTGATCTGAAACAACTTCTCGTTCTTGTTTATGCAGAAAGAGTATATACAAGTGTTAGGGCTGTCCTGTCTTCTTCAGCACTCACCTCTAAGCTTGTGTTCCTTCTTACTTGGCATTTCCACAACACTGCATCTTGCAGTCTTCCCATTTCCATAGAAAGGGGATCCCTAATGCTGCTCTAGGGGATGAACACATGTCAGGAGTAAGGAAAATCATCTTGGATCACTTAATGCACCATTTCCTGTGAACATGTATGTGAAGGCGGATGTCATATTACTGATTTGGGATTCAGGTTTCAGATTTCGGATTCCCACTTCTGACATGAAATTTCTGATAAGGAGCTCCATAGTGGGAGACACTGGTGGCTTCTGGGCTTTTCTAGCCTTGTGTGTATATGTGACAGCTTGGCTTTCCTAGGTACTGAAAAATTGTTTCTAGATATTATTAGTTTCTAGCGCTATTGCAATGACAGTTCACACTTAGGGGTTTTGTGTATTTTAATGGGACATGGAGAGAGAAAATGAAGTGCTACAAATGTATCAACACTTTATTCCTAGGATGCCACACTTATGTATCATCGCGAACTAGCTTTAGAAGCTATAATTTCCTGGAGTCCTAGTAGAATAGAAAGTATCCATAGCTTCTGTTTTCCTCTCCGTGAAAACCAAGCACCAGTAGCTGAATCTCACTAACTTGTGGTGACTTTTCAGCCTGATTTGTTCCATCCTGCGAACCATTCACACAGAGAAGCACCTCGCCATCCGGCTGGACCGCCTGTTTCTCAAATGCAGGGAGCGCATAGGACTTATCTTTGCATTCTTTATAAAGGGACTCCCACCTGAGTTCTAGCATGTGCCACATGATGATTTCTGGAGAGCAAGTTCACAGGCCAACAACTATTTCAAGTGGGAGCTTAGTCATTTTTTCACTCACTGTATCTTTGGTCTCTGATTGGATAACTATTTTAATATGTAGCCAACAAGCTTATTTTCTTTTCTCTTACCTGAAGAAGTAAATCTTCCACTGAAGAAATGTTATTTTCTTTGAAAAGCTAAGTTACATAAAACTATAACATGAAAGAAAAGCAAAATTTTTTATCTCTTCTCAAGCTGGTCCTTCATTTTCCAAATGCCCTGCTTTCTGGGATGGAGCTAATGCACCCTAAAATTTCATTTGCTAGTTAGCATGCTCCATGATGCTTCATTTTGTGCTTCATGATGATCTTGGTGCAAAGGCTGCGGCTTGTTCAGCTTCACCAAGTGCTGGAGGAATGTAATAAAACTGCTGGTAGCAGCTTTTAGGCACACAAGGGAACATTCTTGCAAACGAGCAGGCAATCTTGGTTGAAAGAGGAGAGCGGTGAGCCATGGAGGCATTGTAGAACTCTGACTTGCCCGGTTCTGGGTGCCTGACCACAGCCCATTTTGGCATCAGCTTTCAGCCTGTCAGAGCATGAGCCTAGTTCACCAGCTATTTTACTTACATAAAATTATGTTGGATATCTAGCCAGTGTGCTTTTTTTAAACAATTAATGGAGAGACCACTTAGCAAATTTGAGATTTTTTTTCCTATGATTTTTCAAGGATCACTGATGTATCCCATTGGACCTGTTCTAGTTAGATCTCCTGGCATCCCTGTGAGGGCACTACTCGCACCTGCAATTGCAAAGTGCTGGTAAGAGTCCCTTCCCTTCTCCAAAGGAGCAATGACAGAGTGAAGAAAAACACAAAATAGTCTCATGGGCCTCTTTTGAGAAACATAGTTTCCCCCAAACTAAAAAAGCCTTTGAAACTCTATATTATCTTGCCATATACATTACTTTTGAGATTCTTTATTAGTACTTTGATCCTTTTGCAATTTAAAAATGGGGAGCTGTGTGTTTTAAAACTAAAGGCATTGTTTGAATGCATTTAGAAATTGTGATTCTATTGCTGTATTAGGGTTACAGTGCCAGTAGATACACATAACTGGTTGGAAGCATCACACACATTTCATTATTATACAGGAAAATGTAGGATCTTCTAAATTATGATATTTGAAATGTTTGTAATTATAATGCTTTGTGAGTCTGCAGATCATAGATCCAACAAATCAACTAGACAGAAATCAGCTGGAAAGCAGAAAATAAAGCCAAAAGGAGTTCAAAGGAGATAAAATTGATACTCTGAAGCTTATACATTCTCAGCGCCACTTCCTTCCCACCTCCCCTGACACTAGGGGAGATTCTTTGACAATCTTATTTTAGATATACTTCTAATGGTCCCGGAGATCTCTTTTTTTAAAATTCCGTGAAAGACTACAAGCATCTGAAATTAGACACAGTGTCTCTAGTTAAAAGAGACAGTTCTAACACTACCAGAAAAGGCAGAGAAGCAAAAATTATAGAAATCATATAGAAAAACTAAAAACATTGAGGCCATCTAGTCAAGACACAGGAAGTTCTGCAACAAGTATACAGCATAGCAACGATTTCATGATTACACATTAATCTTCCTGTGACTTTGAACATGGAACTTGATCTCCCATAGCCTCAGAGTTCTGTAAAGTTATTATATTAACATCTGCCCCTCTAGAGTGTACTGCGGATGCAATAATGTTCTTTGTACAGTTTTTCACATTATGCTTACCTAACAGTGTGTGTTGATTAATCACAGCTATTATTCAAGTATTTTTGATCAAGGAAATACATTAGAAGCTGACTAGTGCCAAAAATTAGATACCACACATCACATTTTTATGATCCTACACTGTTAGATGTTTTCTTGTTGGGCACTCTAAAAATATTGCACGAACTAAAAGCCCATCAACCCTGGGGAGATTTTGCCATAACCCCGAAGCACCTAGCACTGTTATTGGATGTTGTGTGGATAGTTCTTTGTTTTGAGGAGAAGGGTTTATCTTGTGCACTGCAGGGTGTTTGTTTAGCAGCATCCAGATGCAAGTAGCATTTCCCAACTTCAGCTGTAACAACCAAAAGGGATCCTAGACATTGTCAAATGTCCTGGGGTGGGGCTGGGTGTGAGATAAAATCACCCCCACTGAGAACCACTGTACTAGGAAATCCACGTGTAAATGTGGAGTGTAGCATTTTAAACCATATTCATTCACAAGTTAGTGCTAAGTGGTTTTAAATTCTTGCTCCCTTCTGTGGCGAGGTTTTAATGAAATGTACCTGCTTTTGGCAATTATCTCTGGCTGTGCATCTTTTTCCCTTATAGTGGAGATGTTCTTTAGTGAAAGAGTGAGAAAGGATTGGAATGAAACAGTGCATCTCATGCAGGCTTCAGAGAATGAGGCTTCCCACATGAACTTCAATCACCTATTTCATGGATGGCTTTAGATGAATCAACTTACATTTACTGAGTATCTATCTACTCTTTTCAGATTTTCTACACCAGATATTCTGCATGCCATGCATACATATATATCTTTCCATATTTATGTCTATAGGTATAGATATAGCATTTCCCTCCTGAACTACTTGGTTAAAGGAATTTCATTTCTGGTTTGTGATGTTTCTTTTCTGATCTCATGCTTCTGGGGTAACCACTCCAGTCCCAAACAGCTTGTCATTCCTTCCATCTCCAGAGGTCATTTGCTCTGAAGTCCTCAGGCTTGAATCACATTTCCTCCACCCTCCACCCTTCATCTCCTTTGCATCATTCTGTGGAGTTCTAAACAGGATCATCTTTCTGGCATGACTCAGACTCTTGACGAAGTTCCATTTCTAGTTGCCTTGTTTAGGCAAAATCAACTTCCTCTCTTACCCTACATTAGCATGCAACACTGGTCCATATATTACTCCGTTGGTCTTTTGTTTTAAATCTTAGTTATAATAAAAATATTCTAGGTCTTTTTCTGGCCATGTTGCAGGATAGAGAGAGGGAGGTTCACCTTAGGTTATGATTGGATTGGACCATTCCTAAAAGAAATCTGAAATAATAGTGACAGATATATAGAATTAATTTTCTCTTACATAGAAGTCAAGAGACTGATACGGCGATGCGAGAATTTCGCCAGTTCCTCAGCTTTTCTCCATACTTCTGCTCTGCTAGTCCTGTGGGGGATTCCATCTAGGTCAATTCCTGGGCAGAAAGATGTCTTTTCCTCCACTGCAGCTTCAACTATCACATTAGTTTTAGCAGAGATGTAAAAAGTAAGAAGGATAAAAGGAGGGCTTGGCAATGGACCAGTGGAATGCTTTCTTTTTCCTTTAAGAATCTTGTAAAATTGTTTTGTTTAAATTTTAACAGCTGTCCTCAAGAGTGGTCAGGATATGTAGCTGTGCACATCGTTGCTGTCAACAAAATACAGATTAGATTAATAAAGAAGAAGTGAGAATAGATTTTGGTCAGGCTGCAGACATCTCTGCACATGGAGGATTTTGAGGGGAATTCACGTCGTTGATGTTATGTATACTGTCTATGAAATAAGACTTTGGCGAGATGCTTTATATTCTCTATAGTAAATACATCTTGTTATGTTAATACTGAATTAAGACTCCTAACATTTGTTCCTTGCACTTAAGGAAACAGTTGGGAGAATTGTTTATCTGTGCCTCAGAGAATGATGTAGAAAATACCATATTCCTCTGAAAAGTGAGAGGTGTGGTCAATCTAGTTCAGTTAGTTTTTTCTCTTTTGATCAGTCTGAAATGGCTTATTTGCTATAGTTTTTATACACAGCTGGAGTTTATCAGGGAAGCATTGTGAGGACACTTTCTTTTGTACAAAAAAGGGTTAATTAAAATACATGGTGAATGATTAAATTTTCAAACATTTAGACACATTGCCATTATTCCCCATCCTAATATTCATCCTCACTTCCAGCACATTTTTCCCATTGTTCTTGCCACTTTCTGAAGCTGTTCTGGAGTCCTCTTTTGTGAGTCTCTTTACTTGTGCTGTCATGGCTGCCTCAATATCCCAAATTGATTCAAAGAATTTTAGGCAATTTCTCTCAAATAAAAATATTTCAGTGTATATTCATACACCTTATTCACCAGATATGGCACCCTGTGACTTCTGGCTCTTCTCAAAATGAAAATAACCATGAAGTGTAAACATTTTCAATTGCTTTAGGCTACCAAGGCAGCCAGGACAGCACAATTGAAGACACTTATGAAATAGGACTGGCAGAACTGCTTCACAGAGGGGCAAGAATGATGGGATATGTGTGCATGAAGTAAAGGGAAGTATTTGGAGGGGGATTAATGGCAGTGTGTCTTTTACTGTAATGCAGTTTTTGAAACAATTAAACATTCACTATAGTTTTCAAGCGTAGCTCATACAAAAACCTTGAGAGGTTTTGACATGAAAGGGAAAATATGGTAGACAGGGCTGCCAAACTGTGAGCTGTGTGATGTGAACTTTCTCAAGAAAACTCTGTCCTGCTCCACTTTAACCATTTCCTGCCTTTGACACTTTCCCACAGTCCCTATAAGGCTCCATTTTCCATCTGTAAAACGGGGGACTAATTATCCTAATTTGACTATCATTTGTCCTCTCTCAAAGACATGTTGAATGCTGACTTATAGTAAGATATTATCATAGGACAGAGCTATTATGAGTCTTAAGTAAAATATTCTACAGGAACTCATATGTAAATTCAAAATGCTATTGTATAGCTGGTATTGATTTTGTTATTTTTATTGTTTAGATATTGATCAGGTTTTAGTAATTCTTGGCATCAAGTAACTTTTTTCTTAAATCCCTAGTAGCAATCCCTTATGTCAAATAGGATTCTGTTTTGCAACTACATGGTACTCATTAAAACTAATTAAAGAGGCCTCAGAAATAATGCTAAGTTCTTTTGTTCCCACTTCCAACTGTAAAATAAATAAGTATCAAACCTTGTTCTTGGGCTGGGGATTTAGCTCAGTGGTTCCACCATCTGCCTCAAAAGTGCAAGGTCCCCAGTACCAAAACAAAACAAAACAAAACACCTTATTCTTTATCTTTTTACTTGGTGGCAAGATCCTGAAGTCTTTTATATATGTAAGATTAAGTATATGTACAAAGTTTGGGGGAATCTTCACTTTAAACCACTCAAAATGAGGAATCACTATTGCAAGGAAAGAGTTTTATTTATTTATGTTGGTGTAATGAAAATTTGATTGATTGTCTTTTTCTTAATTAGAAATGATTTGCATCAAGGTTTTCTTACAGGGCATGCAGAAACTAATTAGAGTGGTTTTAATAATACAGATCTGTATTTCATTCCCAGAAGGCCACAGAACTCTAAAAAAAAAAAGAAATAATTTTCTGCCCTGTATTGTCTAAGAGAAGATTATATCTGGTGGAGGGTGAGTGGATTAATACAAGCTGAGCATTGGCAGGTTTTTATGAGCATAGGGATTGAGTGTGGGTGAACATCCCGGAAGAAATCACTAAGGTGAAGGCCAGGGAAACTCCTGGGAGTGATTGGAGAAAAAAGAGAGGATTTTTTTTTTTTTTTTTGGCATTTCAGAGAAATAGACTAAACTTCTTGCAAACAGAAGCACATGCCATCACCATGCCTAGCCTAGTCATACTGATGACACAAAAAGCTTGGTCATCATCAAATTGAATTGCCATCACTTCTAAGAAAATCAAAGATGGCAAAGAAGTGGGTGTGCTACCCTTGTATCCAGTGTCACACTTGAATGTGACATGGGCTTTCTATTAAAAATACTTCCAGAAACTAGAGACATTTATAGCTAAATGGGTGCATATTGCGGCCATCCTCTTAAGTGAAATAAACAGGACACACATGTGTAAATACCGAATAGTTTCTCTGGTGTGAGAAACTAAAAGTGTAAATAAGGATACACACGGATGAAATTGCCTAATGATATATTTCTCGGATTGTGTTTCCATCACGTGTCATATGACTGTATCAAAATTTAAATTAGGGAGAAGCTTGGCTTATGTGGAGTCTGGAGGCTAACTGGAGTTTTTTTTCCGGACCGCTATTTGTTCAATGTTGGTTTTGGAGACCTTTCTGAAACAAATCACATCCTCTGGTGTCTTGTTGGTGCTTGAGACGTTTTATTAAGTTATATGGAAAAATGTTTAAGTGCTTTTCAGTTTTGTTTTGGCTGAACTCTACTATATCTGAATATTATTGTAGATTTTTTTCCCTTGCATTGTTTTCCTTTGAATGATTTTAATTTCTGTATGTGTGTGTTTGATAATAAAGTTATTTTTAAATTAAAAAAATACTCCATAGTTCCTATTTGTGAGCCACTGGAGGGAGAATAATAGCCACAGGTGGAAGATACTCAGATCAACGATAAATGATGAAATCTCCCTTTCAATAGTCCTGAAAAGTGGTGACTCTCATCTCAGCATAAATTCCTGGTTTGTCCCTAAGTAGTCCATTTTACTTTTTGTCAGTAGATAAACCTTTACTCCCTGCCCCTCACCACCACAAAGGAAGCTGCATCCTTCATGGGTGGGTCAAGTAGTTTGAGGTTAAAACTGAGGTAAGCCTACAGTGTAAGGCAGAAATCCGAAGTGGCAAAAGTACAGTATTATGCTTTGGATGAGGTGTTATTTATTTATATAATTAACAGGTCAGAATTATATGTATTTATGGTATACAACATAATGTTTTGATATGTGTACGCATTGTAAAATGACAAAATCAAGCTAATTGCCATCTGCATTATTTCATATATTTGCCATTTACACATTTAGACATAGATCAAAGAGAGATCTTTAAGGAACTGGTTCACAAACTTGAGCAACTATCATAATCCCCCGTAGTATTAGTTCACAGATTGTTGAGCCCTATCCCAGACTTCTTGATTTAGTGATTTGTAAGCAGGGCTTGTGGATTTGTATTTCTCCTCAGTTACTAGATGATGCCAATGTCATCCATGTGGGGCTATATTTTGAGAACCATCTTTTAAGGGTAGTTTGAAGCTGAAAGCAAGTAAATATCCTCTTTGGCAAAGCTTGGAGAAAGCAAGCAGAGGGAGAAGGTGCTTTGCAATCCCAAGGCTGGTCTAGCTTTCTCTGAACAAAGATGGCGCCCACTCAGTCTTCTTGTCATGCTGACCCAAGAGCCACCTGCCTAGCTGAATCTCACACTCACTTGTCTGAGCTGCGGTGCTGTTCTATTCACCTTGGCTTATTCTCCCTTCCTTTGTCCACTTGCTGAACTATCTCTCACTCTTCAAGGTACAGCTACATGCCAAAGACTTCCTCTGAATCTCCTAAACTCAATGAACTGCTCAAACAATGAGTTCTCATCACTCCACTCCTTGCTTATATCTACATGACAATTTGTAACATTTGTCTAGGTCGTACATTTAAATCCTTTTCAGTCTCTTTTGGACGTGTGGGGTCAGAAGCCCACGAGGGCAGGGACAGGATGGGGTTTGACACTCCCTGGAATTTAGCAGTGCGTGGCATAAAATAGGTGCCTGGAAAATGTTTCTTGAATAAAAAAATGAATATTTCTACATTTTTCACATTGCAGCATCCTCTGTGTGGATGATGACTTGGGGGAAGGTTGCGTTGCTGAAAGTGAAACTGAGGACTGATACGAGGGAAGAGCAGGAGGCCTCTGTGAACACACCGAGGTCCTCATCATGCTGAGGAGGATCTGAAGGCCAGAGGGAAGTCTCCTGCTCAGGCTCGGGCAGCTTGCTGACCCATCTAAAACTCTCACCCTGAGAGCCCCAACACATGTCAACGAGTCTGAGAAGCTCGGCGTCCCGTTTCTCTCCAGTCCTGAGACTGAGATTTCTAGCTGCCCATTGGCCTGAGTAATTCGTATATTTTGTGTGTTGTGGGTTATTTTTTTGAATTTACCTTTTAACTTCCCTCGTAGACGTCTGCGCCTATGAATGTAAAGGACAGAGAAGCACATATTTCATGTGACAACTTTAGTTTTGGTGCCTAGATTCCCAACATCTTCCTAGCAACTGGAGACATTTGGACATAAAGAAGTTTAACTTATATATTGTTTAGAATTAAGTGTTGGTTAATGAAACCTATCATTTTCTCTTTATTTCCATATTGTTCATGTTTTCTAAACAAAAAAGATTATAATAGATAGTCTGATAAAAGACAGAATACTTAAAGTCACATTAGTCCTACTGGACATATATTACTATGCCACACATTTTATTTTAGATTTTAAAAATCATCATTCTTTGAATGTTGATTCATTCTTTAGGTCATGCTTATTTTAGTTTTATTCAGAAATTTTTATGGAACACTTTCTGTGCACCAGGGGCTGTGCCAATCACCAATGAGACAATGTTTAACAATACGTAAGTCTTGTTTTGGAGAAACTCGGGGCTGAGAAGAGAAATGTATTTGAAAACAAATTATGAAATGAAGCATATTAAGTGCAACAATGAGGTGAATAATAGGTATAATATGGGGGCACACACAAAGGAGTGGTAGTTGTTTGGATGCCTCCAGAAAGCTGATACAGATGGGAACTGTCTCAAAACGAGTAGGAGTTCAGCAGAGGAGGGAACTTGGAAAAAGGATGGCAGTTCCGGTCGTGGAAATAACAGATGCAGAGGCCTGGAGAAATAATACAGTATCTGGAGTGAAGTGGCTTCAAGCCAGTGGATATGTCTGGAATGCAGAATTTGTGTAGGTTGGAGGTAGAAAGTAAGGGTGGGTGAAGCGACAGAGACATATTTCTGAAAGATCTTGTAAAGGCCAGTAACGTGAATTATATAGACAAAAAGGAGTTTTGACAATGTATAATTTTGGAAACATGTGAAATGGTCAAATTTTTACTTAAGAAAGGTATTTTTCTATCATTGCTGTTTCTTCCATCACTCTTTGGCTTCTCTTCTTTGTAGTATGTCATAGAGTGGGAAATTATTTCCTACATTCTCCATACTGGAGAGAAGGACCAGGTTTGCATGTTGCATTTATCAAAGAAAATACATTTCCCTCAGAACCTATTTCTTTCCCTGAAAACTACTAGTAAGAAAAATAACAACAGTGAAGTATACCCCAGAATAATGCTAAGCTGCAGTTTTGAAACCATTCTATGAAAAAAAATTCAAAAGAGGAAACATTGAGATAAGATTTCAATATAATTTTAATAACACACACAACTCAGGAGCTTTATTTTAGTTCCCAAAGTTATAAGGCGAAAACTAGCTTGACAAGATTATTTATGAATCAAAAATTAAAGCTGTTGTTCATTAAGGAGCAGAACTTTGACCAGGAGGGAAGGGAATCAATAACGACATCTACTGCACAATGGTGGGACTGACTCCTCCTTGCACGTTGGATAGACCGTATCATTTAAATCCCCATCTTTAGTACAGTTGCTTACTGTTGTGTGGAGGCCTGCGGTTTTGGCTTTGGAGAGCAATCCTCTGCTGACAGGTAAAGGATAGATGACATCACTTGCCAGATCACAGAAATAAAATGTTCACTGTCTGAGACACTATCAGTTAAATCGAATGGGACCACTAATAGATGTATTGTGCTGAGAGCTGAGCTAACTGCTTTTGCATTGAGTGACTCAAAAACCTTCAGCTTAGACATCCTGGTTGTTTTGATTTTTAAACCTCAGTAATATAATTCCCCTTTCTCCTTGCTCAACAACATCTCTTCTACCCATCCAAAGATAATAGTAATGACTTGAAGTAATCCTGAAGGTGAGGCCGTTGATCTAGTTGATAATCCATTTAAAAAATCAATCAATGCAAATTTGATGAAATCTCTAATGGCCTTCTACCCACATACTGTAATTTTAGTTCATATTTGGTTGTTACTCAATTGAAAGCTTTATCTCAGAGATAAATTATTCTATTTTCTGCAAGCATTGTATTTTCCTATTATTTTTTCTCTCCATTGCTCCCTTCTGATGCCATGTCTCATTCTTCATATTTCTTCTACATTTGAGAACATTGAACAGAATCATACATAAAATTATCTCTCTCAAAACATTTAGTATTTATTTAGGAGATGCTTGTCTGCTTGAAGAACAGCAAAAATATCAACGAAAGCTAACAATTTGATGTCATATTCAATAATATTTTTCTGGCAAAAAAAGAAAATGCCCAGTGATGTGAGAATTTGTAATGCAAACAGATTAAAAATATTCTAAGTATTGTTTGTTTCTATAAGACCATAAATAGTTGAGACTTGAATATAAATCAAGGGAGACAGTCACCTCATACATATAGGGACCTTAGTGCCTTGGCTTTCTTTATAAAATGAACAAAAGCAATGAAATAATTAACAAAACCAACAAAATCAAACTGTTTTCAGAGCTACAGTATTTTTGAGGCCACTAGTCATTGTTTCTATGATAAGCCATTTCATTCCATAGCATTGTTTTCTATCTCATGTGTGATTTTTTATCATGCTATAATAAAAATAACATTAGTGATAGTGTATCGTCTCATATCAGAAGTTTCATGGACTTGCTATCAGAAGATTTTAGTTGGTATAGAACTGGATGATGTTATTTAGTAGAAGTGTGAGTCTACACAAAGCAGCCCTGCCCTGCTCATCCTCAGTTTGTCCTTTTGTGAAATGGGGTCATCTTTCTGTACTGGTCATGTTACAGACCAGATATGAGGGTCAAACTTACACCTTGAGATCTATAAAATAATAACATTTCTATTCAGAAATACTAATCTGCTCTTCTTGAGCTCATCTACTTGGTTTGCTTGATTACTTATTAATTTATTTCCTTCTTATTTTCTTTTCTTTTGGTACCGGAAATCGAACTCAGGACCTCGTGCTTGCAAAGCAGGCGATGGAACCACTGAGCTAAATCCCTGGCCCTGCTTCTTATTTTCTAAAGAATCGGCTAAACTGATGCAATCTTTACCATATAATCACATGTGTATATATTTATGTATGTAATATGTATATATTTACTGACTTTTTTTCTGAACATCTATAATTAAGTTTCAAGCTATGTTCTCCAGATTGACATAAATTCCAGGTAAACTTTCATTCTTTGATTATAAGCCATCCAGGGAAAATTGAAAAATTGATGTATACTTGTTTCTCAATTTTTCCTGAATATTTGTCATTATGAGGATTTAGCATCTTGACACATCCCTGAGTTTCTTAAATTAGAAATGCATTAAAATTTTAAACCTTACTTTGGCTGTTTTCAAAATATTGAAAGAATTTAAATCCCTTTCCATTTTTGACTGAAATAAACTGGCAGGTTGGTGCTGGAGGGATAAATTGGGCTCAAACACATCTGCTTCATTGAAGAATATGTTGTGTGTGCTGGGATCCAAAGCCCTGAGGTTCTGCAGTGCCTCAACTTTGGCTGATCAGCGTTCTCATCCAGCATGAGGGATGAGACCATTGATGGTGATTTTTACAGGGTAGTGAGCTACAATGTACCTTAAGGCACATGGATGTTGTCACCTTCATATACTTGTGAGATGAATTACTGGAAGTGTTTCCAGAACTTTTCCAGGTAATAAAAAATTAACTTTTATGGAACTGAACTTCTAAAGTCATTATTAAATACAGACACAACTCATGCAACTGTGGCTCATCCAAGAAAATATCAGCTTTAAAATATTAATTCTGGTAAAAATTCCATATGAGCTAATTATCTAGTTCTATAAGCTGATATGTCATTTATTAAAACTACAGTATTAGGATAAGTGAGATATCTCACAACATTAAAATAAACAGGCTTTTAAATATATAATTAACATGCAAAAGTATACAATCAGTTTCTTTTAATATATTTGTAGTTATGCATCCATTGCTATTATCAAATTCCATAACATTTTCAGCACTGGAAAAGAAAACCCTGTATCCCTTAATCTTTTCTCCAGCCTCCGGGAATCTCAGATCTACTTACGTCTTTAAGAATTTGTCTATCATGAAAATTTCATATTAATATAATTATACAATATGTGGGCTTTTGAATCTGGCTTCTTTCAGTGAATATAGTATTTTCAAGTTTCATTCATGTCACAGTATGAGTATCATATGTATCAGTGTTTCGTTCCATTTTACATCCCAGTGGTTTTCTGGTGTATGGATATACCACATTTTGTTTATCCATTCCATGATACCTTTAGTCTCAGTAAAGTACCTCATGGATCATTCTTCCAAATTCCAAGAAGAAAACAGATCTGGTAGTGAAAGTAGCTGTGAATAATGACTCTTTTGTTTACACTAATCAAGAGGAAGGAGCTCATACATAGATAGCATACTTTGTTGGGAATGATCAAAATATACATTTAGCTCAGTAGTTCCACCACCTGCCTTGCAAGCACAAGGACCTGAGTTTGATCTCCAGTACAAAAAAGAAAAAAAATATATATATATATTATATTCTTTTTTAGGATTTTTCCTACTGTTCCCCTTATTAAATGCTAATTTCTATGTTCCACTCTGAAGACTGACAGACTGATGATTGATTGATTAACTGATTGATAGTGTCTCAAGCTACCACCTTCCCCTGGAGGAACAGCTCTGCTCGAACTCAGCATCACATATTTCTGCTTCTCATCCTAAACTCATGAATTGGCTTTATTGAAAATCCTGCATATTTACCCTTTCTAGTCCCGAGATCGTCACACAATGTAGCTTCCATGTGGAGTGTTCTTAACTAGCTCTTTCTTCAGGCTCTGTCTCCGTTTAAGGGCCCCATATCTCAGAGAGGCTGAATATCCCTCACTCACCACGCCGCCGACATTGATGCCCCCTATTATTCTTCTTTATCACACTTTATGTTTTTCCTCTCTGACATTTAACATTATTCTTATACTATAAAGTACAACTTTCACTAGAATGTTGGCTGCAAGAGTGCTGGACTTTTTAAAAACCTGTTTAGTTATTGCCATATCCCCAGAGTCTGAGCCAGTTTCTGGCCCACGATGGGTATTCAATAAATATTTGGTGAACAAAGCTTTAATTAGCACCCGTGCCCAGATGCCCCTCCCTCCCAGACCTCTCTGATGCTCCTCCGGTTTGGGCTGCTGTCTGCTGTCTCGACAGTTCTGTCTGAATGTTCCACACACAACCCCAAAGTCAGCACTTCTAAAACTGGCCTCATTATCTTTCCAACTTTGCTTCTACTGGTCCTATTTAATGGCACCAAAACCTTTCTTATTACATAAGCTAGAAACCTGAGCATCACCTTAGATCCTTTTCTTTCTTTAGCACTTCATATCCAACTGGTCGATTTGGGATCCTAAACACTGCTTTCATACATTTTGTATTTCCACTGTCATCACCCTACTTGATGTACTTGTGTTCTCTCAGTTGTGCAGCTGTGTGGCATCTTCCTAACTTGTCTCTCTAGCTCTCCAGTTGGATTTAACCCATGCTGCATGCTCTGAGCTTTCTAAATCTAATTCTTGACCACATCACTCCTTTCAAAGCCTTCAGAGAGTATCTATCCATGTCCTACAGGCAAGTCCCAGCTCTGTTGCTTGCCCTGCAAGCTCTACCCTACCTCTAGCTTTGGCAGAAGCTATGCTTTCACTTACTCCAATCATACCAAACAGACTATTCCACTGTTTTTGCAAATTCATGTATGTGCCTTTTCCTAAAAATTTCCCTCTGTTCACAAAGTCCTCTTTCTCCTGTCTAACAAACATGATCATTCTTTTAGACTTTGCCCTAATGCCATATATGCTTCAAAGGCTTAAACTATTACCCACAGAAGAGTTAGTAATCTTTCCTCTATGCCTCCAAACACATATGCTTATCTGAATAATGGCTTGCACCCACTGATTTAATTATGTGGTTGTGTCCTCCCCAGGTGAGGTATTAGCTCTTGATGGGCCAAGCCTGTGTGTTTTGAGGGCCTATGCTACCAGATGACAAGAGACTTGGGCTTAAATATTGATCCCTATTTGAAGTATTGGGGCTTTGGTGCACTCTTCAATATTCTAACTGAGAAGATGCACATATAGTGCCTAATACATTACCTGACTTACACCAAGAGTTTACTTAATGGTGACTGTTAATCACCATTCATATTATTTTGGTAGCAATAGAAGTAACCATAATGTCCTGGGATAGAACAGCAACTGACATTTGGTAATTACATTTGTTGAATCAATGATTAACTAAAAATTTACCATTATCTCTTAGTGAATTTTAATCAAATTGCAATAAAATAAAACCGGCTTAGTTATTAGCTGGATCTAGAAAGAAAGTTTTACAAACATGGATAGAATAGAATGATAATAGGGGTGTTAATCTAGAGCAGTTAGAGGGAAGAGTAGGTAAATTGCGCTATTATACCCCAACTTTGCTGAAAGCCATATCTGAAAGTAATAGAAAATTCATACAGCCATGCTCCATGAGGTGTGCCTTGTTATTCAATTACTTTTTGATTTCTTCTAAAAATATATATACATAATATTAATAAGAGCGAGCACTCAAATTTATAATTATATTTTGGCAATGAACATCCCCCACTGAAAAAGGTTATTAGAGGATGTTATATGATCAGATAGGCATAAAGTGCTAGAAGACTCAGGTTTTGGTTCTGAGAGGTTACTGTCTACTTTGACATCCATTCTTTACATGCAAGTTTGTAAGTTTGGCTTGGCAGATGTCTTAGGTTCATTTAAGCTTAAAACTTCTGAAATTACTTGTTTTGCTCTTCAAGTTGTGTATGTGATCCCCAAACAACAAAACTCCCAAGAAATCAAGACTCATTTGCCTTTTAAGAACTAATTTGTTACCATGTAGCAAATGAACTGTTCATTTTCTATTGTTTCATCAAAATTCAGAAGCCAAAAATCTCTTTTATATAATTGTTTAAAAACTGTAGTCTAGCAACAACAAAGTGCAAATTATTCGTAATCCTATTTCCCATATAAAATAGCACTGAGCAGAAGGGAGAACAAATACAATCAACTTCCACTGGAAACGGATACCTATGAGTTCATTAGGGATTCATTGGAGCAAAATCTCGAGGAGTTGGGGAGGATGTCAACACAAAAATTAGAAGGGAAAGGTATTTTATTGAGAAAGAAAAATGGAAAGAGAATAATGATGCTGGTTTTGGAGTGGGAGAGAAATAGTGCATGTAATCTGCATGAAGGAAAGTTGATAGCAGTAAGATTTAACATGGAAAAGGGGTGAAAGAAGGGCAGGGGAATGAGGAAAAATAAGAACCAAGAATCATGTAAATAAGAACCATGTAAAGTACAAGATCCCAATGATGAATGTAACTGTGTTGTGTACCTAAAATGTACCAATAAACATAATGGAAAAAAAAAGATTTAACATGGACATTGAGCACAGAAGGCAGGCAAATTGAATGTGCACATAATCTTGTCTTTCAAGATTAACTCTGGTCAAAACCCCCTTTGATGGTAGTATCCTCATTGATGAAGATAATCAAATCATAATGTTCTTTAATTTTATAATTCTCCAGCATGCCAGGATCAGTAAGTGATACAGTCTAACTATCTAGAGATGGGTGAATGAAGATTCCAGTTCTATTTACTCATCTATCTGTCTATTCTAAGCAATTGTCCACTGTTTTTGGAAAACGGGAAGGCTAGAGTTTCTCTGATAATTTAAACTCTAATTCTGAATTAGAGTTTTAAAATTATGATTGCCAAGTATGTACAGAATATGCAATTGCGCAGGATGATTCCATCAGGAAACCCTTACTGATTGTGAGTGTATTGCCTAGCAAATTTACTACTGGTAGGAAAATCTAATGGACAGCTGGTCTTACAGTAAGTCATAGCATTTAGTAGAAAAAGGAATAAAAGGAAAGGGAAAAAAAGTGCAGTCCAGATGGATTAGATGTGTACTCTGTCGAGCTCCTGTCTGTCGCCTTTCCTGTCTGTCACCTGGCGGTGCTGGCACAGTGACAGAGGAGAAGGTCCGCCATCATTTCCTCTAGGCTAAAATTAAGCGGCCCATAACAGTAACCTTCATGGCAAATGCTCCACTGACCTCAGACTAACATTTTATTGGAAACTCTTTTTTCCTTTTGGTCTAACAGAAGCATGTAAAATCTTTCCTCAAATAGAAAAGGGAGTCCTTACTGCTGAGAAACGCTACCATGTGGTTATCCTCTATTGGTTTGGAGATTTTTAAAAATACTTATTTTTGAATAAGTTAATATATATATATATAGTACAATTTCAAACAAAACAAAGATTTCTCTTCCTTTTCAGACAAACAGAAACATAAGTGCTTTATGGATATCCTTTCAGAGATGATCTTGCACAGAAGAGGGTTGTAACTCCTCATTTTTCTGAGGTACTGGGGATTGAATCTAAGTCCTTTGCACTAAGCTGTGTACATCCCCAGAACTTCCCCCCAGCACACACCTTTTTAATTTTTTAAAAATTTGAGACAGAGTCTTCATAAGTCACTATGTTGTCCAAGCTGGGCTCGAACTTGTGAGCTTCCAGACTTTATTTTCCAGAGTGCTAGATTTACAGGCATATACCATCATGCCTGGCTTTTGTAACTTGTTGTTATAATACTCTCCTTTGTTATAGTTTTGGCTTATCTAATCTCATTGTGTCTGATCCTTCAAACAGATTGCTATTTACCAGGATCACCTGGGTCCTGGGGTCAGGGAAAGAATCTTTTACTTAGAGAACAGTGCTCTTAGGAAAGTTACTTGAATTCTCTGAGCCTCAGTTTTCCCCTTTTATGAAGCAGAAATAGTAATTCTCTCCATGGACACTTCATTTGGCTTTTGTGAGAAATAAATCAAATAATGATTATGAAAATGGTTTGAAGAGCAAAGACCCACTTAAATATAGTTTGGACAGGAATTATTGGCGGTAGAGAAATCAGGGAAATTCTTGGATATTTCATGTCTTTGATGAAATGGTTTGATAAGTTCATGGATGTATAAGTAAAACACAGAAGCATAGAAATCAGATCATGAACTGAGAGAATCTATTTGTAGACTCATATGTGTTATACTTCTTTGAGCTCTATCATTTAGAGCAGAAGTCCGTAAATTTTTTCCCTGAAGAACTAGGTAATAAACAACTTAGATTTTTGAATTATAATGGTATTAGTGCCACTACTCACTGTTGTTGCAACATGAAGGCTGCCACAGGCTGCAAACAAACAAACAAACAAACACAGTTATGCACCAGAAAGACTTTGTTTATGAACATCGAAATTTGAATTTCATAAAGTTTTCACTTATCAAAAATATTATTTTTTCATTACTTTTGTAGTATTCAAAAATGTACAAGCATTTTCAACTCTCAGCTCACACAGGAAAAGGCTATTGGCCAGATTTGGCTTTAGGTTACCAACTGCTAATTTAGAACAAATTTATGCAAAGAAAAATGCACATTTACCAACCAAAATTTTTGTTTATTTATTCAAGTTTTTCATCTGTTCCATGCAACACTGACCTGTCTGTGCGAAGGTGAGTGAGACACATTATCCTCTTGTCTCACTCTTCCCCCTGAAGGAACATGAGAGCTAACACTGCATGACCTATCAGGTTTCTTTTGCTAATATTTTGTGGTTTAATGATCCCAGATTACTTTCCTTTGTTGGGGTTTACCTTTGCTTGCATATGATACATAACATGCACCTGTAAAAGGTATTCTGGCAAGCTTCTGGCTTCTGGTATTTTATTTTATTTTTTGGTTTTTTGAGACAGACTCTCACTAATCTAGTTTAGGTTGGTTGGCCTTGAACTCATTATGTAATGGAGGCTGGCCTCCAATGTGTGCCACCACACCTGGCTAATTTTTACTTTTTTAATTTTAAAAATTAATTTTGTTGTGTATACATAAGAGATACATCATGATGTTTTGGGGTTCATATAAATAGTAAAATAGTTATTATCGTGAAGCAGATGAATGTATTTATCATTTCACATAATTATCGCTTTTTATTTTTATATTAAGAGCAGTTGAAATCTACTCCTTCAGCAAGAATCTCAAATACAGTGTAATTTTATTAACAATACTCCCCATCTTGTACACCAGATCTGTTGACCTACATTGTAGCCTCTGACCTATATCCTTCCATATCTTCTCCCACTCCCACATTTGGCTATCACTCTTATTCTGTTTCTGTATATTTAATTTTCAAAAAAATTTCATATGTAAATGAGATGATACAGCATTTTTATTTTTGCGTCTCAATAATTTTGCTTAGTATATGTCCTCATGTTCATCCAAGTTGTGGTAAATGGCTAAATCTCTTCTTAATGTTCTATTGCATTACATGTATTTGGTACTACAGTTTATTTATCCATTCACCTATCATTGGATACTTAGATTATTTATATGTCTTAGATATTGAGAATAAAGCTGCAATTAATATAGGAATGCAGATTTCTTTCCAGCATAAAGATTGAATTTCCTTTGGGTCTATGCCCAGAACAACAGTTTCTGTTTCATATGATAGTTGTTCTTTATAATTTCTTAGGGACCTCCATACTGCTTTCCATAATAGTTCTACCAGCATACATGTCTATACATAATGTACAAGGGTTTTCTTCTCTCTACACCCTTGGCGACATTTATTATTTCTTGACTTTTGGATAGTGGTCATCCTAATGGGTAAAAGATGATATCTCATTATGGTTTTCATTTGCATTTCCATGATGATTAATGATGTTGAACACTTTTTAATATACCTATTGGCCTTTTGTATGTCTTCTTTGTAGAAATGTCCACTTGGATTCTTTGCCCATTTTAAATTGGATTATTTGTTTTTCTGCTATTAAGTTGTATGAACACTTTTTTTTTCTTAAATTCTTTTATTGGTACATTTTAGGTATACAATACATTTACATTTATCTTTGGGTGCTTGTACCTGTACATGATGTATCTTGG
>NW_004624730.1:64827707-64906361 GCF_000247695.1 Heterocephalus glaber
TTTCCATTCCTGTGCAGAAGCTTTAAATGCATTAATGATCAGAGGCTAATTTCTGCATCTAGATGGTTCTCAAATGTCTCCATATTGAATTAAGTATGCTGAGTGGGCATTAATTTTTCAGTGGTTCTTGAGAGTCACTTGGGACACAATCACGTTATCACTTCACTTCCCAATGAATCTGACAGTGTTTTATTTCAGTGGGATTTTTCCAATCCAATACTCCCACAGAAGTGAGCTGTAACTCATACAAAATGAGCACATCTATAAAACCAGGAACTAATACCTACTTTGTGGGCATGTGGTGAAACTGAATTATTTCATGTTTCTAAAGAACTTTCAACTATGTGAATAAAATGTATTATTCAATTGTTAAGTGCTTTTATTTTTTATTATTTCCTCTAGTATTTCCCAGTAGGTACTTTGCTAGTAGGCTACAATGGCAGTAATTATAGTACAAGCTGGCATTTGAGTTTGTTTTCAGAGTGCATGAAACTACAGGTCATGTTTTAATGAAATCTTTTCCTTCTTCCTCCCACCCCTAGAATCATAAGGTACACAGATACTGCCTCCTTCTGTTAGATGTTCACAATAATTTATTAGTATTTAATAGTAATAGTGCAATAAGTATAGAAAAGAATCAGATGAAAATCTTTTTCCTGTTAAGATCAAGTGATTAGTAATGTTTCTAATTTTAATAATACAAGACTGTGTCTAACGGGAGGGTCAATAATAGGCTGTATTCAATAATTGTCAATAGTTGCAATTGATTTTTTATGTTAGTAGACATCTTAGTTTGGATAAAGGGCATTGGATACAAAAACAAAGTTCCTCTTCCATAATATACTCATGAGTTCAGACTGGCATATGATGTTTAGATATCACACATTTAATGCCCACCTGGAAAACAAACACGAAAACCAGCTAGCATGTTATAATAGAAAGAACTGGGCTGGAGGCCAGCCACTTCCTTAGACTCAACTCCTCCGCTACTTAGCAAGTTTTTCTTTTTCTGAGTGTCAGAGTCCTAATCAAATTTCATTGTGCCTTTGCTTTTCAAATAGTGCTCCTTGGAATTTGAGAGTTAGGACAGATGCATCAGGGTTTCTGCCAGCAGTTAAGTATTTTCCATTAAATATTAAAGTTGTTTTATGTTCACAGACCCCATTTATTATTTCTTTCATGTATATGGTAAGGGTCTTTTCAAATGTACATCTGTATGTTTGCTCTTTTGAAAAAAATTCGACTCTGTAATCCAAAACATTGTTTCTAGCTCTGGAATTCTATGACTTACAGAGGGTTATTAAAAATGATCTTGGAAGATTCTAAATGTAGGCTCTGAACAGGTTTAACTCTTGAGGTCTCTGTACCACCATAGAAGCTCTATTAAATAAATAAAATATTCAATAAATAAATAGCATTTGGAAGGCATATACTCTGAAACAGCTACTGGAATGCTTGGCTAATTACCTGCTATAAACGTTCTCAGGATCTTACTTCCTGCTAAGCATTAGGTATAGCCACATTTTTACTGCCAGGGTCTCTGGAATCATTTAGTCATGTGTGTGTGGCTCAAGTGGAATGAGCTATAATGCCTACCTAAGTGCCCAGTGTCCTGGGGAGTTACTTGAAGCACAAAGCAGAATGGAACTCAACAATTTGTGCTATATTAGCACTTCCCATTTCACAAGGTAGAGGCTTTTCAAATGCCAATTCCAATGTCTATTTCTCTTTCCCCTATGGAAATCTCATAGTTCTGAGCCACAGAAATCATTTCAGAAGCAAACATTATAAGCTGGGCTTGCATCTTTCAGATGCTGCAAAGAATGAAATGGCGAGAGAGAAAGAGAGAAACAGGGACAAAGATTCATAAGTGCTAATTGTCAGTGTAACTACATTATCGTTTAGTAAACAAAATAGTAAAAGAAGACTAAATGCTCAGAAATGTATGTTTAACTGTGTTGAAATTATAGCACTCAATCTTGGGCACACTACTTTTAAAAGATGGCACCAATCTTAGTTCTGTGTATGACACCTGAAATCATCTACCTGAAAACCAGGCTTCCCTGGGGGTTGGAGCCATTGTATATCATTTGGAAAGATGAATGGGAAAGATGAATTTAGAGAGTGTGGCAAGGCTATGCCTCTAACTGCTGCTGTTCAAAGGCTTTACATTTGGAGTTGTTGGTACAGTAGACTCCTCGGCCTGACATTTTACACCATGCCATGTCTGCTGCACGCTGTGCATGTCCAGTGGCTTTCAGAGAATTGGTGGATGGAGTGGAAAGCCTGCCATAGAGAAGTGCAACCTCCATCCTCTGCTGGACTTCTGTTTTCTGAACCAGGCAAGTCCTCGTATGTAAAATGTGTAAAGATTTGTTTAACATCCCTCTTAGGTCTAAAATTACTATTTTCATGCCCAGGAAAAATTTCGGCCTCTGAGTTTCATCTAATTATTTAATAGCTAATAATAATTATTATGAATGTTTATTTTGCATTAGACTCTTTACTTTATCAACTTTTTTCAACTTTACCATGACTTCCTGAGAATACCTTTCCCTCCACTTAACAGAGAAAGGAAATGAGACTTAGGAGCGGGGTGGTCTACTCTTTGAAAGTCACAGACTTGCACAGCGGGGCAGGAAAACTTCAACCAGGCCACCTGACCGCACAGCCCACAACATCCTGTCAGTGCTTCCTTGCTTCCTTGCTTAGCACCGTGCTGAGAATTTCCAGGGGCCACAGAGACAGATATGATAGACATTTCATCCTCTGAGAGCTTGCAGTTATGAGTGAAAACATTAAGAGAACTAGCAGGCAGCTTGAACATGAGTGGCCGGGACAGTGATGCTGAACATGGCTGTTAGGGGAATCTGGAGGAGAGAGCACTAAGAGTTTGGCTTCACTGGAATGTCACCGTCAAAGCATTGTCAGCAGTCAGCAAGATTTCTACTGCCTTGTTCAGAGCAATAGGAGCAGGAGAGAGACACCATAAAAAGAAGAAATAGGATATCTGCGTATCAGCTGTGTTCTCAGTGATCCATCCCTTGGTGGAGTGGACAGCCTATGACAGTCAGGTGGAACGTGTCTTGCCAGGTGACCTTGTGCAAGTTAAGCAGTCTTAGGCTTCCTTCCACTTCCCTAATCAGTAACACTCTCTTCACTGCCACCACCTTTCTCTGCTCTCTGTCTTTCCTAACATCCTGGCCACCCTGAATATATACTCACTTCCAACACTGCTTTTAATTTAGGATTAGACAAGTAGAAGATTTTTAAAAAAGTCCTCTCTTATAACATCTTTGTTGTTCTGCTGGGTGCCTGAGTCATCAGGGTGAAGCCCCATGAAGTCACCTCTGCTAACCAACATGGCCAAGTCACCTTGTAGCGGAGAAGTACTCAAGAGGCAGAGTAGCCAACAGCCAAGACCATTCCCTAATCTCTGTGACAATCTGGACATGCCACCATGGCCCCACACTTCTTCACAAGAGCCCAGCCATGATCCTATCCCTGACTTGTGAAGGAGAGATGAAATGAAGATGTGACATGCCATCTTGGAAGAGATTTATGAACGCATTTGTTGACTTGTGCATATTTCTATCATATTTCAATATGATAGAATTTTGATGTTTTATATTGATTTTTAAAATATGTGCAGTGCTATGAAGGAAACTTTTTGCAATGATGGAAATGTCCTAAGTCTATGTACACTGTCTAACACAGTAGCCACTGGCCACCTGTGGTATTTGAATCTGAGAATCGTGGGACTTACTGAAGGATATATACTCTATATCATTTATCTTCTAGATCCCAGGGTCATTCTTAGAATATTTCTCAATGCAGTTTTCAAGTAGCTACTATCCGTTGATTGAATTTTTCAAAAGAGAAAAGCCTGTTTGCTGGTTTTGAGGTCCTTAGAGTTAAAATGTATAGTGTATTTTGGCATAGAATTATTCACTTAAAACTTTATGACCAAATGATCTTTACAGGTCTTGTGATGACAGTGCTTGATTCTATCAATAAGAAGGGGATCATTTCTACATTTTAACCACACTTCTTTATAGAAGTTCAGGAGAGGCCGGGGATTTAGCTCAGTGGTTTTGCCGCCTGCTGCGCAAGCGCAAGGACCCAAGTTCAACCCCCGGTACCAAAAAAAGAGAAGTTCAGGAGAGAAACCAGCTCTGAGTCACTAAGAGCTGCAAATATATGGCTCTCTACTTAAGATAAATGCCTCCACTGCCACATGAAAAAAGAAAAGAAAGGAAGAAGGTGCATCAAAGTGATGAATTTACTGGTTTAAATGACACCAAGTAACTGATTGGTCAGTTTGTTTTTGGCTTAGTGTATATGCAGCCTCAGGCCATGTCAAAGTTATAGGTATGTATCTGTGGAGATTTTAGCGATTTCGCAATGATGCTCTTAAACACTAAACCAGGCTTGGCCTAAAAGAAGAATTCAGAGTCTGGAGGTACTTGGAAAACATTCCAGCTTTCTAAACACTAAAACAGAGGCCAGGGGATTTGGCAAGCTCTTCAAACCAGGTTATACCATTGACTTTTAAAACTGTGAACCTGTCCAATTATTTTGTGATTGTACTCATAAATTATGGTATTTTAAAAAATATTTCATCCCTTGGTATGACCTGATACTTAAAATTATTCTTGTTAAGCTTTCACAATTTTTCTTCTTAAATACATTCATTAATTAGTTAAATAAAATTTCAATGAACTGAAGTATATGAAATCATTCATTCACTTATTCATCATTGATTTATTATATATCTTTCTGGTACAATGTTTAGTGCAACAGAGGCTGAAAGATAATTCAATATGAACCTTCATGAGACTCTGATCTTTACTTTTGGAGTTAGTTATGTGAATGTGAGTGTGTGTGTGTGTAAATGTGCATTTAAACATGCATATATGTGTACATGTGCACGTGTTATGCAGCTATATACAGTTGTTAGTATTCATATTGCAGTACCCTTGCAGATACCAAAAATTTCAGACCCTCAAATACTTATATCAAAAGGACATAGGGCTGGGGACTTAGATCAGGGGCACAGTGCCTGCCTGGAAAGTGCAAGGTCCTAAGTTCATTCCCCCTTGCCAAAAAAAAAAAAAAAGGAAAGAAAAGAAAGAAATACAAAAGGACATAGTATTTTCACTTAATTTACTCTATATTCTCCTGTATATTTTATATCATCTTTAGGTTACTTTTAATATAGAATCTAAATGCTATGTAAGTAGTTATTATACTATATTTTTTAGTGAACAATGAGAAATCTACACATGCTTACAATTTTTTTATGTTAACTAGGTTATGAGCCCAAGGCCTTTGCACTGAACTATATCCCGCTTTTTTTCCCCTTTATTTTGAGATAGTGTCTTTTTAAGTCACTAAGTTGCCCAGGCTGGGCTCCAATTCATGATCTTCCTTTCCCAATCTCCCAGAATGTTGGAATTACAAATGTATACCACCAGGGCCAGCTTCAAATACTTTTGATCTGTGGTTGGTTGAATCCACTGATGCAGAACCTATGGATATAGAAGGTCTACTGTATGCGCATCCAGATACATATGCAAGCTTGTATTTACAGAAAGTTATATTTACAGAAAGAAATAGAAGGAATATAGGAAGGAATGAAGGGAGGAAGGAAGAGAAAGTGAAAGAAAGAGGGAGAGAGAGAAAAAGAGAGAGAATCTTTAGGGATGCACTTGGACTTAAATTTCAAGCAGGCAAATATGAACTGATGGGAAGGAGATTATTAGAAGAAACAGAGCATACAGTTTTACTAAGGTAGCAAAGAATGAAACCACTTAATTCATTCCCCCTGATTGAACACAGAGTTGTCCAGTAGTCTCCTGGGATGTGAAGAAATTGCTGAAGGTGGTGGTTGGGTGTCAGGCTCGGGTATCACAGGTGCAATGAACATCATGAGCTTTCTGTTGTCAGCTAAAGGGAACTGTAGCGGTTTCCCCAGAGGACTGACATGCTGTTTAATTCAAGGGGGATGATTCTAATTTAGATCTCATTGAATGAAGCGAAGCTCTTTCCCAGGTGTGGTAGATGAACCCCAGAGCCACATCTGTGCATCAGATGTGTCTGACTTGGGATGCTTCATCAAACAGAAAAATTAAGTGATTTGGATGTGGGCTGGATACACCTTAGTTTCTGTCTCGCCTCTACAATCTGTGCATTTTTAGAAATCGCCTAGCTCTGCTGTAGTGGTGAATAGTATACCCCCAAGATTCATTCTCATCCAGAACATAAGAATGTGACTTTATTTAGAGATAGGATCTTACAATGAGACCACACTGTGTTAGGGTGGGTCCTAAATCCAAGGACTACTGGGCTTAGAAGAGGAGGTAAGGGCACAAGGACGAAGATGTGTGAAGGAAAAGGTAAAGACTGGAATGATGTGTTTACAACCCAAAGGATGTAAGGCCTTCCAGCAGCCACCAGAACCTGGGAGGTAGGAACACAACAGGTTCTGTGTCACAGCCCCTAGAAGGAACTAACCCTGTTAACACCTTGATGTCAGACTTGTGGCTTCCATAACTATAGAGAATAAATTTCTGTTCTTTAAGGTTACCCAGTTTGTGGTGTTTTATTATGTTAGCCTTGGAAACCAGTTCACCTTCGAACCTGGCTTCATTGCAGAATAGAGACAATCATTCTCAGGGACTTTTGGTGAGAAATGATCCAGAGTCAAATTAAGAAGAAATTTGTCAATTATTACATGTTAAACAGATAATATCTGCAAATTTAAACATCAGTTTTCTTGGACTGTGAAATGCATCTCATGGCTACTGAGCACTAACCATGTATCAGCCAAACATTAGGCACCTTACACTGGGTATCTCATGACAGAATTTATATTTGGTTGTCTAATCTCACATGACTTTGACTTCTTGGCATTGAAAATCTAATATCAACAAAATTTTGCGTGTTTTTACTTTCTAGGAGGAAAATGAGAGGTATGGTCAAAATGAAATGGTTAAAGCATTTTTATTTTCTGGCAGTGTTTTTCATTATCCAGAACCATTTCTTTTTTCCCCCAGATAAGAAAAGTGTTATGCTATGATTTAATGCATAAAATAAGTACAGCAAGTTAAAATAAATTTACAAGGGGTGTTTGAATTCCGTGTCTTGCCCTTTCAATTACTATTCACTTTTTCCTAGGAAAAAATCACACCTTCACATTCTTTTGTGCTTTGGATTAGATGTGATCAGGGGAGAAAGGAACTCCTTGTACCATGTAGTAAGTGCAGTCTGAAGTCCCAGAAGAGAATGCATATGTAGAGCTGTTTAGCTCAGATTATTTCCACATGATTCAGTAAATATTGGCTAATTTATTTGTATTGCTCTCCTGCTCCTGAGAGAACTATGAGTTGTGTTCTTTTGCAACATAGAAGCTGAAATGGAACAGTTCAGTCGTGTATCAAATAGGTAAAAGGAATAGGTGCTGTAGCTGGGGATGAGCTTTGGATTTTTAATGCTTTTACTCATTTATGAACTCCCCACACTAACAGGAAGACCAAGGTGTCTGTATATCCATGACCATCCTTCGGCTATCCAAGGAATTGTTCTGGGCTTCCATTATATCATTTATTATAAAATCATTCTCTCTCTCTCTCTCTCTCTCTCTCTCTCTCTCCCTCCCTCCCTCCCTCCCTCCCTCCCCTCTCAGTTTCTATTCTGCTGGCTTCCATCTAGAAATAAAATGTTAAATAAATAAATAAATACCATTTACTTTGCCTCCTACCTTCAGTTTGCCATGTCTAGTGGAAGGCAGAGAAAACCCAGGAGTAACGTGGAGTAACCCGTCCATGGGCTAGACAAGACCACTTGCTTTCAGCGAGGTGTAGTAGAGGTGGGTAACTGAAATGTACTAGTTGTACTAGTGCTAGACTTGCCAGCAGGTGGGAAAACTATCTAGATGTGTGCCCAAAATGGAGCTCAGTCTGGTGGGCAAATGATATCAGCATGATTCTAGTAGGCAGTTGCTGTGGTAAGCAAGGAGTGCTGTGTTAGGTGAAGTAGCATTAGATCCTAATAGTTGGGTAGATGTGTGAGGAATGCTTTGGGGCAGGTGACTCTCAGGCTTGTGGATGGTGGCATCAGAAAGTAGGACCTAGACACTGGCCTGAAGTATAAGGATAGGACATTTCCCTGTGAATGGGGGACCGGAAGCAAATGATGGCCAACAGATGAATGGAAGACATTGGACTATGAGGTAGGTTAGCAGAAAAGAATCTCTAGTATGAGAATGAAGGCAACAAGAGTGGCAGTGACAGGACCTGGATAGAGTGATAGGAATGGACTGACAGCAACAAGGACTTGATACTTGGAAATTCGAGAAAGCAGACCTTGAGCCACGTGTGTAAATTGGTCCCTAAGACAAAATTTGGGAGAAAATAAGGACTGAAAATGAGCCTACAGGTGTGAAATATAGCCCTAACCTCAGCTGTCATGTAGAATGGTGGAGGTATTTGGAATCAGCATAGGCCTTACATAGTTTCCATAAGAAAAAAGTAGATTTTTTATTGGTGCATATTAATTGTACTGAATTATGGGTGTGATTTTGGCATATTAGTACACGTATGTACATACTTGTAACACCCCCTCCATTAACCTCCCTTGCCATTTCCTCCCCTGAATCCAGATTTCCTCCTATTCTCTAGTACTCTTCTTCTAAAACAGGCAGATCTTTGGCGTATTTTATCACAAACAGGTCAGGGCAGAAGAAAGATAGTAAAAGTTCTAGTTAGCTTTTCTTAGTTGTTATATACATGAACTTTACTTATTTCAAAAAATTATTTCCAGCCCTGATTTCTCTATCTAGGAATTTAAAGTCTTGCTCTTTATGGAGAGTTTCCAAATGCCCTTCTGTGGGCTTGGATTGGGTTGCTAGTAAGTTTCCTGGGGAACATGTTGAACATACATGTTCCTGGGATTTTAACCTCTGTGATTTTATTTGAAGTAGCCAGGTGTGGGTTTCAGGAAGATGTGCTTCTAAAAGGTACCCTGTATCATTCTGAGGTGGAAATCTAGATGGGACAACATTGGCCTAAAGACTCTGGGTTCACTTCAACACTCTGTGTTTATTATTTTCTCCCTCCATCATGTGCCTTTGTACCATTTTGTGTTCATGAGCAGGATAATGTTAAAGATCTCATCAAGCAGTTTATTGTCACACTATTTCCAAAGAATGCTGACGTCTAGAAGCCAATGATACAGGAAAGCTAGTTTTACTTACCTGCTCAGCTCTGACTCCACAGGAACTATCACAAGCCTAATATCCAATGTGCTTTCATGGGATTGCTGAGCCCATTTTTGAAGACCCATAAATCTGGCTTTCTTGTGACCTCTGGTGAGTTTTTCCTATGCTATGAGGTGTTTCTGAAGCATAATTGGTAACACCTATCAGGCATTTCAAATTCTTTAGCATGAAAGATGGTTATATAAATATATATAAGACGAAATCATTCTGATGATACTGCTTTGCAGGAAAAAGGAAAGATTCCCTGGATTTCATCTTGGATGAAGTAAATTAGTTTGCTGCGTGCAGCAGGTTACTTTGGGGGAAAATATATTCTATGACCCACATACTACCTGGTTCTCCAAAAAGATCATTTCTTACTCAGGAAGCAAATTAATTGTTTTTTCTGTCAGGAGAGAAGTAATTTAAAAACTCTTCCTAAGTTCTAACCTTCATAACCAGTCATGGAAGTTTGCACTTTTTCAAAAAAATATATATTTAAAGGGACTATTAGGAATTTTCTAATTTATGGAAATCATGTCCCAGAGAAAGGAAAGAACTTGTTAAAGACCAAACATTAAGTTAGATAACGTCAAGATAGCACTAACTTTGAGTTCTCAACTTTGCATTCAGTGCCCATAAATATAATCAAAAATAAACTCTATATATATATTAGTCAAGATTCTCCAGAGAAACAGAACCAGGTGTCTGTGTGTGTGTGTGTGTGTGTGTGTGTGTGTGTGTGTGTATGTAACAAGTTATGATAATGGCATGAGTTGAATGACTTTTAAGGCAGACAATTCCCAATGTCTGCAATCAATAAGCCAGACCCTCAGAAGAGCTGATGGTGAGATTCCAGTCCACACCCAAAGCCTGAACACCTGGAGAACGGAGGGTGCAAGCTTGAGACCCAAGAGGAGCTGGTGCTTCCATGTGAGTTCAAAAGCAGGAAGAAACCGGATGTCCCAGCATGAGGAGCTGCCCTGTTACTGGTGAGAAGGTCAGGCCTTTTGTTCTGTTCACACCCTTACAGATTGGGTGAGGCCCGAACACATTAGGCAAGGCAACCTGCTTTATTCAGTCTCTCTCTTCAAAGGTTAATCTCACCCACGAATTCTCGCACAGACACCTTGAATAACGTTTGGCTAACTAAATGTCTGGGCGTCTTGTGGTCCAGGCAAAATGACACGAAGAGTTAATCATTACAACACCTATCAGAAGAACCAAAATAAAAATTCATGACAACAGAAAATGCAGGCAAGGATGTAGAAAAAATAGATTACTCATATATTTCTGGTGAGAATGAAAAATAGTGCAGCTAATCTGGAAAAACAGTTTAACAGTTTTTATAAAGCTGATTATTAAATTATCACACTTAAATTTCATTCTTGAACTGTATTCCAGAGAAATGAGAACTATGCTCAGATAAAAACCTGAATACTATTGTTCATAGCTTTTTTATTTATAGTAGCCTCAAGCTGAAAACAGACTAGATGTCCTTCAGTAGTCAATGGTTTAACAAACTAGGGGTGCAGCATACCATGAAATACTACTCAGTAATAAAAGTAACAAACTACTGATACATTGAACAACTTGAATGAGTCTCCTGGTACTTATGTGGAGTGAAAAGAAGCCAATCCCAAAAGACTGCACATACTATGACTCCGTAATAATTTTCAAGTGGAAAAGATGGACACAAACGATGCCTTTATGCTGCTCTCCAGTGTTGATGGGTATATATTAAAATAGACACTTCTACAGTGTACTGGTGGGAGTACAAATTACTATACTGTTGAAAATAATTTGATATATTCAAATCTTTTGATCTTATAATTTCACAACTGTGAAATAGTACTAGGAAAACTATCAGAAAGAGAAATGAAGGTTATGTAGAAGTATATTTATAGTGTAGTATTATGATAAAAATCTCACATGGTAAAACAGTATTTTTGCATGCTACATTAAAATTTTATTTTCCAAATAATTTATTAATTGGAAAATGTTCATGATATAATATTAAGTTCAAAATACAATATAAGAGAACATGTTATTTATTATATCACAAATTATATATCAACCAGTGCCTCGGTTCACAAATGATTCTTTCCACGATTCTGGTCACAAACCAAGAACTAAATCAAATTCAGTGGTTAGGTTCAATGTTGATCTTATGGGGAAATTTGATTTGGTTCTCATTCAGTTTGGCTTGCAAAAAGAATCACGGAGAGAATGGTTTGTGACCCAAGATACCACTGTATATCAGGCTAGCTGTACAACTTTGGGTGACTTGTCACATATCTCTGCAAATCTCTTATCTGTGCAGTGGGGATATAATAGAAATGCTCATCCTTTTTAAAATTCAATAGAGTTCTTTTAAAAATACAAATTTTAAAGCTGATATTTAATAGTAGTTGTTTCAAGGTAATAGTAACACTACCTGTATTTATATTCGTCTGTGTTTACAAAATCTTCCACAATTAGCGTGAGCATATGATACTTTCTGTTTAAAAAGTAATTACGTGTGTATAATGTATGAACATGCATAAAATATCCAACTGATGCCAACTCTTACTCCAGTCATGACTTACTTCTATTAATACATAAATCACCACCAGAGTGCCTGCAGCTAACCTATTTCTGAGGGAAGAATTTTCAAAATGTATACCCCACAGAAGTATTCATTAGTTTCTCTTAGACAGTGAAAGTCTGAAGGCTATTTAACTATGGCCAAGTTTAGGCATTCGAGTAAAAGGGAATGCTTTGATCTTGTAGAATAGAAACAGTGTGCTGAAAAATATTTACTGTCCTTTTTGGCAGTAGATAATTAATTTGCTTCCTGGGAAATTAATCACTAATGAGATCATTAAATAAATAACATATGTTAATTATTTCAAAGAGATTGATATAACATATTGGTGATTAGAATTGAGAATTCCAGCCATTTACTGGGTCAGGTTATGAAGTATTTAATCATTTACTTATCCCTGGTGAACATTTAATTTGCCTTTAAAATGACAGCCATTATAGCAGTCATTGGAAACGTTTGTAGACCAGACTTATTACCAGATTGTCAGAGAGAAGGACAATCTTAGGAAACATGAACCTACAGAATAAAGGCAACAGGCATTACCTCATTGACCCAATTCAATCTAATTTATCCAAATATATACACAAATATAAATAAGAATTTATCTTAAAAACCTTTACCCTCAAACCCAAGACTTTATTAAAAAATGCAACTCACTGACATTAGGTTTCTAAAGCTTAGAAATATATAATGTTGAACCATTGTTTTGCCTGTTACTCATTCTCATTCTTTTGGTTCATGTTCTTTTGGATTTCTATGTTTTCAGGGGTTGTTTCCATACTTTATAACTAATAATTCCTAGGGATCATTAGTAGCAAAAAATGATTGGTAGCAAAAAATGATTGGTAGCAAAAAGCTTGGAAAAATATTACTTTTTCAAACAATAGGTTTTCTGAAAATAGAGGTTGTTTCCTCTTGGTAATTTACTCAGACTCTAGAATTCATATTCTTTGTTGAAAACCATCAATGTTTGAGACCAATGTTTCTTATCGTTTTAAAAATGATATTAAAAGGGGCCGGGGATTTAGCTCAGTTGGGCCATGCCTGCCTCACAAGTGCAAGATCCTGAGTTCCATCTCTGGTACTGGAAAAAAAAGAAAAAGAAAAAAAATGATATTAAAAGAACTTGAGCTAACTACTTTCTCATTTTTATTTTTAATTTAAAAAAATCACTTCGAAGGAAATAAAATTTAAATTGTTCTTAAACCTATGTAAATATGCTCAATCTCACAATAAGAAAAAATCAAATTTCTGATTAAAAATTGATACACCATTTTAAAAATCTCAAAATTTTAATAATGAGAAAAATTTCTGATAGTGTTTCCTGGACTACAGAGGAAACAGGTTCTCATATGGTACTGGTGTGGGAACTACTATAATTTCTACTGAGGGCAATTTGAGAATTGCAATATTTCAGAATTACAGATACACACATTTTGATACAGAAATTCTACCTTTAGAAATTTATCCCAGATACACTTTGACATATGTAATTATGTGTAAAGTTCATCTGTAATGGCAAAAGATTGGCTACAACTTAAATGGGGACTAGTTAATTGGTAGTACCACCATACAATGGAATCTTTTTTCTTTGAAACATAGAACTTTTAATGTGCTATGTGCAATATTGTGTTTTAGCTATCTTGTTAAGTAGACAAAACAAAGGTACAAGACTGTGAGCATAGTCTCCACTTATTTGCTTTTTACTAAAATACATGTATAAAATATCTCTGAAAGAGATATTTTAACACATCCAAACAGCTGCATTATGGAAGAGCACTGTTGGCTGGAAGATACAGTGTAGATGAGATTTTAAACTATGTAGTCTTGTCTACATTTTGAATTTCAAATTATAATGTTACATAATGAGAAAATACATTTTATATATAATAACAAATTTATATAGAATATATGATAGTTGCTTAAAATCAACTTTCTTTTTGGAGTTATTTTCCCCAATCTGTTCCTGAAATAAGAAAGATTGTATATAATTATTTTATAATTATGATGAAAAATAATGTTTTTAAATTTAAGGCAAAGAACTGGCTCTGAAGCATTGAAATCAGTTTATTGTTTCTATTAATTAACATTAGTCATATGTAATAAAACATAAATGGAGCAGGTAAGTATGTGAAGCCCCTTTCCCCTATTTTTCTCTACTTCCCCTTTCTCTTCTTTCTCTTTCTATACCATTCACTAAAATTGGGAGGATTTTCATAACATATTCACCAAAATATGCATACATAGATGATTATTATGGGTTAGTATTTATATATTCATTTTCATAAAGTGTTTTCTATGCTTATATAAATAGAAAAAGGACTAACTACTTTTGTGCATATACCAGCCTTATTTTAGTGGGGATTTTAGTAGTTGATTTAATCTCATTTGGGATTTTTTTTAAAAAAATAAAGATTGTTCTACATTTTGCCAAGGGGGATGAATGCCCTACATATACGCATATTTATAAAATATTAGCTCATTGTACTAATTTTTGCTATCAACTTGAGAAGATATGGAAACATGGAGCTTGAACCACTTGTCCTAAAATTCCATCTCAAACTGGCTCAGGATGGATTGTGTTTCACATTTAATTAGCCTTCTGTCCAATACAATGATAACCTAATCTTAAAAGCGATCATACACTTTCAGTCATATTTCTGAAGGCTCCATGAATAATTACGTTTTCAAACATGCAGTTTTGGCAACTAGTCATGACTGCTTCCCAAGTTCCCATAAGTGAGCATCACAGAAGGTCTCAGGTGCTGAGTGTCATGAAAAATCTCAAAGCTAATGGCAGCAGGGAGAGAGGGGAAGTTAGTGAAGTTACTGGACTTCTCAGATCCCCAGCAACTTCTTGCAGCCTCCCATCCTTGTGCTGAGTCTGCACCAGTAGTGACTCATTTGTGTTCTTCACACCTAAGGAGGCCAGTGTTCTACTCCAGGCAAACATGGGAAAAAGCATAATGGGAGTCTGGCTTCCTTCATTCCTGATGAATCACTCATGCTCTTGCTCTGAAAGAGCAGCACATCTTGGTAAAAGACAGGATACAAAACAAAGTACACACCAGGGCCTTTCACACCCAACAGAAAGACAACAATAATTTTTAGGGCATATTATTTAGGGGAATTTCGAAGGAATTAAGCTGACCTTGAGACATTGCACCCAAATCCCTAGTGACAGCTCTGTATATTTGTATTCAGCTGCTAAGTATCAAATTACAGCTGTGGCAAACATTTTAATCCCATTATTAGAAATTTGATTAAGAGGGGCTAAGACAGGGTGAATTTGGCTTGTTCAAATAGGTTTTATTTTGTCTTGTCAGAAAAATGAAAGAACACCTCCCTCTACCCTCCCAGTCCTTTTAGCTCTCCCTTCCTGCCCTTTTGCCTCTGTGCTATTAGTTGTTCTCCAGTTTCCCATCCTGATTAGAATGTAAACAAATTGAAGGCAAAGTCTTTCTCTCCTTATCTAACGTTGCTTCTAGCAGAGTGCTCAGCACAAAACTGATACACAGTTAATGTTTATTCGATCGAATTGAATTATGAATGACACTGATTATTCAGGTGTAAATAGAGGAAGAAGACAAAAAGGGATAAACTGAATAGAAAATATAAATTGGTGTATTTCTAATATGAATATAATATATGAAGCTCCAGCTGCAGGTGTCATAATCTAAAATGATTGTTTGGCCACCCTTTCGTCTCGGTAAGAGGAAGTTACTGAAGTTGACAAGGCAGGGCAGGCTGCCCCAAATGAACAATGAAGGCCCGTCTTCAATTGCAAGTGTGTGCGTGCGTGTGTGTGTGTGTGTGTGTGTGCACGCGTTTGTGCATGTGTACCCTCCTCTGCCAGGAAGAGGGACAACCCTGTTTACTTATGAGGACTGGGTTATTTTACAGTTTCCAAACTATTCATGTTTCTTCACTATTATATTTAATTTTGAGAATATTTTCTCTATTTCATAATTAAGTATACTAAGCTTCGGAGCAGTAGTTAAATGATCTGCTGAAGCTCTCCTAGTTAGTGAAGTACAGAGGCAAGAATGGCTCCTGAAACTTATTCCCAACAGTGGGGAACAATGGCGTTTCCACATTATCTGGAGTCCTTCTCAGACTGCTTATACGCCACTGCAGTTTCCCTGACAAGATGTTGCCTCCCTGGGGTGTAATCTTAGCATAGAGTGAAGAGTGAAAACCTCTCATCCAGTGAGTGGACTCTTAACTCACCTAGCCTCTCCTCCCTTAGGCAGTGACCCTAAGGAAAGTCGGCAGGTGAGGTTGAAGTTGGAAGGCCACACTCCACTAGATGGCTCATTCCAACCCTCCTCTTGGCTTCTTGGATGGCTCTGCAGCTTTCCTGTCTCTTGGTTGCTGCATTTTGCTCAGTGCCCTTGGGCTGAAGGAGGGCGTGCTGTGGGAAATGATCACATTTCCATGCCAGCTGGCACAGAGAATTCATGTTGTGATTATTTATTTGTGCTCATGCCTCTTGACAACAGTTAAGATTTAGCATTTGGCTTGAGTTTATAAAGGAACTGGAATGGAAGCCTTTTCCTCAGTGGACTACGTACCAACAGCTGTAGAGATGTGAGTTCTCCATCTTGGCTGGCCGAAACTTTCTTCATGTGAGGTTGGCCTTATCTGACTGCTCTGCCCAGGTGTTTGGGATGGAAGATATGTACTTATTTAATGCTGTAGTGCCCCAGAGAGAATTGGCATCTATACTACTTCTACTATTAGCAGTAGAGAGAAGTGCCAAGGCCCTGGCCAATCCTTCTGGATTTCTTGATGTCCCGTCTATTTCTGAGAGCTACCATTTTTGGGCCTGAAGGTAGAATGTTTTGTGTCTACCTGGATGTGTGTATGTGTGAGTGTGTGTGTGTGTGTGTGTGTGCTGCTCTTTTGTTTGTGTGTGTGTTCTTGTTTTTGTTTTGTTCTGTCTAAGAGCTTCTCTACTTTTTTAATTTTACCCTCCAACTTCCCTAAGATGGAGATATAAATTTATCACCTAGAAGCATACCCTGTAAAAGTATCTTAGTCTTGGGATACCCACTCTGCTCTGTGGGTTATCTGCTTTACCTTTTATTTTAAAATGGCCTTACACTGTGGGTGTGATTGTGCCCCATACATGGTGGGGAAAGTGAAAATCATAGAAGCAGAACTGGAATCCCAATCCTGTTCTTCTCAAGCTTCAAGGCTCATGTCTTGATTTTCCATTCAGGACTGTGTAACTGAATTAAACAAAATCTTAGTTTTAAAAAAGGTAAAACAATTGAGGAAATAAATTGTTCGATAAACAATTAACAAGCTAAATGCAGATAAGAAATGTGTGAGAGGAAGATATATATCATTTTGGGGATGAATGAAAACAAAAGCAATCATTGCATTTAAAGTCAACAATGGATTGCATAAAGGAAGAGAATGATTAACATTTTAAAAGTCATGTATAATTGTAATATTTTAGTTTTCCTGGCCAGAAATATAGAATTGGTAAGTTGAGGTCAGCTGTCACTGAGAGTCCACTCCTAACTTTACAGTTGAAGCTCAAAGCCCATACTGCTGTAGACCTAGGACGTGAGCCTCCTCATGTCCACCCAGTTCTTTTCTGTGAGCTACCTTAATGTGCTTTGAGAAGAAAACCATTATTCCAGCTCTTTTGGCTTGCTTCAGAGGTGAAATCAAAGCCCATGGCAGTAATGTGGGACTCAAAGCTCAGTACAGGGTAGTCTCAATATTTTGAGTTTAAGCATATATAGCTAGAGAAAATTCTGCTAAATGAACCTCATAAGTTAAAATATGGGAACATTATAGAATAATGTTTTTAGTAAATGATACATCTAGGGAGGACAGAGTCTATCAGTATTCAATAAGTGAAAGCTAAGCAATGTGACTTTTCCAATCAGTACCTTCTCAGGTACAGAGCTTGGGCAGCAGGTGGGCAGAATGCTGTTCAGCTTTGGCAGGGTGACATTTTCCCTACTGCGTGGTTTTTATGCTGAATGCACACCATGCAAATAATTCTCAACAGGGAAGAATGCAGATTATTTCTTGTGTATTACAGCCATTGAAGTTCATGAAATACGGTGCTGGAGGCCTTTTATGTCAAACTCCCAATTGCTGTGGGTGCTTATAAGAAAGAATGTGGGCTCTTTTTTAGACTACTGAAACTTTGAAATGTTTTTTGGGTTTGTGTGTGTGGATGTTTGTGAGCGTGTGTGTTTAATTAACCTATTGAACTGAATCATGAGTATGTTTTCTGAATTGAAAACCAACATATAGTTTCATGTCTCCCCAGCAAGGGGGATGGGACCAAGATGGACAAAAAAGGAATAGCAGGAAGTAAATGTCTAAGAGTAAATGTGTGGATATCAGGGGGTGAAAATAAAAGCCCTATTAAGTTCTCCTCAGCCAATGATCACAACTGATCATTGAATACTGAGGAACACATGATTGTAAATAGGGTTTTCTTGCCCTTGGAACCCATGATACCTCTCTCTAAGAGCTAGGAAGAAGCCCCTGCCTACTTGGCTTGAGGAGCACTTACCTTGCACTGCTAAACTCCATTTCTCTGCTCTTGTGGAAAATTTATCCTGCTGGATTTGGTTTTCTGATGAAGGACATGGCAAAGGAAAGTGTGGCTCTAACAAATATTCCCAATTCTTTTTTTTTTCAAAATGATAAAAATTTATGATCCAGTATGTCTGGAGTAATTTATCTCAAATTTCTGATGTTGAAGGAAAACCAAGCAAAATTAAAAGACTTTCTGTATCAGATCTGGGTTTATTACTTGTAATTTAAGCTCTTCTCTCTGAGTTGAAGGGGAGGTAGTTGGGCCCAAATTATTTGATACTCAAAGTTGCCAATAAGATGCCTGAAGTAGATAAAGACCCTGGTTTTGACAGCAGTTGTCCCTGAGATCCGTGCAGGAAGTACCCAGAGGAAACTGGGCAGGAGCAACTGATGGGCAAAAGCCCAACCAGACTTCTTCAGCTTTCACCTCACTGCCTCCCTGGCTCCTACTCTGGCCAAGTTCACTTTTCCCAGTTCCTTCCAGTGCTCTCACTTCTCTATGCTTAGGATTTGCTCTTTCCTGTGCCTGGACATGCCTGTCCCTTCCTTGGGACGCAGTTCAAATATTCTGTGTCACCTGCAGCTCTCCTCCATGTGGAGAAGAAGCACTTTCTCTTTCATCCATGACTTGACTATATTTATATTCCTCTTCTAGGTTATCATGTTATATTATTTTTTAATTAGCCCTCTGTGTCCAGCCTCTATCAAACTGCAAACCAGGTCTCCTCTGTGCATCACTGGTCTTTAGCAAGTGCTTTATACTTAGTAGGGGTTTTGTCAATGTTTGCTAATTTGAAGCCAACACTTGAAATTGTCCTCAGTCAAAGAGCAGCTGACCTTATGATTTTTTTATTGTGAGGGAGTCAAACTTTGATCTATAAAGGCAGAAGCATCATTTATAATTGAACAGGGTTATTACTTTTCTCTTTTTCATCTGTGAATCTGATCTAAATGTCTTGGCAGCTTTGAATAGATTGAACCTGAGATTTTGAAGCTTAACTTTCTGGGCCAGAGAGTTACAATATTCTTTGTTCCAATTTTGGAGAAGAGAATGTTCAAATTTATCATTAACATGTTCCCTTTCTTATACATCAGCTAACTCTTCTCATCTTAAACTTTATGCTTTATTTTTTCCTTCCTGTATTAGCATTCTCTCATCATTAAGACACAGTACTCAGCACCCACAAGTTTAATTTGGCTCATGGTTCCAGGGGATTCAACCCATGGTCAGCTGGCTCTAAGGCAGAAACATCATGATAGAACGGCATGAAGGAACAAAGAGGCTTAGTTCATGGCAGCCACCAAACAGAGTGGAGAACAGTGGCAGAGAGGAAGGGATGAGACCAAGGCCACACCTCCGTGGCCCACTCAGACACACCTAAAAGTATGCTCCAATCCCTCAGGTGGATCTCAAAGTCAATCAAGTTGACAGCCACATCTAATCCACCATAACTTCCACATCTCTCTTTCCATCCCCTAAAAATAATCATTAATTTTCAGGAAACCATCCACTATTTCCCCTTAGATCAAATGATATTAATCTGTCAAAAACTCGATGGAGTTGAATTTAAGGTCGTGGGACACATATTGATTGTACCAGCTTAGAATCCAATTCGAATTGGCTCATTCTCTGATTAAATCCATTCACTTTAGAACTTTACTTCGAGTTCTGTCTCAGCTTCTAATACCCCTGCTTTTTCTCCTTCAGAAACCAAGAAGCATGTATGAAGATCAATTCATCCCAGTAGATCCTTATGCACCTACCAGTTCCCAGCAACACATCACATATGCACACACGTCTGCATGCGCACACACACACACACACACACACGTCTGAATCCCTTTTGGATTTCACTGGACCATCTCATATGTACTTATATTGAACTGAGATATACCTGTCAAAACCATCCCTATGTTCTAATTTTTGTCTTTTGGAGCCATAAGAATATAATTTTACTCTTCTATACAATTTTCTTTCAGGCATTTGAAAAAATATTTTTATGTTCCTGTTCCACAAAGCTTCTCATTTCTCTATTGTATATTCTCATTTCTCACACTTTCTCATATTTGTTTTTTTTTTTAGTTGTTTCCACAGAATCTAGCTTACCACTCTAAGAATGAGTGATGCAAGTGGAACACAAAATAAACTGATGATCATAAGCTGGAGGTAATGGAAGACAGAGAATGACAATGGAAAATATTCTCATAACAAACGAGGGCATATATAGTACATCAGTAGATGCTATCAGTGAGCAAGTTGGAAAATGATCCCATTAGTTTACTACCTGTCATGTATCTAGCACATGAGCTACTTATATTCTCCACTGAATGTATTGTCTCTGTGACTTTCTCCCTACCAGTTTATTTATATTCTAGATTTTAGTTTCTTCAGAGCTCATTCTAGGAATTCTTTAAGCAATAAAATTATGGATCAGAGGTGCTATGTGTCCAGGAATATTCAAGTTAATGAATATTAGAAACTGTAGATGTAGAGATCATCATAAATCTGATGTAAGAAATATGGTGTTGTGGCTGAAGCTTTTATAAATTGATGAAATGAAAATATAAGTAAACACCAAACTATCATAAATCATAGGCTTCACTGATGGTATTCTAGTACATCTCAGATTGTTGAACATAAAGTTTAAAAGCAACAAAAAGAAATAAAAATAAATCAATCACCATTAATTTAAAAACTTCTCGGAACCGAAACAATGCGGCATACTTTATTTTTATAGTCAATGATTCAAATAATCAGACATGATCTAAATTAATCTTTTTAGTAAAATTTGCTCCATTGGAATAGATTACATATGGATGACTATAAAATACAGTATTTATATTATATTACCTTTATATCAATATATTACCTTTGAGGTTATATGTGTTATAGCTATATATCTATATCTGTATCTGTCTATCTAAAGTTTCTCTGTATATAAAACTAATAATTACCTATTATAGAACTTTTAACATTATAATTGATTATAATCATAAAGACATTAAAATCATTCACAATCCCACTACTTTTAGATAAACATGAACTTTTTCACATTTAAAATATCAGTATGAATATAAACATGGACCACTTAGGACTTTATAGTCTGCTTTTATGATCTGTCCTATATTCCCATGTTCTTGAATATTCTTTGGTTTTAATTATTGTATAGTATTCCAGCTCACTGATATACCATAATTTATTTTACAATTCCCTCATTGATGAATGTGTATATTGCTTTTAATTTTTCACTGTTTTCATTAAAATGAATATCCATGTATTTATATCTAAGTGTTGGCTGGTTTTGTAATTATTTTCTTATGTGGGATTCTATAAACTGGGATGGATGAGCTGAAAATTTCAGGCATGCATGCCATACATAGCTTTTAAATGTGTGGGGTGTTTAGTTTGTTATTTAAAATGCCATTTAACACATTTTCCTTACATGAGTTGACAGTAGGGTATGATGGGGGTAAGGAGACAGAGAACAGAGTTACATACTCTGAAAGGAAAAAATAAAATGACTTATTAGTAAATAATGCAAGACCCTATTGGTTAATTAATTTAAAAACTACAACAGTGACTTTAGTCTGTGGTTATAGGAATTTAGTCATATAATTATAGAAAATAATTATCTTTTCATTTCCTAGTGGAAACAAGCACACACATTTAAGTATATAATCAGTGGTTTATTCTTGCATAACACTGTAATTATTTATAGATTTAATAATCTTGTTTAAATTCTTCTAAGAAGGTTTGTATTATTTTCCTTGTGCCATAGAAGCAAAGATACAGGAAAATAAGGCTGTGAACTCTGATAGAGCAGAGACAGTGGCTGCCTTAGGGAATCTACTTCTGAGTCTCCTGTGGAGCTTTGGACACATGGAGGCAAATAGTAGCTATTGGGATGGTTTAGAGAATCTTCTTGTGACTCTTGGAATGTAGAACCTAGCTAGTCAAGATAATTTTATCTTCTTTAAAGATTCTCAAATGGAGAGTCATATAATAGAAGAAAAAGTACCTGGAACAAAAAGAACCTGAAAGACTATTCTAAAGTTAAGGTCTTTCAAAGGGGGGAAATCTTCCTCTACACAGAGTTAGGAGGGATAGAGAGAATCCGTTTTTTTTTTTATTCATTAAATTTATTGGTAAGACATTCATCATTGGGAATTTGCACCTTTACATAACATATCTTGGTTCTTATTTTTTTCCCGTTCCCCTGCCCTTACTTCAACCCCTCCACCCTGCCCTATTTACAAAGACTTTTGGAAACAAAACAGAATCCATTTCTTAACTGAAAATGTTCAGGAATACATGGAAGACACTATTCTCTCTCACTTTTCAAAACAATGCTATCTGAAAAAAAAAAAACAATGCTATCTGAAACCCCTCTCTGTTCTTCTCTTGTCTGATTACAGCATAGAGGATCTTCAATAACAACATTAGAAATGTTTTCCTTTAAAACTTAGTCTGTTGGCACCTATGGAAATGAATTTTTTTAAATGTCTAAACTCCAATACCGGTAGCAACATGATATTGAAAATATTTAAGGTAATGAGCAAATTTAAGGAATAATATGGAAGAGTAGATGAGTTAACTTAAAATAGATAGTGTATCTCTATCCTGAAATGGCTCAAATCCTTTTCTACCCACCTCTGAAGTTTGTTAGGTGTTAAAAAATGTACAGGGGCTCTAGACTTTTTATTGTCACCAAATAATTCTGAATACTAAGACCTTAATTTAACCAAATCATTTTTATTCTAGATGTAGAAATACAAAGACAGGTGAACAACAGGTCTATATAGCAATAAGGAGAATTTAAAAGAACTTATTTTAATGTTAACCACAGTGAACATTGGCCCTTAGGAGAAAATACTTGTGATGGAATTGAAAAGAAGCGTAAAGGAATAAAAATTTAGAAATAAAATGACCTGTGGCAGAGGTATGTAGGGTTGTACACAGAACATGTCTCTCCTGGGAGTAGCCTGTATGTTCAAGAGAGGTGAATGGTGAGCCCTGAAGGACAGTGGATGCTGGATGCTAGGGGATAACATGTTCCCGTGACTATGACCCAAGAAGTAGCACATCCACTATTATAAGTTTCATCATTCTTGCCACTGCAAAATGAATTAATTTACATTCTTTCATTTAATGTCCTTATTATAATTGTAAATTTATGTTATGTTTTATAATTGTATAATTACCAAGAAAAAGGCTTGCATTTTTAAGCCTTCATATGGTGTTACTCGCCAAAGGTTTCATTTTGGATGACACCAATAATGTGGTTATCAGTAGGAATGTGTCCTTGTGGTTGTATAGATTTGAATGTCCCCTAAAAGTCTCCTGTTCAGAGGTGGGGCTTCTGAAAATGCATCGGATCGTGGATATGCTATTAAGAGGTAGGAACTGGTCAGAAGAGGTGAACCACTGGGTTTGTGACCTGGAAGGGTATATTCTTGTCCTTAGCTCCTCCCTTCTCCCTCCATCTCCTGGTCACCATCATGTGAGCATCTTTTCTAGGCCATAGCCGCATACTATTTCTGCCTTGCAGCCGTTTGTTCATGGACAGAACCCACCGAAAGTGTGAACCAAAATAAACCTCTCCTCCTTTAAGCTGTGAGTGTTGAGTACTTTGTCCCAGAGATGGGAAAGTGGCTGGTACAGAGGTTTTCTCACTTAGTGCACTTGGGATCATTCTTCCCCTAATTCTCTTAATTGGAAGTATAATAGGAAAACTTTTCCATTCCTGTTTTCTCCTTGGCAAATATTTGTAGATATTTGAAAAAAATATATTGCATATCAACAAGATCAAAAACATAGGCTCCACAGAAAGATCTCTTACTAGATTATCTGTTGTATGTATTCAGAACCTAAACACAATCATCTGCTCAGATCAGGAGAAATGAACTTTATCTATGCTCTTTTTCTGTTAGTCTTTATTATTATATTTCTGCATCAAGTGTCTCCTTGTCACATTGTTCCAAACAATAAAACAGAGCAAGTTACCTGTGGTATACCTCTAAGGAGGTTATCTACTATTTATTTTATTATAAAATCATTCATATAAAAATGCTCGTAAACAACTTGATAAAGGGGTTGGGCCAAATAATAAGACACAAATTATATAATACTTCACTGCTGTCTTGCCTGAGATTTTTTTTCAGTGAAGACATTGTCCAAAGAAAATCTTCAAAGAATAATTGATTTCAACCAACTTTTCTACTGGTCAGCAAAAACTTTGGCTTGGAAGTTAAAAAAAAATTATAAAAATAAAACAAAACCAAAATGAAAAAGATCAGCAAAAAAGCAGTAAACAAGGCATGGTGCCTACATCTCCCCAGAAAGAAAAGTGAGCAGAGAAAGGTCACCTTCTTGTGTTTTCAGAATTTCTATCTCACAGTTTGTGGTTTCCAAGTATTTTATCAGCATCAGTAAGTTTTTCCCCTAACAAATCTGGAAACATTCAACTCAGAACATTTGTGCCAGTTCAAATCCTAAAGTAAAATTTAAGCAAGGAGCATGTCTCTTGGAGGAGGGGGTATAAAGGAAAACTGATTTCTGTTTATTTCGTTTACATTAAAATATCACAAATAATTGACCTCAAATTTTCTTTTTTTTCTGTTTTGAAAAAAAATATATCTTATTCTTTAGTTGTAACTAGTATGTCTTTGATCATGTCATATTATAAATAGCTTCATTTTTTCTTATTATATGGTGAGTAGTTTGCTCTGGCACTTCTAATTCTGCAAAGTTTTCCATCATATGAATCCAATATACATTATTTAATCAGTACTCTATTTAGTAATCGTTTGTCTTTAATAAAGAAGTATAATGTCAAGTGGATAAGAAGTCATGCAAGCCAAAACTGGTTCCAAAATTCAGATAATATCCATTGCATAATCTAGTTTGACATTAGGAAACAAAATGTGTTTCCTTCTCTTCCAAATAATTAATTTACTTTCAAAAAGACAGACAAAGAAAACATATATAAACTTGATAGGAAATACAAAAATTTGATTTAAAAAATGTGAGTAAGATGCAAAGAAGTCAGGTAAGTAGGAGCATCAAAGTAAAGGTTTTATATGAGTGACCTTTTTGATCTATGGACAAATGTAACAAAACTACCTTTCCTCCCTAAGCATATATTGTAACAACTCCAATCTTCAGATTTTCCTGCAGCGCTCTGAGAGCTTCTAATGAGTCCCTTTTACAATTGAAAGCAATACAAAAACAAGAAAAAAATGTGATTTTTGTCAAACAAGCCTTAAGTTTCCTTTTCTTGGATGCTGATTAACCAGTTTTTTTTGTTTTTTTTTTTTGATTAACCAGTTTATGGAGGAATATTGAAAGGAGATTTCTGTACCTAGCAGAGAATGGCAATAGATGAACATTCCTTACAATACTGAAATTCTATGATTCTGTAGCTGTCTGGATGTGCAGGGGCTGAAAACTTACCATATTACGGGTGGTAATGGAAGTAGCTGTCATAAAAGGTAGAAGTAAATACTAATGATTATGGACAAGGTGCCCCAAACTGGCACTGACTGATCATAACAGATTCCAATTGTAAACAATAGGCACAGCCATGCATCTGGGTGGATATAAGTTGAGCTTAAATTCAGGTGTGAATCAAATCACATTTTACCAGAGATGGACTGACAAATGACCATGTCAGTTTAAATCAATTCAATTGGGCACCTGTAGTGAACATAGATTGCTGTGTCTTGGTTTGTGGTTGGCATTTTGAAAGGAATTATGGAAGAAGTACTGTAGGATATAATTGGGACCCTCTGAGTGTTTTAATACAATTTAGGAGATGACCCTTGGCACTTGAAACAACTTGAGAACAATGCAACATACAAAGTTACAACAACTATTTAACAGGTTCTTGGGCGTCATACACTTTGTCCACACCTTAGTAGCAATATAATGCTTCAAATTTGTAGTGAAGGAAGAACTAAGAGGACTTGGAAGATTTTAGGAAGTTCCATTGATTTTATTATGCTTTTCAGCACCATAGGAGCAGAAATATAATGTCCCAAACCAGTGTTCAACTCACTAAAGTAGATAAATGTCATAAAAGGTCATATCGCTTTATATTCATGTTCCCTTCCTGGTTTGGATGCTTCCTAGTACAACAATCATATTCCAGAGATTATTTAGAGAATGGAAGAAATGCAACTCTCTCACATGCTTCATCCCCAATTCATGATTAATGTCAGGAAAACTTCTATTATATGGGATCTGACCAAGTATATGCAGGGCCTGGAAATTTGTCATATATTCAGGATTTGAAACAGTTTTCTGGATCAAGATTATGACCTCCAATCCAGAATCCACACTCCAGGCCTCTATAACAAATACAGAGAATTTACAGAAATTTAATGTATTTGATCTATCTAGACCTTAATCATAAAAATGAATCTAGAGGCAGAAAGGAGTGATGAATGAAAGCTTTATCCAGCAGGAATGCAGAATTTCCAAAGTAAGCTAACCGCAGATTCTGTCCCTTAAGCTGGATACCCATTATAGCTCAGCCAAGTGCCTTTTTTAGTATCCTCCTCTGTAAAACTGCCTCTCTAAGCTGGTTAAGCGCCAGAATATGTGGAACTGACCATGCTATAATGGACTTCTTCTGCATTAAATCTTTCAGAGCTGGTAAATTTAGAACAACCTAAAGAGTCATGTTATGTCTGTACTGCTTATCAAATTGGCAGAAGGGTTAGAGACTTAAAACTGGGAACTGGATTTTCCCAGAGGGCTGAATTATTTAACTGTCAGCAATTCTGAGGTTCAGAGTAAAGAGGAATTAATGGAATTATCTGCTTCTAGACTTAAAAGCATCTTTCCAGAAGGTCACCAAGAGACTGCAACCTCTTCTTTTTGCTAGGTGTTCTGGATTTGCTTATCTGACCAGAAACGTGAGAAGATTCTGCCCCCAAGAGTTCTGTACAACTTTAAGGGGCAGGCTTTGCATCTCACTGATGGCTCTTCATAGAGGTATAAAGTGTCACTTTGGTACACACTCTTGTCAACCTAGTAAATAGAAAGTATGATCAAATAATACAGTATATGTTTAAATTTTTAAAAAATTATTACAGGAAATGACACATTGCCATGAATCCCCCTCAAAATATTCCCCATCACTTCGAATACACTCATCCCATCATTCTTATAGTTTCTGAAGAAGTTCTAGAAGTCCTCTTTTGTGTGTGTCTTTAGTTGCACTACCACAGCTGCCTCAAAGTCTTGAATGGATTAAAAAATCATTTACAGCAATTTCTGTCAAAGAAAAACACTGGAGTGTGTTGTCCTGTGCATCCACCTCATCCTGGGCACTGTGGGATGCTTGACTATTCCCCAAAGTTAAAATGAACGTGCATGGTAAATGTTTGGAATAGATTTGGGACATGGAGGCAGCAATAATAGCACCACTAAAGACATGAAAGAGGACTTCCAGAACTGCTTCAGAAAGTGGCATGAATAATGTGATGTGTGTTTGAAGTGAGGGGAAATATTTGGAGGAGGGTTAGGAATGTGTCTTTTACTGTAATACTTTTAAAATTTTAAACGTATACTGTATTTCTTGATCTGGCTGTAATCTTCCAGCAGCTGTGGAGATGTGGAGTCATAATCTGAGTCTTGCTTCTACACTGACCATGTGACTTCAGTAAGTGAGCAGTTACGTCCTCCCCAGCTCTGTGTTTTGCCCGTCTATAGAATGGGATGGTTAAGGCATCTCCAGGATGTGGTTCTTGGGAAGCTGAGTCCACGTGTTGGGCTCAGATTAGATGCTTAGAAATAGAAACAATTCTTACTGACTGGTGTTGAAATGGAAAGGACTGACAAGAAAATTTTCACCAAGGAGCATTTTATATCTTTTTCTTTAACTGTCAGAGTTCTATTGAAATAGATGGAGAACTTAAACAAAATTAATGAAGTATGCATCAGAGTAACAAGAGGAATAATCAACATGCTTGTTAAACAGTGGTTTTAAAAATGAAGAAAACCTTTTGCTCTAACAAAGAAACTGGCATATTTTGGGATAGTGCTATGAGTCAGGCATATGTAATGACAGTGACATCACATTTAGCCTTCCTGTTGCCCTCGTGTTGTTCTCTGCATTTTGTAAAAAAAGAAAATCAAATTTCTGGTTGGCAGTAACTCCGATGAGCAGCAGGCTGAAAACTCAAGTCTGGCATATCTGAAATCTCTTTCCTTCCACAAACTCTAAACCTCCCTCTCCCCATTCTGGTTCCAAGTGATGCAGAGGTACTGGGGCTTAGTGCTTCCCATTCGTCTCTCTGAGCACTGCCAGTCTCACGTGGTCCCTTTACCTTGTAATGCAGTCTCCTGGGTGCAAGGGGGTTTCACAGCTACTGCTGCAGGATGTGGCAGGTTGCTATGGGTTCTCCTTCAACCCAAGTGCAGCAGCTGGACTCTTACTTTCAACTGTCCTTGTCTACCAACTCCTTGTGTAGTCCACCGGGAATGAACACATTTTAGAAGTCATAGAGAAGCTGCCAGAAGATGAATGGTCAGATTGTGACCATGTGTGCATGTGTGTGTATATGCTGTTTGAATCTGTCTCTCTGCATTCTTATGTTCCAGTAATATGAACATTTGTATTCAGGGGGTTTGCTCAGCACACTGCTGTGATTGCTTTAAAATATACCACACTGTTTGGAATGGGGGGGGGTCTTGTAACCTGAATCAAAGGGAAAGATTAAATTTTTAATCAAACAAAAGACTAAAATACGGTGGGAAGTGGGGTGGGTGCTCCCACTGGAAGCTGTTGGAAGCTTGGATCTGAAAATACACAAACCTGGATTCAAATCTTTGCTCTGATTTTTGATAAGCCAAGACCTCAAACATTTTACCCTCTTAGACCGGGTTTCCTGCAGTGTAATGGGAGAATAAGCACAATCACGCGCTTGCCTGTGATGGTCCCTGAGGTAATGAGAGCCACAGATTAAACTGCACAAGAGGATGGTGGCCATTGGGACTGTGCCCTCAAATCACCAGACTCAGCTGCAGTCTTGCTTCCTTCATCACACAGTGGCGTCAGAGGCCCGTTCCTCAGCCACGCCTGTGAGGGCTTTGCTCTTTCGTGAGTGAGTTTCACACAGGCTGTGGCACCAACTTATAACCCTGAGAGCGGGCTCTTTTCGTCAGCCCAATTCAGCTGCATGTCCCTGCTCCGAGAATATGTGTAACCTTTGACATGAAATGTGAGGGAAGAGATGACTGACGGTTTGCAGTTTGCGTGACTGGCTTCTTTTCATCGTTCAGGTTTTGCACAAATACCACCTCCTCAGACAGAACGTCCCTGACCATTGTTTTCTCTCAAATACCCTCCATCTTACCGATCCCCTTGACAGCTGCTCTTGGTGTCCTTTCTGCTGCTTTATTTTTTAATAATGGTGTTTGCTTTTTCAGAGAAGCTTTAGAGTCGCAGCAAAACAGAGCAGAAAGTTTGCATGTGTCCTGCAGCTCCCTATGTAGCCCCCCCACTATGAATATCTACCCCAAAGTGGTACGTTTGTTACAACAGATGACCCCACTCTTACACAGCATTGCCACGACAGTCAGAGGTTACCCTCCGTGTTGGACACATTTATGAAACACACCCACCACTGTAGTAACTTCACTCCCTCCAAATCCATAGTGCTTTACTTATTCATTCTTCCCTTCCCTGAACCCCTGGCAACAATGAATCTTTTTTTTTTTTTTACAGTCTCCACAGTTCTGCTCTCTCTGGAACACCATATAGTTGAACGTTTTATTTTAAAGTCTTTCTCACTATTTATATTATTCACAGGTTTATTATTTCCCAGTTGTGCCTCCCCCAAATTGTCAACTACGTGAAGACAGGGTCATTTTCTGGCATATATTTATTTATTTGTTTGTTTCTTTGGAGTGCTGGGGATTGAACCTACGACTTCATGTATACTAAGCAAGCACGGTACCACTGAGCTACACTCTCCCCAGCCGTTTCCTGACTTTAAAAGTGCAGCATCCTCAGTTTTAGACTATGATTGCCTCAGAAGAGCTTTTACTAAACCTTAGTTATTTTAATAGTGTGTAAATCTTTCTTCCACCAATATTACCCTTATCCTTCTGTTTACGTTAGAAGCTGCCAATAGAACATACCTATAAAATGGCAGTAAAAATATTTTTATTATTTTCCAGATACCAAGCACTATGTTATGCATCCTCTGTATATTATTTAATTTAACTTTCATAACCACTTATTGAGGTAGATACCATAGAGTGGGTAATGGAAGGGTAATCTAGCCATTTTTCAGGCAAAAAATGAGTTTCTGAGACTTTAACTTACCGAAGGTAGTTAATAAAGAACCAACTTAAGGCCCAAATTCAAGTGCATAGGATTTCAGAGCTGACATTCTTGAACCATAGGTTGGAATTTAGAGCTAGAAGAAACTTTGTGCTAATCCATTCCACACCTTGGATTTAGAACATGCTTGGTTCATCTATGTCCCTGGGGGCTTGCTCTGGTCCCTTTACCCTGCATCTGCTCCATACTGTGCTGTGTGCACTCCCTAGGGAACCACTTGTCTATCCTCCGAAATACGGATGCTCAGCTCCCCTCCAGAACCGCTGATGCACAATCTGCATTTTAACAAACTCGTAGGAGATTTGTATGTATGAGATATGTACATTAAGTAAATTCTGCCCTGAACGGGATATCAAAACCTCAAACTCCCATGCTCCTCCCCCTAATGAACAAAAAGGTCTCAACTTACAGAGTAGTTTGTACTTTTGAAGGAGAAATGGCTAAGTACATTCCCTGGCACTTTATAAGCACCTAATAAACATTCAGAATTCTTAAAAGTTACTCCAGGAATAGAACATCAGCAGGGTAAAAGGGTCAAATGTAGCTGAGGGAGAACGAGCCGACCTCAACTCCCAAACAGCATATGCTCTTTCAATAATGCATAGAGGATGCAGCTTCTTTTGCTCTTGGCTGTGATTCATGGTGTTGTGGGTGTCTGGGGTGAAGTCCACCTCTCTCCCTGTAGTGGGGTAGATCACTTTAGTACAGTTGGGATTGTAGCACATCTGCAATCACGCGGTGTTGAGCACTGCCAGGGAAAGTTGATGTTTGACCACAAATCACAGCAGTGCTACTGCATTACCACCAGGGCAGTTGTGGGTGGTCAATCTCCACACAACTCCAGGCTGTTGTGTTCTTACAAAAGGGAACAGAGTGTTTCCTCCTTTCTAATATCTCTGCTCCAAACAAACTCAACCCACTTTCCTGTTTATGAGCAGGTACACCAGGGAAAAAACATAGCTACTCCTGGTACACCATTTATGCCAGCATCATTTGCATCAAAATGCCAAGGTATTACCCAGCTAAAGCTCTATGTTGTCTTGCTGTAAGTCATATTTAAAGCCAAGGGAGAATTCAGCACTTCACTCTGTGCATTTGTTTTCTGCTTTGTCATACACACAACTGGCAGTCTAGCCAGGGTGCTGTTTGGAGATGAAATCTTCCTGTTCCTCAAATGCAGTGTCCACATTCTTAGATTACTCTTCTCTTTTTCCCTCACCACACCACCTTTCCTGTTTGTTCCCCAGTTATATGCAGACTGTAATTATGTATATTTCCTTTCATACTTCTTATAATTGTATAACATTTCTGCATCCAGAATGAATGCAATTCATCCATTTTTTTTATTCCTTTGTATCCTTTGTAGCTCAAGCTGTTGCCTTGTTCTTCCTCACTGATTCTTGTATCACAGCACATTCAAATGGAAATACAATATGTTGCAACCGACAATCCCATTTAAATCACTTGCCCCAGTGCTAGTAAGTGCTCATGATTTGATTTCTTAGTGTAGCAGACAGTTGTATTGGTACAGCAATACATGCCTGTATTTGTTTTTTCTGGAATATGCTATGATTTGTCCCATGAACAATTCAACAAGATGGTAACGATTCAGTGAGAATGAGCGATGGATCTTCATTCAATGTCATTCTTAAGGTTCAAATCCTAGGAAGCAACCCCACATTCTTTGCCTTCCTCGTGAATTAAGATAAGGTCAGAACTAGTCCTTACTGGCATTCTTGGTGCTCAAGGGCCTGGACCTGTACACATTATCTTTGTGGTCTTACTTTTACTTCATTTTTGCTTATGCTTGAAAAGAGACCAAGGTTTTATATACACATATGATTTATTTTACAAGCAAAGGATTTAAAATTCATGAAGGTGAGGTGTTATTTCAAAGTCATAGCTGATCAGTGAGAGAGTGGAGATTTGTTTGACTCAAGCATCCATCTACTTTTCACATTCTGTCTTCTTCTTCACAAAATTTTAAATTCCACTAAGTTCAACACACTCCTTTGCTACCTAATGCTGATTAGCTTGCCACAGTAGAGTCTACTTTTTATCTTAATAGAGGTGGTCACTGCCAAAATGTGCACAAATAAAAACATTTCTTTGTAAAATAGGTATTTTCTGCTATTTGTGAGCAATATATGGTGGGTCCGATTACATTTTAAGAATCGTTTGCTTAATCATAAGCCCTTGTGGTGTTTTCAGCCTAGTCTTCATTGTGTGTCAGCAGATCATCCTGGTGAGCAAGATCAAAGATGATGTGCTAGCCAGGGTTTGCCACATATTTTCTGGGTGTCACAGTGAAAGCCACATGAACCCTTTAAGACTTGGCTTATTTATCTATAAAATGAGGTCATACTTATGTCCTCTGCACCTCACAGAATTGCTGTGAGCAGTGAATGAGATATGGGTAAGGAAGTCCAAAGGCTTTGTAGAAATGTAGCAGCATAAATTGGTAGGTATTTGTGAGACACATCCTGTGAACCTATGTTAGACACTGCACTGAGCTGGGTATTAGGGGTTCCCTCCCTTCAAACACTTATAATGTACACGAAAAGTATTAATCATTGAGCTGGGCCTTAGCTTTTTAATACATTAACAAGAATTGCTCTTAGTGTTCCTTCAGAACCATTAGCAGTTGATTCTCAAATAGATAAGCATCATAAGGAGAGCTGTCAATTATCTGATATTTAATAATCCACATATTGAAGGTTTTTAAAAACATTAAAACTGACTTTATTATGTTTTGCATTCAATCTGCCAAATTCTTACAGTAGAAAATACCTTCTCATCCATCAAGACCAAGCTCAATTTCCACCACTTACTACTATGGCAGTGATTCTCCAAGAGTCATTCCTGTACTATCAGAATCAGTGTTGGCTGAAACATTGTTACAAAGGCAAAGTCTTAAGTTTCAACTCACATCAGAAACCTAGGATGGGCCTCAGCAGTCTGTGTTTTCATAAGCACTCCCGTGGTCAAGAATAAGAACAACTGCTCTACTAAAATCTCAAGTCCAAAATGAAGAACTTCTCATGTAAGAGAAATCATGCGATAATTAAGCATGTGGGTCTGACCCATTTCACTTAACATTATGTTCTCAATTTGCATCCATTTGTCTATAAATATCTTAAATTTATCTTTCTTTATTACAGAGTGGTACTCCATTGTATATAAATACCCTCATTTTCTTTATCTGTTGATGGACATTAATGCTGTTTCCAAGATCTAGAAATTCAATGTGTGTGTGTGTGTGTGTGTGTGTGTGTGTGTAGACCAAAATAGATGATAGATAAATAGGAAGTAGGGAGAAGTTAAATAACTCCCCAAATTATCTATTGTTTCAAAACTATTTTAAGATAAATGCTAATTGGTTTCATTTATATTAAGAGTTTCTTTTGTTCATTGAGAAGAAAGTTTTGTCCTTTTATTTGTTTCTTCTTTGTAAGAAGGAATCTTTTTTTTTTCTTTGTCTATGACTTGTACTCTGAGTAACACTGTGGTCATTCTCTGAAGATCATACCTAGTATATTAACCATTGCTATTCTCTAAATCTGTTTTATGAAATTTTGTTTTATTTTCTTCATAGAAATAAGCAGAGTAGTTTTTTATATTTTTAGGAATATCTACTTGTCTTCCATCAAAATAAAAATAACAAAGATGGAAAAAAACAGATTTTCCTCACAGACTTTCCACAAGGTAGCAGCTCTGCTTCAGTCTCCTGACCTTCCAGAACTGTAAGAGAATATATTTGCATTGGTTTAAGCCAAAAAGCAGAGTGAAGAATTCAAGGGTTTATAGAGACTCAGAAGGACATGTGAGGGAGGGAGGGGACTGGTAATAAGGTTCTCAGGAGTGGGATGGGGCAGTGTTGGATTGGATTGTCCCTGTTTAAAGATACCAGCTACAGATCATCCCAGCCTTCACTCACCACATTGAAATAGGAAGCAGGTCCAAATATCATGTTCCAAAAGCTAAACATGTGACTGTTTTAAAAATATCTAATCAAGGACAATGTACTTCATTAATAAGATTTAAGCAAGATGATAAAGCTCATTCAGAGGAGAAGATGAGAGGCTGGCGTATTTGTACAGTCACTAGAGAAAAGGAATGCTGAAATAAGATTAAATTAGGAACAAAGCTGATTAATACTCTACAGGGAAAGAGAACTGTTACCTATGGGATTATTTACTCTACTGTACAAAAATAATTTGTAATCAACCAATCTTGTACACCATCATGTCTAACTTTCGAGTCAGCCCTAATCAATAGCAAACAGCAAATTAACAATATTACTTCCCCAGAGTCTAAGATCTAAACCCCTATATAAACCTGAAGCAGGTTTATTAGACAATGCTCCATTATGATTACAACGACATACAGCTTTTTTTTTTCTTTTTGCCTCATTTCCCAGATTTGGCTACTTTTTTTCTTAACAAGCAAGTATTATATAGTAGGCATTCCATTTTTAAAAGGAAACTGAAATCAGGTTTTCTACCTGAAAGTTTTTCTTTAATAACTATAGGCAAAGTAGAGCATGCTTGAGGACAGGTGACTATGGACTGACACCTTGTAATTCAGGTACAAAACATTATTGAATTTGCAAACTCCAAACATTCTATTCATCATGGGATGCCGCTCATTCTTTTCATTTTCTCCATTGTGTCTAGTTAAACTCTTTGTGTTTCATTCTTCAAGCCTATTATCCGACTTCAGGAAGCATAACCAGCAGGGAAGTCTCTTATTCAAATGTCCTTACCAGATATTTCAAGCCGCAATTTTCTGTGTTCTTCAGAAAATTTCAGCAGATTTGCTTTCTTGCATAACTTCGCCCTAAGAGACAAGCTGCTTACCCTATCAATATTTAAGGAATTTGAGGCAAGACTGAGAATGAAAGAAATGTCAAGGCAAAGTAAGACCAAAGCTATTTAAATCCTTATTAAACTATCCTTAGGTAGAGGATAGGATTTGAGAATTTGTATAAAAAGAGGATTTTTCTTCCTGCTCTTCTCCTTTGTTATTCCAGAGCCTTCTACCCATTCAGTTAGAATCTTCCAAGACTCAAAGGGAGGCAGATACACCTCAGAAAAATGAAATCAGTGTTCAGCTTTGACTTGCAAAATACACTGTTAAAAGTGCCCAGCAGAGAAGATAGTCTTGAAACCCAGTGCAGACTTCTTGTGAGATTTTCCCTTTTCTTCTTGTGTTGCAAAAGATGGATTTTGCATAGAAAAAGTCAAAGTTTGGTGGATTCCTAATTTATGCATTCATCCATCCATTCATTTCTTCACTCACCTTACAATTATTTATTAAGCATCTATAATGTAATGGGCTCAGGGTACATAAGAGCAAGCACAAGAATTGTTCTCATGGAGCTTAAATTCTGATGGATGGGATTGGATGATAAGAATGTAAACACATTATGTATCAGGTAGCAGTAAGTGTGATGGGGAGAAAAAGGCAGTAAAGAGACAAGCAGGGTCAGAGAGGGGTAGAAATGGTATTTTTACACAACTGTAAAGGAAGGACTGTCACCGTGACATGGAGCAGTTCATCAGACCTGAAGGCAGTGAGGGAAAGCCATTCAGATGCCTGGATTCTGAACAAAGGAAAGAGTCAATGAAGAGGTCTAAGGCACGAGGTGGCTAGAGCAGAATCGGAGAAGAGAAAGGAACATTAACATAAGTCTGACAGGTCAATGTCAGATTTTATATTTTACTAACAGTGAAGGGAAAGGCAATGGGGAGTTTTGTAGAGGAGAGATATGATATTGTATAATTTGCCTTTTAAATAGACTTCTGAGCCTGCCTCCTGAATGCAGACTCTGAAAACCAGGAGAAGCCGAGACCAGTGAGGAGGTAATTGCAATAGTACAGGTGAGGGATGTAGCAGTTCAGACCATGACAATAATAGTAGTAGGGTAAGGAGTTATTAGCTTTGGGTGTATTTGGAATAGTGGATAAGAACTTCTGACACTAAGGGAGACAAGATCATGGCTAATGGGCAGAAAGGAGCAATTGGAAGAGCAGTGAGTTGAGTTAAAATGAACTGACTGTTCAAGAAATGCTTAACTCCCTCTCCGCCTTGATTCAGGCTGAGCTCTGAAGATCAGGAAGACGGAGACTCTTGTATACGTTTGAGGGGATTCTAGGACAGAATTTTATTGTCCTGCAAGGACAATTATGAGCCTCATGGTGAAGTGCTGCATCCTGTGACATGAGGACGATAAAGGAGCAATAGCTGGCCAAGGAGCTTTGGCAGAGGGATGAGAGGGCCACTTCTCAGAACAATCAAAAATTTCCTACAACCCTGAGAATGAATCAATGGTAAGAGGAAAGGAAGCCAGAAAATCAGGTGGATGTGTACTTCACATCAGGAAATCACTGGGTACAAAGACCTGTTTGCCAGTGTCCGGGATATGGCCTAGAGGTACTAGTGCCAGCACACATATAAGGATTAGATTCCAATATCCAAGACTGGGTGGTTTGAAATACACCACTGAGGATGCCTTCAAAGATGGGCATTAACAGGGATAAAATCTTCTCTTCTGAAAAGAAGAACTCATCCTAACAGCTTTGTAATGTCCAGTCTTCAACAAAAACTGACACTGGATAACAATGACTCCAAACAAATCCCTGTTTATCAGGAGTTGAAGGTGAAGAAATCATAAATCTAGAATCTGGAGTGAGATGAGGTGGTCCAAGTATTCAGTTATTCAATGTTATTTCTCCTAACAGGGTTCTTTCCCTTGCCCGATCTACTTTTATTGTATCTATAGTGTGTAGAGTAAAAAGAGTAGTTTCTTAGTTTGTCTTATGCATTTTTCTGCCTAAATGATTGAGATTAGATTGAGATTAGATGCTCTCTCTCTCTCTCTCTTTCTCTCTCTCTCTCTCTCTCTCTCTCTCTCTATATATATATATATATATATATTAGCTTCCATTTTTATTTGTGGTAGGAACAGTCTAGTCCTAGTTTCTTCCCTTCACCCAAACGATACACCCATCCTCTACCAAGGTCTTACTTAGGGCCTCCATTGGTAAAATGAAAAACCTTACAGAAATTCTGTCCTTTCTTTAACTCTAAACTTGATGGCCATCAAGTTCCACTTAAGAGTTCCAGCCCTTTTCATCACTTACCCAGTGTTTGGCTCAGCACCTTGCACACTTTGGGAAGTAAATAATTCTTACCTTACAAGTGGCTGATGCATGGGAAGACAACCTACATTTGGAGTCCCTTTGTATCCCTTTCTTGACATAAAGAGCTTGATGGGCCTTGGCCCGAGCCTCATTTTAAAGCAGATTAAGCTGGAAGCCGTGACCAGTTTATTTCATAACTTGTTTCCCTCGGTGCCTCACTTAGCTACTTTCTAGTTTAGTCCTCAGAAAATAAAAGATACACATTAGGACTCTTTTCATTCCTTCTATTCCCTTCACTCTTAGCAGTTCTAAGGCATTAAAACTGGAAGCTGGACATGTTCACAGTTGGTGGCGAATGCAATCGCTATCTTTAAATCTGTGTGAAAGTCTCTAACCAGCCATCCCAAAGGCCAGCTAGAAGCACCCAGCCCCAGCACCTCTTACTTAAGTAGAGCACAGGTTGGAGGAAAACTGCCTCAGTGGTCCCTGCCTGTGCTGCTGAAGGCCTTGGGTCTACCTGACTTTCTATAGTTACTGCTTTCCTCATGGGCTCTGTCTCCCTAAATGAAGTAGAACACTCAGACTCACAAGGAGTGTATTCTAATTCTAGGGAGGAAGGAATGTGTACAGAAAACAGGGAGAGGGCATCAGTGGGACTAAGGAAAGTAAGACCTCCTGAAGAGACAGATTTGGTTGGAGTGCTGTTAGAGTGAGGGAAATTGAGGTGGAGAGAATCCTCAAAGCAAGTGAGAGAAAGGGATAGGAGGGCAAGTTTCATATCTGGAATAGCAGGCTGTCAAGGTATTGATTTGGCTGGAGTAAGGGTCCTTATCAGGCCAGAACCTCAAGTTACTAGTGCCACTTTTGGAGGGTTTAAAATCTCAGACCAAGGAATCCGAATTCACAAAGTCAGTAATTCAAAAAAATGTGGCAAGGTACATGTGGCTATCTGCCAGGTGTGTGGTATAAAAAGCAGTGGAATATGAGTGATTGGGGCCCAAGCCTCTGTTGATCTTTGGCTTTCAAGCAGAGGAAGTGCTTTGTCTTAGAGACAGATTCATCAGTGATTCCTGACAAATCCAGCAGCACTTGGCTTCTATAGGTTTTTGATTTGGAATGAATTATTACCTACATTACCCAATTTCTTTGTCCTGCTAGAAAAAAATACTTCTCCTGCTGGAAAGGAAAATCATCAAACGTTTGTAAACCATTCTGAATTCTCTGCAGTTGCTAGTGACATAGCCACACAAATTTTGGTTAAGGACAAATGAATTAGATTTGAAGACATTTCATTTACTGAGAACTACAAATATTTTCTGACTAAATTAACTCATTTGTAAAAGCACCAGCAATGTCCAAGGCAGTTTAGGCTTTTCAGCGTATTTTTTTCATGGTTTTGGAATTTTTGTGCTGTGATCCCTAGTTCTTCAGATACTGATTTTTTAATGAATCACTAGGGTGTCTAGACTCTATTCCATAATTTATGCATGAAGTGAAAATCTGCATCTTAAGTTTTAGATTTTCCACTTTAGCTTAGTAAGGTGGAAAGAGCAAAGGACTTAGAGACTGAAGAATCAGGGTTGAAATCCCCACCCTACCAAAGGCTGAAAGGAATTAAAAAGTATCTCCCAAGATAACGATTCTCCATAATAGTACCTAGCAGAGCCTGGGAAGTGTATGGGGATGGGAACCATGGAGAGAGGATGGTTAATTGTTGTAGGGTGAAGTTGCATAGAAGGAATGACTTCTAGTGCTCTGTAGCACAGTAGGATAATTATGGTTGAAAACAATTAACTGAATATTTCGGATGTATAGTAGAAAGGATTTTGAATGTTTCTAGTGCCAAGAAATTACATATGTTTGAGGTGATAGATAAGCCAGTTTCCTTGTTCTGATCATTGCACTTGGTGCAGGTGTACTGAAATGCGTCATTCTAACCCATTAATGTGAAAAATCAGTATGCATAAATTTAAAGTATACATTTTTAGAAGGATCATTTTTTCTTATCTGTATAGTAAAAATCACACCAACCTCCAGCTTGGTAGAGAAGAAAAATGAGTTTGTCTCAGTGTAGACGTGAAACAGTGATTCCTTTTCTTTCCTCTTTCTCCTTCCTGGACCCTTTTCTTTCCCATAAAACAAGCAAGTAATATAGCACAAGTTACTTCTATAGCTCTTCCTAAAACTTGTATTTGTCTCTGAAAAGTCCTCTTACCCCCTGACCTGGGGGAAGTGATTTCTGTTCTTTTCCTATCAGCCACTCTTTCTGTAAAGCGGGGAACATAGTGATTGCAAGGGACCTTACTTTTGTCAACTCAGTAGTTTAGGGACTGCACCTCCCTCCTGCCTCAGCTCTTCCTTGTTCTCTGCCACTGTCTCCAGCACATGAACGCTCTGTGTAGCTTACATAATGAGGCTCTGCATCAGGTACATCAGGCCTACTCAGAGGAGTCAACCTGACAAATGGGCAAAGAGAATTTGCTGAGCACTTCCTATCCAGCAGTCTCTGTTTTTCCTCTTGTTAACTAATTTTCATTTCAAATATCATTATTTTCCAGCCTCTGAGGATTTTATATATTCTGGCAAGTTAGATCGACCTGCTTTTGTAAATGCTTTGTTATCTAATACAGTTGTAATTGTATTATTTTCTAATAGTGAACTCTTGAGGCTACGATAGCTGATTCATGTTTTAACCAAAACAGTTATGTGGCTAAGTTTTGAAAATAAGCTAATAAAACATGAAATTCCTGATGAGATTGACACAGAATTCTAGGCACCTCTAAACCTTGTTAGACTCGGCACTTGGGTATGAAAGATTCTGGTATCAGATCTCAAGAAGCCATCATAAATGTGTACCATTGCTAGTAAGGTATAGTGACAATACCTTTCCTTCTTCTCATGTCCAGAACAAACACTATGAATTACTAATTCCCTTTCTGCCGAAAGAAAATTCCTAAGAATTTCAGGATGCTAAGGTAGTGGGAAGTTAAGTCAAATCAGAAGACCTGGATGGGATACATTCTCCCATTTTCTAGCTGTGTACCCTTGCGGAAGTTAATATTCTGAAAGTTAATATCTTCCTGTATAAAGTGGGAATAAGAATTCCCTGGATACAAGGTTGTTGCATGGATTAAAAGAATGGAGATATGAAAGATAACAGTGAAATCTAAAGCATAAAAGATACCATTATTGTAAAGAACTTTTATTTTTGTTCATAGTGATGCCATTACAGATATTGTTTTAATTTTTGGTACATCATGCTAAATATTCCTTAATTTCCTGTTGTTATTAAAAAGTGATATAAAATAAGGAAATCATGGGTGCCTCAAGAAAATTGGGAAAACAAGGGTATTATTTGCCTTTTTCATCTATGTACTATGAAGTGGGTGCCTAAGGATTTAGGATTAGAAATTACTTTTCCTTACTCACATTTGTAAAGATATCTTGAGTTGATTTTGAGCATGAAATTATTTCTTTGTCATATATGTAAACATAGAGATGGTATTTTAGGGCTACCCACTACTGCTGTCCTGATTATTATAATATTGAAAAATATCCATATTCTGCTGGCCCAAGACCTTCCTACCATCATCACCTCAGCTTTTGCCTGGGGTGCCCTTCTCCAGTCCTCTACATTACAGCAACTAAATAGGTTGACTCCTAGAATAGGTGGGGCCTCCAGAAACAGTTTTGAGCATACACAGTGTCCATTTTCATTGACTGATTCCGATGGCCCTGTAGAATTGATTGAAAAAACTTCTGAATCCCATCCTTACGTAAGTTCTGCAATGAAGGCTGGGCAGTTCCATTACAACCAGACTGTAATTTATTTTTATTGGGAGAGGTACTGGATAGCAAAGTTATGAGCACCACTTTTCTTTTCAAATGCCTTGCTGGCTTTACTCTAAAGATTAAATGCAATTCTGAAATTGATTTGCATGTGTAGTTTTTCTTATGTGTTATTCTAGGGGTTAGAGACTCCATAAGGTATCAGAATATTTCTCTTATATCTCTTATACTCTTTCTAAAATAATAAATTGTTAGATTTATAGAGACACAAGGAGAAATGTGTTCAAGTAGACTCCATACTAACGCAAAATACAATTGTCAACATTTTTATGGAAAGACTTTTCTATTGAATCATCCAAGAGCAAGACTTGTATAATTTATAAAGAAGTGAAAATTGGTTTAGTCTAGCCTGTAGCCAAACACATGCACATTTTTAATACAACTGAATGGATCTCTATGGTGTTTCCTAGACTTGCCCTTAGATTTGCCAAAGTTTTTCTACTAAAATGAGAGGATGACATATACTCCTTGATACATGCATCTAGAGGAGAATGGAGTCTTACTTGCTGGGTTCCTGCTCCGTATCTAGTTCAGATGGACTTATTTTACAACAGAGGGTATGTGACAGGAACTCAAGCCCTTCCTAGTAATATTAAAGCCAATTATTCAAACACCATTTCTGAATGAATTAATAGATTCATTAATAGATTAATTAATGACAATGTTCAACTACCATTTACTACGTACTGGGTCCTATATCTTTTATTTACCTCATTTAATCTCATAACCAATGAGATGGATATTAGTGTTCTCTCTAGATGAATGCAGAAGTTGGAGTTCAGAGAAAATAACTTTTCTAAATTTCTGAAGCTGGTAAATAACAGAGCCATGAATCTACTGCTGGTCATATATTATTTGATTCAATATTCTGCTTGATCCAGGTTATCAAGTTGAGGAGAGATGTTATGAGTTATTTAGCTATTTGTTACCCATGCCTGTGACATCTGAATTATCCTTCCTATGCTCACCCTCAGTTTCAAGTGTGTAATTAACAAAGATGGGGTACCACTTCAGATTCTGTATGATTTCTTTTCACACATCACCTTGGTAAATTCTTATGTGTAATTATCATGATGACAATGAATTTTTTATAGACTATTCCCTGCTTTCCAATATTAATTTTTTGTTTTGATAACTTATTTCAATACAATATTTTCTCTTTATTTCTCATTCCCACTCCTGCTACAGTCTTCCAGTAGCTTAGAAATATTGTCAGATTTCAATTAAATATATTAAATATATTGAACTAAACCTAAGTAGTCATGAAGTTCCATCAGTGAAACTGAACTCTTAGAGGTAATATTGTATTTCTCTAAGTTCAGTTAATCAATCCCCTTTCCCACCTCCATTCAGTGTAATTGGCTATTGGCTCCTGCCTTCCACCTATAGTACTATTTGGCTGATTATGTAAGTGCAATCCAGGAAGGCAGGACAGCTGGGCAGGAAATGACAGGCAGCTCGTCCTCAGCAAGTGGTGAGGTGAATTGGGGTCCAGAAGTCTCCAGAATTCTAAGGCCCAATCTCAAGTGAAGCTGGTGATCCAGGTATGAGAATAACTGACTGGTCACTGAGGTAGAATCCCCGGTGGATATTAAAGTGGGAGCAGAAAATTGTCATCAGGTGGTGCCAGGTAATGACTGAGAGTTGGATTTGATTGTGTACCTGGATGCCCAAATTGCTCTTCCACCTCTCCGCCTACATCCTGTCCATGGCTAGAAAGAGGCACACACACAAATTCACTTGATTCTGTAGAAACTACAGAGATTTGAGTCAGGTGGACCTACTTTATTTTCTTGCTTCTAAGGTTTTTGCGAAGTCAAAAGGAAGACAACAAAGTGAGTGCAAACAGGCAAAAGAGCAATGACTAGCATTTATCAGCTGCTCTCAAAATGTTATTGGTGCCTGACCTGGAAAAGAACTGGCTTGGCCTTAAACATTGAATTAACTGCAGCTGTTGCCACTCTTCCTTTATTGGAAGCACAGTGACCTCTTTCTTAGTGTTGAATCCAACCTAGTAAGACTATTTCCAGATAGAAAAAAATCAGTACACAATTGAACCAAATTTTATCATTTACCAAACCATTAGGTCCAACCAAGTCACCAGTTAGGGCTTACTATAAGCTGTTGAAAAACAGATGTTATATCTCAGAGATGTCTAGAGACAGGAATGACATTTTTTTGTGAAGAACAGAATTTTGCTGGTAGCTTACCACAAATTCATCAATAGAAGAAAAGTAGCACTGACTAATAGCCCAAGAGAGGCTTGTGACTGGAAGAACCAAGCAGAGAGGGCAATGAAAGGAAGGAATCTGAAAAGTTGAAAGCAAGATAGCTTGGAAAATAGATGTGAAGACAGCATTGCCTGATCCTGATGGGTAGGAAGCAAGAACATCACATTTGGTCTACAAATTTTGCTGAAATGGTCAGGGACAGAGAATAAATAAATATGGGATATATGGCTGATGTTCTGACCTGCTACTCAGAGATGCCAACCAGTGCATGTAAAATTTTTGAAAGAATCTAGGATAATAGCAAAGCAGTGCATTGTATATTGAGAGTTTCAAACTCTGAATCCAAAGACTCTGAGCCCAGAGACAGCTCTGATTTGGAATGAGGCCAGGGTGTATCTTTAGGCTTTTTCCATGGAGGTCTCTAAGGAATCTCTGAGGAAGCTTCTAAGGTAGCTTCTAGACAAAAATCCTTATGTTTCCATAAATGGAGAAATATGAACACAAATAATCTTCGTCATGTAGGGATTAGTGCAATTTCACATATGGTACAAGAAGCTGACACACAGCAAAGAAAAAGCATGTAGCATTTGCATATGTCAAAGTGAGAACTGATGATATGTTCTAAGGAAATACTCAGCATCTTAAAGGGTGAGTGAAGGTGTCAGAGAAACAACCATCACAATTGCTAATCTGCCACAACTGTTCATTTCTTTATTTTTCATGAAAAACGAAAACATGGGATGAATCAGAGAAAACATAGGTGTGGGATAAAGCTAGTCCTAGATCCCTTAAATGGTTTCTTATTGAATTCAGAAACACCTGAATCAATCCACTTCTGTGATTCTATGATATATGAGCGTGATGTTCCTGTGTATGTCTTCAAAAGATTATGAGCTCAGATCCTGCTTTTTTTGTTTTGTTTTGTTTTTTTAAATCAGCAGAACCTTATTCTTCAGAGCAGCTTAGCAGTCTTTCTGAGGCTGGCCAAACTGAATTTTTACCAAGATTTAAATTACTATAGAAACAGATAAAATGATGGTTTCAGAAGGTTTTTTTTTAAGGCTTATAAAACAAGCTAAATTGAAATTCAGGCTTAGAGGTAATGTCTGGAAAGATAGGAGTCCAGGTAACAACACCACTTCTGGTACCTGTCTGAGGATGGGAGCCAGGGGGAACAAGCTCACCTAGAGCGTCAAACCTGTGAGCAGGCCCTTCAGGTGTAGCTAAGATGAAATTGGGGGTCTGAAAGGTAAGGTTTTGTTTTGTTTAGTTTTGATTTGGTTTGGTTTTTGCTTTCCCTGATCGACTTTAGAAAGACTCAGAGCTGACATTTTCAAACTGAGGATGACTGCTTTGGTCTGTTTCTGCTGCTATATGTGACTTAGTATCGAAGTCTTAAATTTTTAAAACTGTTCTGTTCACTTCAAAGGATGCCGGAAACCAGCACTAAAGCAAATCAAAGACAGGCTCGTTGTCACTGGAAAAATTGTTCTCTTAAAGCCAACAGTATCTTCCCTAGGAAAGGAAGATCATGCTGCAAAGATGTTCTGAAATGTATAAGTTATTTTAACCAATTCTATCATTAAACAGTCAACCTGTGTTACCTCATATCTGATGGACTTTGTACGTTTCCCAGTAGAGAAAGTAATAAAAGTCAGGATAAAAGCAATGCTCTCCAGTGACTTAGGAGAGATGAAAAGTGCAGGTTATTTGAAGGAGCATATGATCAGACAACAAACTGAGTATTAAATATGTAAAGATTTGGAAAAGAGAAATTAATGAGAACACAAGTAATCAAGCATCACTATGGAGCAAAGGAGACATGAAGTAGCTTTTAAAGAAAGGGATGGCCTGGAACTCGTGAGAAACAGATAAAATCACACTTAGGTCAGGGTGTGCATGCTGAGAGGAGAGAAAAGGAATAAAATGAGCACACTGTAGAGTCCAGAATGAAGAACACAGAATGTGCAGGCTGGTGTTGAGGACAGGGAAAGGGAATCAGGAAAGAGTGTGAGGCGCTTTCCTAAAGGCTCCCTGCTGAGAACTCAGTTGAGTGGGAACAAATGAAGCTTAGAAGCCAGGCAGAGGTCTTTGGTCCCTCATTCATTTCCCCGCATTCGGGCTCATTCTCAGGCTTCTGTAACCTGTGCTCCTAACGACTAGACAAGGATTTTCTCCCAATAGCTGTGGAAGCATTTCCTACCCCATCTTCTGGTCACCATCCCCTAGAGCTGACAGTCCAGCCATTTCAATGCCTTTTGATCCATCAAGACCTTCACCACTGCTCTTGCTCCTAACATGACATTGAAATTTTACTTTCGTTTTTTCTTTTGTGCTGTACTAAGATCTTAAGGGATGTGATCAATAGATATGGTAAATGTTTAGAGTTTTAAAAAATTATACTTGAACATACATTGCCATTAATCCTCCTCAAAATACTCCCTTCATTTTGAATGCACTCATCCCATAATTCTTGCCACTCTCTGAAGCACTTCTGGAAGTTCTCTTTCAGTAGGGTCTTTAGTTATACTGTTGTGGTTGCCTCCTTGTCCTGAATAGATTTTGGGGGGAAAGCCAGAAGTCATAAGGCATCAGATCTGGTGAATAAGGTGGGTGAGGACACACCGTAATGTTTTTATTGATAGAAATTGCTGTAAATTTTTGATCAATGTGGCATGATAAAAATATAGTGAATATTTAAATTTAAAAATTTGTTACATTTAAAGACACATTGCCATAAATACCTCTAAAATACTTCTCACTCGAAACACACTTATCCCATCATTCTTGGGAATGTGTCTTTCACTGTAACGTTTTTTATATTTAAACTTTCACGGTAATTTTAGATCACTCCTTGTCGAGTTCTTAGTAGGAGGAAGGCTTCATTCTTGCCACAGCTTGATTCATTGTCTTCATAGCTTGTTAATCTATGCAGTAAGCTGGGAAATAGGAATGCAGGAATAACAATAAGTGGACTTGATGTAGATATAAACCTTAACTTTAAGAAGGTGAACTTCCTCTCTCTTTATTGGCCAACTACTCCCATTTATATTTATGGTATGTGCTTTGGAAGAAGATAAAAAGTAAAACATAAAATCCATTTTTACATTTATAGTCTACAGCAGATCTGCTAAAAGTCTAAAAATAACTTTATAGAGATTCTAAACACATAGCTATAATTATTTTAAGAGCTTAAAGCTACTTTTAAAGCTGTCATAATTTTAGTAATTCTGAAATAAAATGGCACAGCTTAATGCAAAGGTGAATTATACTGAACTCAACCTCAGCACAGTTGTTATATATAGCTGCCTAATAGTCAAGGGTTTGGAAAGTCTCTCTTTTACTGGACCTAGTATAACTTTATTTTCCACGCTCCTGAACAAGTACAAATATTGCAGAAATATTGTCAATGAGTAAAATGTGGAATCCATAAGAACATTTGACTACCCCCAAAAGAATAAGGCATTGATACTCCTGGCATTTCCACATCTGTCCATTTTTCTTAGCTAATTGAACATGATGGTATTTTCAAGGTAAATGTGCTCAGCACATCTATGGATTAAGAATTCATGATGCCATGTAGATTTTGAAAGATGTAGGGAAATTTTCAATTATAGCATACTTAGGTAAATTAAGAAGCCCTCATGTCATTGAGGTTCTGAAGAATGGAAACATTTTGAAGTTTTCTAAAATGTTGTCATTTACATTTCAAAGAAGATCTGCAGTGTAATAACAACATTCATCTTCTTTTTTGACTTGCAAAAGAAATAAACATTTATTGAGGAAGATACAACCCAGAAAACTGATGACAATAAAATAAAACTATTTACTTCTCCTATAATTTTTTTCTTTAATAAAAATGTGTCAAGGCAGTGTGTTAAACATGAGTACCATGGATTTAAGCATGACAGATATAGTGGAGGTCTTTAAAGAGCTTAGTTATTTCTTGGATACGTGAGATAACAACCGAAATAACGTGTGCAAAATGATAGGATGGGCACAGTGCAGGGGCCAAGGTAGCAGGTAACAGGGGCACCTGCCCAGGTGGAGCTAGTGGGATGGTGATGAGATCTCAGCGGACAGTTGAAGGATAAGTTAGACTTCTTTAAGTGAAAAACTTGGGTGTTGAATGTTTCAACTGAAAGGGACAGAAAGTTGAAGATTTTGATCAAGGAGAGCATGAGAAAATTGAGGAATTTTAGAGTCCCCTATAGTTCAGAGTCAATAGTCTTGACAATTTCACATATGTTGTTCTTGTCTTATTTCACAGTATGTTGAAATATATTTTTCATACATTAGGTCTAATAGTTTTCTCCCTATTTTATTCACTTAATAATAAGTTGAGTTTATTTGTTCACATCATTGACTTTCTTCTCTGCAATGTTTTATGGGAACACAATTATTTATGAAATAATAATCTCATACCCAATCCTTATTCATTGAATATATTATTTCCAAGTTTCTCTGTTATAAAAATTAAAGCATTTTAAAAGACATTTTACATACATGTATAATTTATTTCCTTCATATAAAATGCATGGAAGGTTTAACTTTTCATGTATATACCAAATAAACAAACCTATCTCAAATTAAATATGAAATGGCATGAATTGAGATCAAAATGATAAGAAGTAGTTTTTGAAAAGCTGTTTTCTGTTGGATATACAATGACTGCTTTCAACAAACATGAACTAATTTGGACCCTAGAATCTGAATATTATGGTGCATTCCCTTAGTGATGTTTACTCCATGATGCAGCAATTGCTAGCTTATTTCCTAAAAATGTTTGAACTGGACTTCATGAAAAACTTGAAATAGTTTTAATCTTTGATCTCATTTTTAAAAAATAAAGGTTTCAGTTTGTAGCATTAGCAAGAAGCAAAAATCATGACTCAGTACAAAGTCCATTGGTGGTCATCTGTGCAACTGGTGAAATGGTACATTGTTTGGAAATTTATACTAGAAATTGCATAAAATCTTGCATAATGTGCTCACAAAACTAAGTAAGTAAGCAAATCAAGAGGAAGGCTACAACATTGCATATTTTAGGCTTTTTTCAAAAAGTAAAGAACAAGCACTGAATTGAAAATTAGAAGACCCAGTCCTGGTCTTCTGACCTCCTTGCATCACAAATTTCTTAAGGTCAGGGAGCTCCTTCTGTCATCTTTGTGTTTCTATATTGTCTATGAGAGTGCTCAGCAAAAAAGGCAGTCAGTAAAAACAAGTTGAATTAATGATTGAGTGGATGAATGAAAGAAAAACTAATGGGCGAATAGAAACCCTGAGTCTCTCAGAATAAAATCTGGTTCTCAGCAACATAGACACAGTGTTCCCATGTAGAGGGGTGGATACTTTAACAAATACCTCTCTTGACTCTTAAACATGCCACAAGGGAATGAGCATGGTATAGGTGTAAGAATTGTCTGCCCAATTTTATCTGCTCTCTTTTGTATTCCTTTAATTTTCATTTGCAATCTGGTAGTTTAAAAATTTTGACAAAATGTTTGCGCATATGTATGGGATACAGTGCAATAATATGATATATGTATACAATATGTAATGACCAAATCAGTCCAAATCACAATGAGACATCGTCTCACCTCAGTTGGAATAACTATGAAAAAGAATAAAAGAAAATTAACAAGTACTGGCGAGGAGAAAGGAGAACACACTATTGCTGGGAATATGTTAGAACAGCCACTGTGGAAAACTTGGAAAACAGTATGGTTACGTTCACAGTTGTCATAAGGAAGTCCTGTCCATTGGGAGGAGATAGAGAGCCTAATTTCCTTTTTAGAAACCACTTAATACAAGTCTGCAAAGTTGTCTCTTCTTCAGTAGCAAAACCTTTCTTTAAAATAAAGACATATCACAGATGAGAGTAACATTGAAATCCTGTACTCTAAAGATTATTATCTATTTAAAAAAATCTTAATGTTGAACATCAGGTACTGAAAGAGAACTAGTGGAAATCATGAAAAGGTAAGAGAAAGAGAAGAACTCAGATTTAAAGGAGTGCTGGAATAAAGATTTGGTGATAGACATTTTACAAACCAAGGCAGCGTGGGAAGTCGTCAATTTTTATTTTTAAATATGAGCAGATGGGCTTAGCATTCTTATAGAAAGTGAATGTGTATGTCTATGTGATGAAAATGTAGTTTATGAAGGCTGTTCCTTTGCAGGTGAGAATAATATAAGCTTACTCACTTTGCAATGATAGGAGAGCCAAAATCAAATCCCAAAAGCATTTCACATATGGTGACCCAGTTCTTCTTATTTTCCTATTAACTATCTGATAGTTGTTCTTTCTTTTCAGTTGATAGTTTGACTGAAAAAGATAATATTTTCTAAAGAAATTTCAATGTCAGGCATATAAATATTTGATATGTCATTGCAGAGGATATCTATTATGTGGTTCTAACAGTACTGGGTAACATGTGGATGCAGTGACCAAAATTGATGACACGTTTCCTTATTACAAATCTATATTGAGAGGAAAAATCACTGACATTAAGAAAGAACAATTAATAAGTTTCAAAAGTGTATTTAGATATCATAGTTACATTTCTTGTTACTAAGACAAAATACCCAACACTCAAAGTTAAAGGAGAAAAATTTTCTTCAGCTCAAAATTTATAAAAGTTTCAGTCCATAGTTGGCTGGCTGCAAGGCACAGCGGCATGGCCGAGGGGGATCACAGAGGAGAAACAGTTCATGACAGGCAGAAGGCAGCATAGCAGTGAAGAAGCAGCAAGTAACAAGAGACAAGCAACCACAGCAGTCCTCTTTCTGCCCCTTATATTCTGTCCATGCTACCCACCCTTAGCATTCACACCCGGGGAGGTTCTTCCCATTATCCACTCTCAACTATGCCAAGCCAATCAGTGGATTAATTAATAATCACACACCCTTAGTCCACGCATCACAAACTTAACCTGAATAACACACGCTCTAGATCTAGCCACCTCTGAGAAGCCTCACCTATGACTGCATGAGACTTTGGGAAGACATCTAGACACAAGCCATAATCATAGGTGTACATATTGTTGGTTTTATTTTCCCTTGAAAGACAGTAGAAAATTAAGAATGCAGATTTTGGAGCAAGAAGGTTTAAGTTCAAACCCTGTTTCCACTATTTCCAAATCACTTAACTTTAGATAAATCACTTACTCTTTCTGGTCTTTGGTGCCTTCACCAATAAGGAGGGAGGATAACAGGGGAATAATAGTATCTACTGATAGGTATTAATAGGAAATTTGCGAGGATAAAATTGGTTATTGTTCTTAAAGTATTTAGTACAATGCCTGGCACATGTAATTGCTATATAAACGTAATAGTTTCCCTTATTATTTGTTATCATTCTGATATAATATAGGTAACTAGAGTCTGAATTTCTGTTTTAATGTGGTAAAATATTTTGGTTATATAAAACATATAATTATCCATTATGAGATAACTTTCCAATGTTGCAGCATTCAAAATACCCTTCCCACCATCATAACCCCTCTTACATCTTGTAAGACCTTGTTGTCTACCTGCCTTTGTTTTTGCTGCTAGATATTCATCACTTGCTATTCAAAAAAAAAATGATGTCTTTTTTTCCATTGCTGGGGATCAAATCCAAGGCCTCGATATATACGAAGTGTGTCTTGTTTTGAAGCATGCTCTACCCTTTTAAGGATAACAACCTCCAGTTACTATTTTAAGATTTGTTGGATTAATTCATGTTTATTCAACCTACAAACTACACTTCAATTCAGGCCTCTATGACTTGCCAGTACTATCTATATCATTGTGAGGCTAGCAAAAGGAATACAGCAGTTGTCATTAAACAGAATAAAATCCACGGAACACAGACGTTCACATATATAACAATGGATTATTGTATAAACCTTAATCATATCCACTTAGCCTTAACTGACTTCCATTTCAGATTCCTAACTTTTTTAGTGATTTACTCCGTGGTGTATAGCAGAATTTCCTCTTTCTTTGTTCTCGGTCCCAGCTTCTTTCTAAGTCTGTTCCAGCTTCATCCTCCAGCATTGCCAAGATGCACATAGCAATCCAGGTAAATCTGGCAGGATCATGTTTCCATCTTGCTCCAAATACAGTTTGCAAAGGTTTTGTTGCTGGAATTGAATAGAAGAATATAGTGGGCCAAATATTTAGGAAATTAAACACCATGACTCTCAGATTCTATTAATTAAAAGCAAACTTTTTCTCTTGTACTGAAGACAACAATGTATGTTCATAGTTCAAAATGGGAAAGTTCAGAAAAGAATAAAGAAACCAAAGCTGTTTGTAGACTCAACACTAGAAAGAACATAGCTACCATTAGAACTTGGGCATATTTCTCTCCCTCCCCTGCTATCTAACATATTTGTGGCTAAAATGATATTCTTTTCTTGCTTTTCAAACTTACTATTAATACATGAACATTTCTCCATGCTATTAAGTATTCTTAAAGGAGGATTCTGACTGATTTAATTTTGATTTTTATTTAATAATTCTTTATGAGCAGAGGCCACTATATTCAAATAAAACATTGACCTAGTTTTCCCTCAGTACCTTTAAAAGACATTACTCTAGTTTAAGTCATACAGTTCTTCCTTCTCTCATAGATTTTTCCCTAGCCTTTCTTCATTGAACATTGGGGAATTATAGTAAATATGAAAGATTTCAAGCCGGTTATTCTAGCACTAGCTGGTGTGGTGAACAGCATGTTTTCACCTGCCTTACTCTCCTTTCCTCTGTGAGGTGGGTAACATTCCCTGCCACGGTTACAGGACAATTTCTGTGCAGATGCAATGAGATGGTGAATGAAAGATTGCTTTACAAATCATAAAATGAAAGATTAATTTTTGTTATTGTGCTTTATTTTTCTAAACCACAAGGAGCATTGATTTTTCTGCTTTTTAAAAGCAAACTCTGCATTCAGGTATTGAAGAAGAGTGATATTCACTACCTTATCCCCCAAAGGATTTTTTTGTGTGTGCCAGGATCAAACACAGGACCTCACACTTGCCAGGCAGGCACTGTGCCACTGAGCTACGTGCCCAGCCCCAGAGGATGTTTAATGTTTAACTCGAACTCACCTCTTCCCCTCAGTGACCTGATTTATCTCATGATTTAGAATGAAGGTTATTCGGATGGTAAAAGCACAGTTCTAAAATGTCAATTATGAAAAACAAATCTATTGATGAAAGAACACCTTAGTTATTTGCTTCCAAGTACCTTTGCTATCTTTATCGTACACCCTAACCTTATGGGAGAAACACTACTATTAACATCATAATTACAATGCACTGAATACCAACAAATGACCACTAGATACTGCAGGTATCAGTTTAAGTTCTCTTAGCAATCCCCCAGGTTATTTTTTAGGGTGAGAGTCTATCAGTGGGCCAAAATCATTCAGGAAGGAGATCTAATATGGATTTCAAACATAGACTTAATTAGAAAGAAACAAGACATAAGAGGAGAAACAAAAAGCAAATTTAATGGATAGGTGGAACCAACACAATGAAAAGGGAAAAACAAAGAAAAGACTTTGGTAGAGAAGCCTTCTAGTGGGCAGAGAGAGACTGAGCCCTGCTTCTGCTGCTCTGTCTCCTCCCCTTTCCTGGTGCTGTGTCAGCTGTATCCTCACTGCGCTCTGAATATCGACTAAGTAAATGCCCTCCGTCCAAACCCGAGTGTATGAGGATGGGGCCAGTGGCAATGCCTCCATCACTTTCTTTTTTCTCTTTTGAAAATTAAAATTTTTATTTAAATATGTTTTAATTGATATAAAAATTAAAGGTGTGCATGTTTATGGGGCAGCACATGATATTTCAATACATGCACCCATTGTGTGATGTTTAAGTCAGGGTAAACATATCTATCTCTTGGAAGGCTGATCATTGTATTGTGATGAAAATAATCAAAATCCTTTCTTTGAGCTTTTTAAAATACATAAGTCTCCTACTGGGCAATATCACACCAGAACTTCTTGCTCCTACTTCACTGTAACTCAGTACCCACTCATAACCTCCTCCTTTTTGCTCAGTTGTATTCCACTGGCTTGATATACAACAGTTTATCCATTTACCTGTTGATACATGCATGAATTACCCATTATTGCACAACAGATTATACCAAAACTTCATGACTTTAAAATGTGAGCATTGGCTAACTCTCAGTTTCTGTAGGTAAGATACTTGGAAGAAGCATAGCTGAGCGTTTCTGGCTTCAAGTCTTTCGTAGGATTGCTGTCAAAGTGTTGACCAGGTCTGCATCTGCTGCCATCTGAAAGGTTGTCTGGCACTGGAAGAGTCACTTCGAGATACCATTTTTATGTATTGTCCCAAGCACTGTACCTAATACACAGTAAGCATTTGTTAAATATGTGATGCTGGGCTAAATCTCTGATTTCAGAGCTCCCTAGCTGTTGAACACTGTCTCTTGATTCCCCATACCTCTAAACTATGAAGAATCAGGGTAAGTTTTTGAATAGACAATGCTTCAATCACCTATGATTTAGGAGCTTAGTTTTAATCACAGGAAGTAACCTATTTCTGAGTGGAACCAGCACTACAAAATTGGGAAGTTCTAGTCAGAGGTTCAGGAGTTCATTTTTGGGACTGTATACTTCAAGCAAGAGTTTCTTGATAAAGAGTCAGAATCACAGTCCTTCCTGTAGGGCAGGCTCAGTGGATTTTCATGAGGCATCCAAATAGAGGATTTTATTGTTGGATCTTAGACATGCTAAGAGTTCAGTCTTTGTTATATTACGCCTACAGGTCTGTTAATGATTGTTGTATAATACAGGCAAGATTTTTCCTCTCTGAGGCTTGGTTCTCCTGTGTCCAAAACAGGCAATATTAACTAACTTGTTTACATTTAGGGAGGTAATATTATATATTTCAAGAAATAGGTAGAATTGTTAATTGTAGAGGAGTCTTGATTATAGCAGATTTCCATATATATTCTCCATCCCAAAGCAGCATGATAGAGTCACTAGTTTTATGGCTCCAAAGCAATGTTAGATGAGGACAAACAGACACTGTCTCGCATTGCTGTGAGCCTTTGCTGGGGGGTGGGTAGGCAAAGCCCTTTGCTTCAGGTGCACCTTACAGTAGAAAGGCGTCTTAGCCCATTTCTCATTGCTGGGACAAAATACCTAACAACCACAATTTAAAGGAAGAGAAGTTTATTTTGGCTCATGGTTTTTAGAGGATTAGTCCATGGTCAGCTGGCTCCAAGGCAGAAATGACATGGGGGGAGGGCCTGGGCAGAAGAAAGCTGCTAACATCATGGCAGCCAGGACCAAAGAGATAAGAGAGGACTCAAGGAGGGATACACTCTTCCAGGTCATGCAGTCAGTGACCTTCCTCTAACCAGGTCCTATTCTACTCCTGAACTTATCAGTGGATTAATCCACTGATGAGTTTAGCATCCCCATGATACAATCATCCTCCAAAATATGAGGTTTTGGGGGGATATATATATTTTTTTGGTACCAGGGATCAAACTCAGGACCTTGCACTTGTGATGCAGGCGCAGTGCCACTGAGCTAAATCCCCGGCCCTGCGGGATATTTTTGATCTAAACCCAAACAAAAGGCTAGGGAAGAACAGAAGAGATTAAACCTCTCAGTGTACTTTCATTCCTAAGAGATATTTATTGAATAGGTGAGAGGAGAGACTTGAACATGGTGGCAATTGAATGTTGCTGACGCACCCACAATGTTAATATTTTTAAACTGAGTCTCTTAAAAATGTCTGTTTGCCCTGTTTATTTGGAACAACTTTGCACATCCAAGCTCAGTTGGGTTTTATTTTCTCTACTCGGTTACACAAGCGGTGAGTATTGTATTGGCCCAAATTCTCCAGAGAAGTAGAGCTAGTAGGAGATTTATTTATTTATTTACTTCTTACAAGGAACTGACTCATGTAATTGTGAAGTCTGATGAGTCCAAAATGTTCAGAGCTGAGATCCCAGCAGGCTGCTGTAGGACAAAAAGCCATTAACATTGTACAAAGCCCACAAGGCAAGACATTCTCTCTTACTCAGGGAAGCAGGCCATTTTTTCTACTCAGGCTTTCAACTGACTAGATGAGACCCAGCTACATTACAGTTTCCCCACTCACTCTACTAATTTAGGTGGAAATCTCATCTAAAACCTCCTTCACACATACCTAGGATAATGTTTGGTCAATATCTGGGTACTTCATGGCCAGTCAAGTTATTATATAGCTTTAACCATCACAGAAATACTTATTACACTTATTTTACTTTAACTACACAAAGCACCACCACCATCCCTTCCCAAGAGTCTGTGGAAGATCACTCCAGGAGTATGTCTCTTATGTATTGTATTTGAAAACTCCGTGTAAGCATCTTCTCAAATAAACCTTTCTAGATCTGGTCACCAAATGCAGAATGAGATCCTGTAGCATAAATCTTTCCTCATCATTTCAGACCTTGGCTGGACCAAGTATCAAACATACTTTTCCTAAATACTATTCTTTCATTGCTACAGCTATGTCATTATCCCCCCCCTCTCTCTCTCTCTCTCCCTCTAATGTTTTAAAGTATGTAAAATATTCCCAAGAGTTACCATGAGGATAACCCTGAAATGGTCCCTATTTTTTCTCCATAGGTTTTTGGAATGTTCTGTAAAGTGACATTGTGAGGTCATTGAAGCCTCCTTGCATTTTAAATTTTACATTAAAAATTAGAATTGTTGACATAAATTTTTCTGAATGTACACTGTATATTTTCATCGCTTTTATTAAGGTAGTCTAGTAGGTAATTTCTTTAAAAAACTCCTAATAGACTGGTTTTTAGAATTATGTTACTGTGCATTGGTCTCAATAAATGGCTTTCCTTATGCACACTTTTACCAAGGAATCTTTGGGTTTAAATAAGGGCCTAAACTACTCTGCACGTCACTTTTACATTTCCTTGAGTTTATTGTTGCTTTGTTTCATTCTGTTTGATCATTATAAAACTTTTGCTGCCCTTCTATGGCACATTTTCCTTTACTACGTCTTCTCAATTAATTTTATTAGACATTTTCTTCTCTCTTTAATCACCTGCCTGTTCGTCAGCATCATCAGTCAACAAAAGGTGACTATGTTCATGCTGCACCTGCCGCAGGAGCTTCTCAGATGAACCTAAGGAAGAGTCAAGATGTGCAGGGAAGAAACTCTGAGCAGGGAAGACCGAGAATTATGTAGAGCAGGTTGTCAGTTTTATGATCTGGGTGAATGGAAGAAAAGAAAGTCATCTTTTTGCTATTGAATACTCACATTTAAGAAGAATTGAAAAAATAAGGAAGAAAGGAAGGAATTGTATTTATTATTTGCTTCCATCCAGGATCTGGATTACTATAAATGAGGGCTCATGATGAATCTGGTTTCCTAATTCATCCACCAAATACTTACTTATTCATTTGTGGAGAAAATTGTCTACCATATAGTAAGCATTGTACGTAACTCAGAAATGTTGAGGTTCCTATTACCATATTTTATAACCATGATAAAAACAAAACCAAAACAGAGCTAAGGATCTTGGGTACCCAGAGAGTTCCTAGGAGGGGAAAGGATTCCTGGCTTCTGGGAAGACCTCTTGGGAGTCCTGGGCATTGTAGGATCAGGGTAGGTGAAACTTTCAGATTGCTACTGGCTGGGGCAGTGGTGAGGAAGGTGACCTGGTTTGGTTGTGCAAGAAGCCACTGCTTGTGTTGCAGCTTTGTATTGGAGGAAAACAGAAAATATGCAGAAGCCAAACTGTTACCTTGGAAAAGCAACTTCTGAACAAGGGGGAATTTAAAAAATGCAATCTGAACGTGGCATATATTTTTTTCATGAGGCCCAGGAACAAAGTAAGTTGTCCGTCTTTAACCAGATGACCCCCCAGAGTTTTTCTCTTCTTGCACGGGGAGTAGCAGAGACCCCTGCGCCCTCCTCACTGTGCATATTCTGCCTGTTGATGCAGCTTCTCGCGTGCTCCACCGCTCTGGCAAGGATCCCAGAGCTGCATGAGTCAGTTTTGCGCTGAACCTCGGCATAATGGAGAAAGGTGCTATTTTGGGATAACAGGCATATGATCAGCTCTTTTTTGGGCAGATTTCACAGGCCGCGTTGTTTGCAGAAAGAGTGACTTTCCAGAATACCTCCTTTTCTGCTAGAGCACAGAAAACGATTTCACCAAGTCTTTGCCTCTCTGGCAGAAACTATTTCACATTTGACATTGACAGTCCATTAACTGTGTTAACAATGGTAATAGCTTTAGAGCAGTTTAATGGAAGATGTTTATGTGTGGTTAATAAGCTACCCCCGAACCCCACCTGCCCCATGGTAGGAATGAAAGTGGAGACTAATTTGGAAGGTGTGGAGAAGCTCTGAAGCATTGGAAGGTTAATGGAATCATGGAACCCTGGATGAATACAACTCCTCGTCTGTCCCTCCCTTTTCCATTGCTTTGGTCATTTGCTTTCCTAGCTTTCTGAGGATGAATGGGAAAAAGAGTTTCCTGTTTAGAATATTTATTGAGAAGGGATATGCTTGGATCATGAGCAGGTTTACTTTCTTTTCTTCCTATGGTTATTGTTACTATAACTTGCAGTGAATATATATCTTTTTGGTAATAAGCCAAGGCCAATAAAATTTTTATAAAAATGACATAGTAGGTGTGCGTGTGCATGTGTGTGTGTGTATTACAAAGACTATGAAGATTGTGGAGCTGCATCCTACTAGATGTGACATAGCTAACATGGTGCTGAGAGTACTGTGGATCTGAGTCTTATTTCCACATGGCGTGTGGTCTCCTTCATAGTCTACCAGGAAAAATCTTTCATAGTTGTACCTGGAAAAATCTTCTCCACTTAGCCTTTCCGTAGGCTGAGAGGTCAAAAGTGACTCCGAACTCTCTACTTTCAGGTACACTGCAAAACTTCATATTGCATGCATTGGTCTGTCTTTATCATTGTTTGTTTATCTTCTGGAAATTTCTTCAATTATATATTTGGGGTCATTGCCCTTGCATGATTTTTCTCCAAATATTTGTCTATAAATAAAACTTTTGTGGTAGATTTTAGATGCAGAGGCCTACTAAATGCCTGCTGAATCTTTCTATTTGATTTCCACAGGTGACTCGATATCAGTGTGTTCAAAGCAGAACCTTCCTCACTGGAATCAAAAATAAATGAACACAAATGACCTCACACTTGCCTTAAATCTCTGTCTTGGTAAATGCTACCTGTGTCTTTCTAGTTGCCCAGGCTGGACTTGGCTCATCATTTTTGTCCCTCCTGCCTTTCTCTTCATCCTTTATATCCACTTATTTATTAAAATCCATATACTGTGTCTTTGGATCTGCTGCCCCTTTTAATCCTCATTGATTTTTCTCAGTTCAGGATCTCTCATGACCCTTCTGTAATCCTCATAGAAATTTTTCCATCTGGCATCCCCCACTTTTTCCCTCTCCAAGAACTGTTTAACTATATATCTCTCAAATACAAAGGTGAATTATGTTTCCCTTATTACACCTTCCATTAGCTCCCCATTACCGATGGTATAGAGTCCAAACTTGTTTGCATGGCGCTTGCGTATTCAATAAATAAAGTACAGGATCTTGGGTCAGACAGATCTGAGTTCATGTCCTTCTATGATCACGCACCAGCTTATGGCTATGTGACCTTGGAAAACTTCTTTGTGTCTCAATTTCCCCATCTGTGAAATGAGAAAGTAACGGCAGCTACCTGGGGTAAGCCGTGTCTCAATTTCATCATACTTGCTTTTCCTCTAATTCTGGACATTATATTTCCCTGGCACTCTACTTAGACAAAGAAATGAAACAGAAGTAGTGTATGTGTCACTTCTGCGTGGTAGCATTGAGTTAATATTGTCAGGCTCTTCGATGAATGTAAAAGCAGGTGTGGATATGGAGGGTTCCGTATGAACTAAGGAAACTGAATGCTGATCAAACACATAGAAGACAGCTGCCCTGGAGAGGCATGCATCTCCCCAGCAGAGTATGTGTGGATGAGAAATAAACATTGAGTGAAGCAACTGAGATAGGGGGGTTGACGAGTTAAGTGCATCTCAGTCTAAGTTCACAATCTACCTCAAAGGCTATTGTGAGAAATTGTACAATCTCTGAAGACAAGTAGCACGACACTTGACACAGAACAAGTGCTCTGCTAATGGTTAGCTTTCCAGGCAATGTCTTTTCCCCACCCCTCCCTGGCACATTTTATTTCCAGGTTTCTACCCATTTGCTGTTTGCCATCCCAGCATCTTTAGACATCACAACTGTTTTCTCCTGAATAAATGCTCAACGGATGGCATTTATTCAGCCCTTGAGAACCAACTTAGATGCATCCTCCATGAAGGCTTCCCTTACACCTGTATTCACCCACATTCACCCACAGCCCAGATGTCTCCCTTGAGGTCTATGCTCTTGTGTACAAAGGTTCTCACCTTGGCACCCGAGCATAGATCACAGCAAGAACACTGCTCTGACTCTCCCTGAGAAGGGAATTTTGTCTTGCACATCTTCTTTACTGTCTCAGAAGCTAGACATGTCTGCCAAACGTAGATAGTTAATAAATGTGTGAGTTAAAAAATGTAATCCTAAAACTAACTACAGAATTAAGATTCAATTCCACGGTATGAGAAGTGATTGGCCTCTGGTGTAAATGCTCTCATTCTCTGAAGCCTCCACTGTCTCCACCTCCTTTCAGCCCCAGCATGCTTTGATTTGTGATGATTGACTGGTCTAACTTTCTAATTTTACAGATGAAGAAACTGAGCCCAGAGGGAGGGCACCGCTGGCAGCAAGCTGGTATCAGACTGTTGTTACTGCTCTAAACAGCTAACAAGGTGAAAGGGTCAGGGGACCATGATATGTATTATTTGTCAGCTCCCTGCAGGCAGCAAGGGGAGCAATCATGAGACCACTGCAGTACATTTGATGGTGGACTCTAACAACCCATGTCCTAACCTCCCACACCTTGTGCAGACGGTCTTATTTGGGGGAAAAGACCTTTGCAGATGGATGTCATTCTTCAGAGGAGACTATCTGTGTGGATCCTAAATCAAAAGACAGTTGTTCCCCTGAGAGACACAGAAAAGAGGACTATGTGAAGATGGAGGCAGAGGTTGGAGTTTTGCACCAAAGCCATGACCTCACAAGCTGCAGGGGGAAGGGTGCCTACTCTTTTAGAGCCTGTGGACACTGCCTTTTTACATGTCAGCCCCCCAGAGTCATTGTCTTCACCCCTCAAGTTTATAGTAGTCTCGTATAGTAGCCCTAGGAAACTAAAGCAAACATCATTTGGAGGTAACCCTACCAGGTATATTCCTTTTGAGTTTAGCATTCTGTAACAATGTCTGATATTTTTAGTCTTTGTTATCCAAAAAGAAAGAGGAAGCTTTTTCTCTTTCTTCAATTTTCCTTTTGACCCCTGAATTTGATCAGGAAATCCTTATAACCCCTAAACCCTTAAAGTATTCTCAGTTCTATCCAAACTCTGATTTTTTTCCCCACTGAATTTAAAGGTATAACATCACCATTGGTAGTATCTGTCCCCCGGGGTCCATCTTGATAGAAACGATGGCAGTGTTTTAAAGTTGGCTTTACCTTGGGACCTCAGAGGGGCTTCTGGTGCCTGGAGGGAGTCTTTGATCTTACCCTGCGAAGAAGACATGGCTCTGCAGACTTCACAGAGGGGCTGGGACGTAGGAGTGTCTGTGGGACTTTTGTAAAGCATGGGGCCCCGCGTGGAGATGATACCACCAACACTGCAGCTGTGAACTGATAGGGAGAAACCGCGCAGAAGTGCTGACAGCTCAGGGCACCCACTCGAGGCGCCCTTGGGTGCCAGCTGACAGCTTCTGCACTGTGCTCTGCTGCCATCGTGTGGCCTTTCTGGTACTTGTCAGTGTTATTGGTTCTCAGTTTCCCGAGTTCAACAATGAATGTTATAAATACACATAAATACATTTTAGAGGATTTTAAAAAAGTGATTTGCCTTTTACAAGAGATACTAGGAATACAACTTTGAATTATTCACTTTTTGGTTTATGTTCTTACTTGGGGGAAGCTAGGGGAATAGGCATGGACATATCACTTGAGAAATCATAGCAGATAAATCTGGAGATTAAAAGTCTTAGGCTGGTCCCAAACACCGCGGATGGTCTGATAGACGTTAGAGAAACAAAAGTCCTCGTCCTGTCCACGTGGCGTCCATCGGATGGTGTTACCAGATGCTGTTATTGGATCTTCAACATCTCCTGTCAACGTTCCACAAACTTAAGCAGTCTGGCCCCAGACCTTCTCATAATTACTGTGTTTGAATCTCGGATCTATCACTTTGGTTCTGAGGCAGGCACCTAAACACACTGTATTTCAGCTTCCTTATTTGTAAAAGGAAGACACTACCAGTGCCTATTCATAGATTTGTGAGAAAGGTGGGAGCACAGGTTCACATCATAGTGTAGAATTTCGTGTTCAACTAGTATCTGCTGTTATTAGTCCTCCCTGGTAGAATATGAATCCCTTTGAATGCAAGACTGATTTGTTTTTGAATCCACAATTTTAAATGTAATTTTAGATTGTAGTAATTTGATACCATTTTTTATATACAGGTGGAGAATCATTAAGCTTTTATGCATATTTTCAGTTTATATTTTGAAATTCTCACTAAATCTTCAAAATATGCCTAAGGCTGTGCTATGATTTGTATGGATGTATGTGTGTGTGTGGGTTCACTAATGTACAAAAATGTCAAACTCACTATATTTTCAATGAATAAACAGCAATTAACATTTATTATGCATTTATTATGCATTAAGCTCCACTTAGAAGGCTTTACATGAGTAACCTTATGTAATACTCAAAAGAGCTTCGAAATACTTACTCCCTCAACAGAAGTGTGGAGACTGATTAGAACTAATGCAATTCATCCCAAGAGTTCATATTCCCAAGTGACCTCCATGCTATAAATCTGTTCTCCTCTCATGTCTGGTTTCAATTCTGAGACGAGGTTTCTGAACATCCATACAGAAACATTTTTAAAATTTCAAACCAAGCGGAATGCAGAGCACCAAGCTCACATCTGTATTCATGTTTGTTTTGTTTTGTTTTATTTTTGGTACCGGGGATCAAACTCGGGTCCTTGCACTTGCGAAGCAGGCAGCGGAACCACTGAGCTAAATCCCTGGCCCACTTTTATATTCATATTGCATCAAGCCTCAACTTGCCATAGCCTATTTTGGGAACAGTGCTCCGTGTAATAAGGAACTGGGATCGCTGGTTTCATTTGTACTGGAACTGTTTTAAGTGTGGAGACAGTCTAGAGACACAAGGACCAAGTTTTGTAAGCTTGTAACAATAAGTGAGGCAATGATTCCACTGCAGTTAGCATACTGTTCCAATTAGCATACTGTTCTAACTGCTGGATAGTGTTAGAAATTCTTCCTTGGAATACTGGCCTCCAAACACAATGTGATCCTCGAAGAATGCAATCCCTGAGCTAAGGAAAGCAACCTGAATCCTTACATGTCCCAGGAAGACAGTACATAGTCTGGTTTTCCAACTTGGTCCTGCTTACCTTCGGAAAATTTGAGCATTGAAAAACGTAGATACACTAACAGATAAATGTCGACACACTGATAATGACCCATTGATCCTTGCAGCCAACACATGCCTTATTCAGCACTGTTCTCAAGCATGAGATGAATTAACTAATTTAATCCATATAAAAAATCTGTGGTGTAGGGACTCATCATTCCTGAGAAAAGAGGCACAGGTAAGGATGCCAAACTGGGCAGTCTTTCTCCAATGCCCAAGCTCTAACGACTAAGTTACACCAACTGTTATTATATTTATCACAATGCAATGAGACACTGGACAGCTCTGTGGAGTTTCTTGAGTTCTAACACTCTAGTGACCTGTTCTTGATGATAACTTACCACTCACATGGACAGGTAGCAGAACTGCCTTCTGGGACTTTCCCCATCAGTCCCTGGGGCTTGTTGGAACCAGGACCTTGAGCACACCTGTGCACTCACAGAGGTGTGTGTCTGTGAACCATGGTGGGGGTCCACGCCCATATTTTACCATTTTGGGCATCAACCTTCAGTCTCTCACATTTCTTAAGAGAACCATTGAGTAGGTCAAGCCTACCTGAGAATAAACAAAGGCCCTGAGAGCTGTGCCTAGTTCACAGGAGAAGACCCCACAGCAAAACAGAGTCAGCCATGGCTAAGCCCCAAGTGGTGGTAGTTACTGTGTTAATGTCTAAGCCGCCTTCCAATAGCTCCAAATACTACCCAGCAAGTTATTCTTCTGCTTACACAGAATCCTATGAGGATGGCTGTGAGGATTATCACAAACTATCAGAATATGTTTGGGACTTTTTGTATCATCTTACAGCCTGGAAGTTTTGAAACTGAAACTGAATGGTTGTAACCCATGCATGGCTGGGTTACAACAGATGATGCTTTGTAAATAGTTGTGGGCCACGTTTTCCAATAAGCTACATCTATTCCAGATTTCTCTTACACAAGGACTTGCCTGTGTAATTACCTGTCCCATCATCTGAGTATTAGCCCATAGAGTGTCAACTTCCTTCAATTGCTACTTCAAAGATCAAGCTGCAAAACGGGCTGAAGTGACTGGAAAATGATTTCTTGCATTTATACACTTTCTAGGATACCTTATCTTAACCTAGAAATCAAGGTTATTAAAAGTGGTTATCACAAATGGATGGACAGGTTATAAGAACAGATAGACTTCAGGTTGGCCTGCAAAAATCACTGAATACCCTCCCCTCTTATCCTATGGATGAGAATAAAATTACTAAAGTGGACAGGGTTAATTTTGGAAGATCTTGGAAGGAAAAACTTAAGACTGGTATGAAAGAAATTATTCAGATAATTAAAAAATGTTGTACTAGATATAAACTGCATCAAAAATGTAAAAGAGATGCTCCGGAAGATTGTCAAACTGGGGCACAGTCCATGCAACTCCAACATACAAAGAAGCAACAACTGGAAAAGATCCTAGCTATTTTATGTGTAAACCAAGAGGTTTTTTTTTTGTTTGTTTTTTACATCAGATGGTGTTACTTTCATGGAACAAGATCCAGATTACCAGGAGAAATAGCAAGAGTTACTTAAAAGAGAGGACTTTTGCCAGAGTATGAAGAAAATGGAATGGATTTGTCAGGGGTTAATGATTCTTATTGAGATGATATTGATGATGAAATGGACCTAGAGATTGAAGACCTTTATGAAAAAGTTTTGTTTGGAATCAGAGCATAAATGAAAACAGTAAAATGAAATTTCAGCATATCACTTTCATGGTATAGTATAATGATTTAGCAGAACACAGGAAAGCAAGAAAATGTGTCACACCAAATTACGGATGTGGAGTTATGTCACTAATATATGCAACTTTAATTTTAACACTATCTGCCAAAATAAACTTTATTTTTTATTATATATATATATATATAGAGAGAGAGAGAGAGAGAGAGAGTTTATGATGTACAGTTAATTCCACTGCTTTGGCTATAATAAAATTGATTTTGAGGTAAAAATAAACATACTAGCTATGTGAGCTATTTGGATGTAATTATGCTCACCCTTAAACTTGTCAAATTTTAATAAAGATGCTATTTTCAAACAACACCATTAGTATAAAAACCTAATATTCATTCGTGGTAAATGTATGTCCATGACCTGTTTTTAGTTCCCAAGACCCTTTGGCTGTTTCTGTGACAGGGCACTGAATGTCCTCATTACCTGGTCACTTAGGTTGAAATTGCCCCTGTGGACAACACAGTGTCTGTGAGTAAGTGAAACAGCACAGGAGCTCTGTGTGGATGTTTGATGGAGAATGTTTAAGATGAGGCCTGATACTGTGTAAGAGAGCCAGTTATTTGTAAGAGAAGTTTAGTGAATGGAATGTAGCCTCATAGAAGTGGGGTTTGTATACTGGCTGGCATCATGAATACCTATTTGTTGATGACAAGTATGTTTTATTGAAAAGAACGTCTAATTCGAGGCTGTCAATAACTTTCTTGTTGCTGGGACAAAGTACCCAACACTCACAGCTTAAAGGAGTAGAGGGTCAGTGTGGCTCATGGTTTCAGTCCATAGCTGACTGGTTCCCAGGCAGGAAGGGCGTGGTGGAAGGGTCCAGCAGAGAAAGCTGATCACATCAGGATGACCAGGAAGCAAAGCAAAGGACAAAGGTAGGGAGGGAGATATACCCTTCCAGGTCATTCCCCCATGAACTGCCCCCCACTCCAAACAACGCAATCAGTTACTGACCTCATCGGTGGATGAATCCAGTAGTGAGTGTAGCACCCTGTGATCCATCACCTGACAAAAGCCGTCTCTCAGAGTGCCTGAGGCTTGGGGGAGGGGCATTCTCCATCCAATCTGTAACACAGTCCATTATTTGTTCTACGGTGAAAAGAAGACAAAAATAAATTCACTTTTTTATTAAAAAGTGCTATATGTAGTAAAATTCTATTTCACTGTGGGTTTTTATTTTGATAATTTTTTACAAAGTAAAAATACATATCTTCTTTGTATTTTTATTGTTTAATTAAGGTAAAATTTAAATTCAGTGAAATACAGGACTCTTAAATATACAAGGCATGGAGTTTTGTCAGATGTACCCTGTGTAACAAATACATCAATCAAAATGTAAAACATTTCACTTGAAATTTTCCCCCACCCTTTTGCAAGTATATAAAACCAATCATCTAATTATTGTCATTACAGATTGGTCTAGTCTGATCTTGAATTTCATGTAAATGAAATGTTTCAGGATATGCTATTTTGAAACTGACTTCTTTCACTAAACAGAAATTTTGATATTCATCCATATTGTTGTGTCAATAGTTAAATTTTTTCAATTGCTAAGTACTATTCTATGAGAAAAGTATGCTACAATTTATCCATTTTTATATTGGTTGAGATTTGGGTTATTTCCATCTTTTGACTTAACTTGAAAACAACGGCAAAAAAGCCTCCTGTACAGGTCTTGTTTTATGTTTTTACTTGCCTTGTGTGAAGCCTAGGAGTGGAAGTTCTGGTTTCACCAGTCAACCTATCTATATAGGCCTACCGGTTTCTGTTTTTGAAAGTTATCAATTATTTATTCAATTTATTTAATATATATGAGGTACTCAAATTTTCTGCTTCTTCTCAAGTGAGTTTTTGTGTATAGGGTCTTTCAAGAAATTGATCCATTTCCTCTAGGTTATAAATTTTGTGTTCATGAAGTTGCTTATAATATTCCTTTTCTTATTCTTATAACAACACTAGGATCTGTAGTGATGTCCCCTTATTTATCTGTGATATTAGTGATTTATCTCTCCTTTTATCCTTTGTAATCTTGAATACAATATTACCAATTTTATTGATTTTTTTCAAAGAATGGGGTTTTGATTTGTTAATTTTCCCTATTAATCTCTTGTTTTCAATTGTATTCATTTCTATTCTGATTTTTATTTCTTTTTCTCTGTGTACTTTCTAGTCAACTTGTTCTTTACTAGATTCCTAAAGTAAAAGCTAAGACCATTGATTTTGCATCTTTCTTCTTTTCTAACACATTCATTTGAAGTTCTAAATTTCATTGTAAATGCTGTTTGTTACATCCTAGTGTTGATTATTTGTGCTTTTATTTTCATTGAAAATTCATTACATTTTTACACTTCTCTTCAGATGTCTTCTTTCATCCATGTATTATATAGAAGTGTGTTTTTTAATGTGCAAGTATTTAAAAATTTTCCAGATATTTTTTCTGTTATCGATATTATAATTCAATTTCATGGAAATTGGAGAGAAGACATTATATAATTTTTATTTTTTTCATTTGTTAAAGTGTGTTTTATGGTCCACAATATAGTCTGTTTCAGTGAATGTTTCATATGATAATGAAGATACAATAATGTGTTGATACTTTTGTTAGATGCAGTAGTCTATAGATATTACTTATGTCTAGAAGATGGATGCCAATGTTGAGTTCAAATATGGCCTCACTGATTTTCTTTGGATGTGCCTGCTCATATTTGATAGAAGAGTATTAAAATCTCCAATTGTAGTATGTTATTAATCTGTTTCTCCTTAAACTTCTTTTGCTTTTACCTTACATATTTCAATGGCCTGTTGTTAGGTATATATACATTAAGAACTATTTCTTCTTGGAGTATTGACCTTTTATTATTATAAAATGGCATCTGTGTTGCTTAATAATTTTCCTAGCTTTGAAGTCTGCTTTGTCTGAAATTAATATAACTGTTCTGCTTTCTTTTTAATTTGTGCTTATACATAATTACTTATTTCTTAGTCTATTTATTCTATCAAGTAATTAGTGGGAGTCATTACAGTCTACACTTGTAACTACGGAATTATTTACTCTTCTTTTTAATTCTGTCAATTTTGCTTTATGAAGTTTAAATCTCTCTTATTAGGCATATAAACATTTTAACTTTTATATCTTTTTCAGTTGAACCTTTTGTCAATGGAAAATTTTTTCTCTTTATCTTCTACTAACATTCCTTGTTTTAAAGTTTATGTTAACTAATTATTAATTACTCTAATTTTATCATACATATTGCCCTTGTGGCATATTTTTATGCATTTTCTTTTATGTAGATTCTGTATAGTTGATTCCTGGTTTTTATTTCCATTTACTATGGGTACTGAATTATTGCATTTAAGCTACACTTTTTCTATTTGCTTTCTACTTATAGAATTTGTTTTTGTTTTATTTCTTCCTAGTTTATTTTGGGTGTATTGACATTTAGGGTTTTTTCCCCTACTTTTTATTGTTGAAAAGTACTTATAACATGAAATCCATCCTCTTCACAATTTTTAAGTGAACAATATGGTATTATTAACAACATAGATATTGTATAGTAGATATCCAGAAACATTTCTTCTCAAACTCTATACTCATTGAAGAAAAAGCTCCCCAGGGAGGTTTTCCTCTGTAGCTCCAAGGAAACATCATTATGTGTACTGCTTTTATAAATTTGACTACTTTAGATACCTCATATAAGTGGAATCATTGGTCTTTGTCTTGCTATAACTAGCTTATTTCACTGACCATAATGTTCTCAAAGTTCATCTATGTTATAGAATAGAGTAGAATGTCGTTCTTTTTTAAGGCTATAGTATTCCATTGCACATACATACCACACTTTCTCTACCCATTTTTCTGTTGTTTCTACCATTTGACTGTTGTGAGTAATGCTGCAGTGACTATGGGAGTGAAAATATCTCTTTGACATTCTGTTTTCTGTGTTTGTGTATAAATACTCAGAGGTAGAATTACTTATCATATGGTACTTTACATTTTAAAATTTAAATTTATTGTTAAGTGATATATAACAGTATCAGTTGCACACATTTATGGGTACTCTGTGATGCTCCAGTGCCTGTGTACTTTGTCTAATGTTTAAATCAGGGTAAACATATGTATCTCCTCAAACATCTATCATTTACTTATGGTGAAAATATTCACAATACTTCCAGATTTGGGGAATGCGCGGTACACAGTTGTTACTATAGTCACTTTATTGTGTAACTGCACACAAAAACTTTTTATCCCTACAAAATTATAATTTATTACTCACAATCAACCTTTCACCAGCCCTTCGTTTTCTCTGCTTTCCTTAGCCTCTGAAATCATCATTCCACTCTCAGCTTTTATGAGATCAACTTTTTTATATTCCATAAATAAATGAGATTATGTGATCCTTGTCTTTCTCTGACTGGCTTGTTTCACTTAACATAGCAATCCCCAGTTCCATCTATGTTGCTGCAAGCGATAGAATTTCTTTCCTTTTCATTGGCTAATTAGTGTTTCATTGTGTATATATTTTTGACAGTTCAATTATACTATGCTGAATTGAGGTTTTTTAAATTTTCTCATGTCTCTAGGATGATTTGGACTTTCTTTAACTCCATTCTCAGTCTTTCTCTCTCTCTCTCCCATGACACCTCTCCCTCTCTCCCTTCTTCCTTCTCTATCTTCCCTCCTGGATCTTCACAATCATTTGGATCACCTCAAGTATTAGGGCTCTATTCATTCTTTTTTTATATCTTCAGACTGGTTAATTTCTGCTCACATGTCTTAAGGTTCATTGACTCTTTCTTTTATTGTGTTTAACCTGCTGTTCAGTCTATCTGGTGTATTTATTCAGAAAATGTATCCTTTGAGTTCCACATTTCCCACTTAGTTCTTTTAATAACATTCTCTTCTCACCTGAGAATTCCCAGCCATGCATTTTGAGCACATTATTGTTACATTTTCCCCCTTTAAGTGTATATCTATCTATGTAGATATATATCTAATATAGATATATGACAATGATATATATATATATATATATATATATGGCTATTAAAGTCATATATTATCTCCTTATTCCCACATCTGCATCAGCCTATGATCTCATTATATCAACCTCTGTTACTTTTCACTGTAGGCCACAGTTTTTCCTTTTTGCATATCTAGCAATATTTCATTCTGTGCTAGACATCACAGATGGCCTGTTGTAGGGAACCTGCTGTGTGCTGTTTTGCTTTGAAGAGTTTTCCACTGTGCTCTGGCAGTGTTGAAGCTTTAGGTGATTTTCCTTCATTATGTTAAAATTGGTCATATGCCTTATTTCAGTTTCATCTTTAGTCCTATATCATGACCCCTACTCTATGGCATGGTCTTTACACCTGGGCATGATTTTCTAGCATTTTAACTGAGTGCCTGAATTGTTCTGTGAGGCTTTTCCACTCTACCTGGGTCAGAATTCTAACAGCTCTGAGCACAAGGTCATGTCTTCTATCTCAACTCAGGTGGTTACTGAAGAACTTATTATGACACTTGCTGCTCTCCGATGTGATTCACAGAATCTTTACCTGTTCCTGTGTAGCTCATCTTTTGCCCCAAAGCCTGAAGATAACCTCCGTGAAGACTTCTTGCTTTCCTTCTCTTGTGGACCTTTCTTTCTTCAGTAGTCTGCCACCATAACGGCTGTCAAATCTTCTTGTCTCAGTGAGACTGTTATGCTCTGTTTGGGCCCTATCTCCCACCCTACCTCTTGGAAGATGCCTCAGGAGGAAAGCTGCAATTCATCTGGGGCTCACTTCATGTTTCTCTTCTTCTCAGAGATCAGTGCACCATCTGTTATCCAATGCATGGAAACAATTTTCTAACAGGATTCTTTCTCCAGTTTTGTAGTTGTTCATGGCTAAAGGTCTAAGTACAATACTAGCTAGTCTGCTATGGTGGAAAACAGAAGTTTGAGAACTTTATTCATTATATTTTTATTTAACAGGACATACAAACCTATCCTTGATGACTAGGTCTCTTGACAAAGTAACTCTGTAAACGTGATAGTTAAATGCATTCCAGGAGGACGAGGCTAAAGTAAGTGAAACTTTGTTTTTTCTTTCTTTTTTTTTTGTAAGAAAGAAAGAAAGGATATATGTGCCCTTTAAAAATATTTTTAAAACACTTTTGGCTTTTTCAGATATGGTTTTGCTACATTGTCCAGGTTGGTCTTGAACTTGTTATGTATCCAGGCTGGCATCAAACCTGTGATCCTGCCTTTGCCTCCTGAGTTCTGGAATTACAAGTGTGCACCAACATGACTGTATTGAAACATTTTCATGAACATTTTTTTCATTGCATTTTGTTCATTCCATTTAGAAACCTTCATTGATTCCTGTATTGTCTTAAATTACATCTGAACTCTTTAGCTACATACAAGAGGCTTTTATTGTGTAGTTCCAACCTACTTTTCTGCTCTTATATTTTTTGCTATCTGACCTGATGTTCTGTGTTGGTCTACTTGTTCTTTCAATATCATATCCAAGTCTTCTGATTTTATCTTTATCTGAAATGCCCTCTCCTTTAAGGTCTAGAAAAATTGATCCATTCCATTCTGTATTACTGATTTATGAATTAGGCATGGTTCTCCATAGAGGCAGAGCTGATTGTGGAGTGTGTGGGGGAGAAATATATTATAACGAATTGTCTCACATGGTTATGAAGGTAGAGATGTCCCAAGATATGTAATCTTCAGGCTACAGACCCAGGACACCCAATGTGTAGCTTCAGTCCAAGTCTGGTGGCCTGGCCTGAGTTCCAGGATACAGATGTTGTCAATTCCAATTCAAGACCACAGAAGAGTTGATGTTTTGACCTGAGTCATGAGTCTGGTAAAGACTGATGTTCCAGCTCAAGGTAGTCAGACAGGAGTTCCCCTTTACTCAGGCTTTTTGTCTATGTAGGTCTTGAGTTGAATTGATGAAGCTTGCTCACACTAGGAAGGAAATCTCAACCTGTTGATCACATGTGAATGTCATCCAGAAACAGCCTCAAAGACACGCCCAGGATAATGTTTGGCCAAATGTCCTGATGTCTTGAGGCCCTGTCAGGTTGACACACAGAATTAACTATTGCAGCTTCTTTGTCTCTGTTTTCAATTGTGATTTTACCTTCCTTCTCATTTGTTTCCCATATATAACACTTCACACATTCCTCTATGAATAACTGTTAATCTGTTATGAATTTAAAAACATCTACACTGAGTGTCCTTTTAATTTTGAACTCCTTTTTTCTACTTAGCATAATGACAGGAGCTTTGACAAAATTGCTTCTTCCTCTCCTTCACTTCCCATATCCAATCAGTTACCAAGTTCTACCAAAAATCTGTCCAAGGCATCAAAATTCATTCTCTTATTTTTATCCCCATCACATATACCACAGCTTTACCCTTACAATTTCTTGTTGAGAGAAGTTGATCTTTTCCATTTCCAGACTGGTACAGGGTAGCCCTTTTTTAGTCACATATTTGACTATGTAAACTCCTGAATGAAAATCTTTCAGTGGCTTGTGCATGACAAAATATCCAGATCCCTGAGCCTGGTCATCTACTGGTGTAGTTAGGCTCTATGATGTACTTCAGGATGTATTACATCCTTCATTAATATCACATCTTTTTAATGGTCATTAAGAAAAATAGTTCTGGTTTGTCACTAGAAAGTAATATAAAGATTTATGAAAGCCATTTCTTCATGGATGCAATCCAAGTGTGCTTTTGTTTTGTTCTCAAGTTTTAAAAAAGATGATTGTATTTTAATGAATTATTAGTATAGCAACATATTATAGATAACTTAAAGGAATTAGTTTTCTAAGTTTTGGCTAAAGAGTGTTAATTTTTAAAAAAGTGACGTTATGATTGCCGGGTAAGACTATCGGGACATATGTCGGGAGGGATGGAACGCGACAGCTCAGTAAATATTCATATGTCTTTTAATCTGTCTGCTTCTGGAACAGAATGGAACATTAGTAGAGAATAGCTGCCATCAGAATTAACATAATGTGCAGAATTTGGCTAAAGGGCCCGATTAACTGACACCAACCTAGGTAAAGTAAATGAGTCATTATAATAGTAAGGAAAATATAGGTGCTAGCCACACAGCAGTAAACAAATGGAAAGCTGGCAAACTTTCCAGGGGTTTAGAAACAAAAAGACCCAACATTGCTGTACTGGTAATTACCTTGATTGATTCATTTCTCTTCTTTAGGGATCAGTTTTTTCCTTTTGTACAATGAAGGCATTGGCCTGTATAAAATGTGAAATCTCGATCTATTTTAACATTCTGAATAGAATTTGAAATTTAAAACATGTCTATTTCATGCTTTATATTCTAAGCGTAATGCATCAATACTTTCAGATTTAATACCTTTCTTTAGCTCAGTGGCACCACACCTGCCTTGCAAGTGCAAGGTCCTGAGTTCAATCCTTGATACTGGGAAAAAGATAGAATCTTGGATTTAAGACCTTTCAATCACTGGATGTTATCCATGGTCACCAGCCTAACTGGCAAGGGTTCTGTGTTGTGTGCTTAGAGATTAAACCTGACCCATTTCTGGTTTTTCATACCCTGACACCTAAGAAACAGGACCTGTGTATGTGTTTGAACTTCATTCACATTCCTCGCTTAGAAGTATAATTAAGAGAGTTATGTTCTAATCATGTAGTAATTTGAAGATTTCTTATGCCATTCATTCCTTCAACAACAACAATTGGTTCTAGTCATCTATCTTTTGAACCTAGAGGGGATTCCAATAAATTTTCTAATATTTAAAATGTATTTTCAACACATTAGTTAATGAAGTTTAAGGAAAATCATAACAGAAGCAATAGAGAAGGAAATAATGAGTTTGACCACGAAATATCTCTAGCTTCTGCAATTCCAATTTTTTTCACAAAAAAATTGGTCTGTGCTCTCTGGAACAGGGCTGGCTGTTGTTTTAGCTGTGGCACAGAATTTACAGCTTAGCAAGGAGGTAGACATTTCATGAAGGATGAGCACATACTTGTGAAGGATTTACTATGGAAGAGAAAGGCCAGTGGTCACGGAGGAAAGATTTTTCAGAGGTTGTTAGAACATTGTTACCCCAAGCGTTAAAGTTGAAGACTCTGTCCTTTATGATGCCGCTGTCATTTTTCTCTGCATACATGTGATAAATGCCTCCTGGGTTTCGGCATCAGAAAAAATGTGCTTTTTCATGATGAGTTGATACATCTGTCTTGATATTTAGAGTCTATACACCAAAAGTCACTGGGACATAGAGCTAATGTTAGATTACTAATTCTCTAGAGTATCCTGTAGTATGTGGTTCCTCAGGCAGCTGTAGTTTGCCCAGGAGTTCTGTATAATCTGCATCATAGACTAATGCTTGTCACAGGTGATCCTGACAACTGAGGGACTCTCCCCATCAGGACGAAGAGGAGGGAAATATTCCCTTGCATGTGCCTTAGTTGATCTCTTATGAGTCTTTGTATCTGTTCAGCAAGGACTCAAGTTTTCCTCAGGTGCTCTCATGTGACTCTTCCTCAGCCCCTCTTCCAGGACCAAGAAAATCAAAGTCCAGTCAAGCAAGCTGTGTTGAAGGCCCTGAAAGATATGTTTAGCTGTTACCTAGCTCTACCAGCTCTCAGACTGAGGGGACTGCAGAGCTCTGCTGTTGTAATAACCAGCTTCTATTGTCCCCCGGTTCTGTGTCCAAGGTCATCCAATTAGTCAGTAATTGAACTGAAATACAAGTTGGGCTCTAGAATCAGCTCTCTTAAATTCTATAGGATAGTGCTTCATTACTAATATTTCAAAAACAATGAAAGAAATATGCATGAAAGAAAAAATTGTAAAATTCAGTTATGTGGAGAGAAAACTAAATGTTTTAATATGTGTTCAATGCCTTTTAGAGAACTTTAACACTGAGATAGTTTAAATGTTTAGTAATTTTTAATAAAAACTTCAGATGGATGAGATAACATACGTGAGCGGATTTTCTCCCGTTTTAAGCCTCTTCTAAAAAAATTGTAAAAGTAAATTTACTTCTTAAATTCTTTTAATAATGTAATTTGAGGGCTTGTATTTTTTAGAGATGATTCATATATTCTGTAACTTTTATGGATTTCTAAGGGTTGGACACAGTCCCTCATAGACACTGGTTAAGGTGTCTTGTATTATTTGTTCCCACGAAAAAAAAAAGTGCCAAGAATAGTGACCTTGGGAGGATATATTTGTTGATTTGACTGTTTGCACACTTTTAAAACTAAAGTTATTTCTCACATTTTTAAAGCCTACCTTTCAATTTCTACTTTGAGATTAGAAATAGGCAAAGGTTTTCTATGAAGGCCAGATAGTAAATAATCTAGGCTTTGTATGCCATACAAAGTGTGATCAAATAATATGGTGAATGATTAAATTAAAAACAACTTATTACTGAAAAAGACACATTGTCTTAAATTAATCCTCAAAATACTCTCCCTTGCCCAAACACACTCATCCTATCATTCTTACCTCTTCTTGAAACAGTTCTGGAAGTCCTCTTTCCTGAGTGACTTCAGTTGCACTATTGTGGCTGCTTCAGTGTCTTGAATAGATTGAAGGCATTTACCTTTCATGGCCATTTTGCCTTTGGGAAAGAGCCAGAAATTACTGGGTAGTAGATCTGGTAAATAAGGTGAATGAGAATACAGCATAATGTTTGACTGTGTTCTATTTGACCAAGGAGGGGTAATGATAACACAGGTGAATGTTTAAAAAAATTTGCCATAGTCAAAGATATATTACCATTAACCATTAACCCCATTCAAAATACTCCCCCTAACTTTCTTTTTCTCTCTTTTTTTTTGGTACTGGGGATCGAACTCAGGTCCTTGTGCTTGTGAGGCAGGCAGTGGAACCACCGAGCTAAAGCCCCAGCCCACTCCCCCTAACTTTGAACATTCTTATCTCATTATTCTTGGAATGTATCTTTTACAATAATTTCTTTAAAAAAATTAAGCATTGACTGTAATTTTCTATAACCCCTTGTATAGTCTGTGTCACAGTCATTCATCTCTGCAGTTGTAGCACAGAACAGTCATAGACAATACATAAATGCATGGACAGGCAGTGTTCCAAAGAAACTTTATTTTCAGAAAGAGGCAGTCAGCCAGACTTAGCCTCTATTCTGAACTGTTGAGGGTGGTGGAATGGCCATATAAAATAATATATTAAAAAGTAGGCAGAATTTTTAAAAATGTAAATAAATGTTGCATAATGACATACTCAATATAATCCCAAAAGTGAAATGTATAAAATTTTGTGCCCCAATTTTATGACCACATGTTTAGGTATTTAGATGACTTTCTACCCTTTCTCTTTTCTTTGTATTTTTTTTCACAGTTGTGTCTAGGAGACAGATATTTAATGTCATTGGATAAATGTACTCGAGAGACACAGGCCTCCTATGAATGTTTGCATGTGTGTTTTTATATGTCTTACATTTAGTTAAAGTCACAGAGTACCAACTAAGATTTCAATAAAGGTGGTTAATCCTGGTTCTGTGAATTCTGGAGCGTTCAATAATTCCCACTCCAACCACCACAGAGAAAGCTCTGACTCTACCTCTACCCTGGATAGCAAAGGGCAAGTAAAGGACCTAGAGTTCCATCCTCCTGAGACTGTAGGGAGGGGACACAACACAGTACCACTCTGGGGTGTCATCAGAGAAGGTCACAGAAGGATCTGGGATTTTGATCTGGACTGGCCAATAACAAGGCTCTGTTTGATCCAAGATTGTCAGGGAGACACCTGGGGATTCCAGACTTTGACCCTGCCCAGCAGAGACCCATCCTGCTTTTTATCTTCAAGGAGGGCCAGGAAAAACTACTTTTTAAAAATGTCATCTTACAAAAGTCAACATTTATAAAGAGGGACAGAGCTATGACACCAAATGCTTTGGATTTTTCTCATCACGAATGTTAATTTTTTCACTAGCTTTTTATCATTCCATTGATTGACTCCTCGAGGAAAATACACTGCCAAGAATCACAGATAAAGGCAAATTAGACTCAGAACTGTACCTATGGAGTCTCTAATCCAGCAGTGGCAAACCTATGGCACTCATGCTGCAGCGAACTGTTTGTATCATTGAAAGCTCTAAAAAGTTTGCCATCACTGCATCAAAAGGGAGAGATACTCATGCAACATGGGCTGGATGGGTCTTTCTGGTCTTTGGCTTTATAAAAATAAAGATTTGCCATCTAGGCTGGCCTGTGCTAAAATTTAATAAACTAGAGGGATTACAGAGGACATTCTTGACTAAAGAAAGCAAGTGGACAAACATCCCCAAATTCAAACATTTATGTCTAAGTAAAGGAAGTACAAAATATTAGGTATAATTTCTAAGACCAAGAAACTCTGAAAGTCTTTTTTTCCCCTTAAGTTATCATCAAACTTATTTGATGGCATGGCCTGTCCTGAATTGTCAGTAGGTTGTATGTAATCCTTATTTATCACACCTATGAGAATATATGTATATGTTACTTGAAGAAATATCAGTAAATAAAATATTGTTTATAGGTCCCAAATACAGAAATTTTCTAATGTTGTATATGATAATTGTATTACTTGTGAAATATACCACCCTAGCCTATAAAAATTCAAGTAAGGGAGACAGGCAGGTCTGCCCACACCCTACTGAGGTCCTGAGTCCCAGAGGACATGCCGAATCAGCCCACTGCAGACAGGCAGGTCTGTGCACACCCTATGGAGGTCCCGAGTCATATGGAAGACACCGAATCACCCTGTTGCAGACAAGCAGGTCTTCCCACACCCTACCGACATCCTGAGTCGCGTGGAAGACACTGAATCAGCCCGCACCCTGGCAACAATCCACTGGACCCCACCCCCTGCTCCTCTGTACAGCCACCTGGTTCCACACTACAAAGACGAAGAGGACACTGGACCACCAGACCATGGTACTGAGTCCCGCTGCTCCCGGGCCAGAGGTAGGGGCTTCTGAGCCGCCATCCCACTGCTCCTGGTCCAGAGGAAGGGGCTTCCCGGTCACCATCCCTCCCGCTGCTCCGAGCCCAGAGGAAAGGGCTTTTGGGCCACCATCCCTACCACCGTTCCTGGCCCCTGTCCCACCTCGCCCAGCTCAGAGGAGGTAATCTGTGCAGGCGCTAACAGCCACCCAAGTTGAAATGAGAAAACATGTAAATAAGTCTCAAAACCAGACTTCCAGATCACCTACAGCAACCCCAAAGGGAAATGAGATGGAACACTCT
>NW_004624730.1:64918493-65056937 GCF_000247695.1 Heterocephalus glaber
CTCTGATCTTTATAATTTCCTCCCTCATATGAGCTTTGGGATTGTCCTACTCTATTTTTTCTAGAAGCTTGAGGTTCAGCATCAGGTTGTTTAGGGCTCACTCTGTTTTCCTAATATGAGTATTCACTGCTATGAATTTCCCTTGTAAGACTGCTTTAATTGTGTCCTATAGATTCTGATATGTTGTATTGTCATTGTCATTTAATTATAGGAACTGTCTGATTTCTTCTTTAATTTCCTCTGTGACCCATTGGTTATTCAGAAGTGTATTGTTCAATTTCCATGTGTTTATGAAATTCTTGCGGTTTCTTATGCTGTTGATCTCCAATTTCATCGCACTATGGTCTGATAATACACAGGGGATAACGTCCCTTCCTTTGCACTTACTTAAACATGTTCTATGAGTGAGTATGTGATCTATTTTGGAGAAGGACCCATGTGCAGCTGGAAAGAATGCATATTCTGATTTTATGAGGTGGAATACTCTGTAAACATCTCTTAAGTTCATTTGTTCAAGAGTTTGATTGAGTTCTCATATTTCGTTGTTCACTTTTTGTCTAGTTTATCTATCTATTTGTGACATTGGGGTATTGAGGTCCCCCACTGCTATTGTATTAGTGCTTATTTGATTTTTCAGGTCAGTTAGTATTTGTTTTATATAGTTGGCCACACTAGTGTTTGGTGTATGTATATTTATGATTGTCATCTCTTCCTCTTGGTTTGTTCCCTTTACAAGGATGTAGTGTCCTTCTACTCCTGTTTTTTGGGGGTTTGTGTCACATGGAGTCTTCTTTTCCACCCTTTAATTTTCAGTCTATGAGTTTCTTTTTGAATTAAGTGTGTTTCTTTTATGCAGCATATTGTTGGAGCTTGCTTCTTGACCCATTCTGCCAGTCTATTTCTTTTGATTGTTGAATTGAAGCCATTAACATTGATGGTTATAACTGATATGTATTGATTTATCATTTTCATGACATTTTCTTTCTGTTGGATTCTTCCCCTTTTCTTTAATTTCTTGTCCTGCATGATGGATTCATTCTTCTGGGGTTCCTGGGGTTGTAATCCTCATTGTCTTTTCTTAGGATATTGTCTAAATTTTTTGGAGTGCTGGTTTGGTATTCATGAAGTTCCTAAGGTGCTCTTTGCCATGAAATTATCTTATTTCTCCATCAATTTTGAAAGATAGTTTTGCAGGGTACATCGATCTGCGTTGGAGGCTGTTTTCACTTAGGGCTTGAAATACATCACTGCAAGCTCTTCTTGCCTTGAGGGCTTGCATTGAGAAGTCTGCTGTGATTCTGATGGGCTTTTCTTTGTATGTGATTTGTTTCTTTTCTCTAACTGCTTATAGAATTTCATTCTTCTGTTGGGTTTCTGGAATATTAACTATTATATGTCTATGTGTAGATTTTTTTTTTTGATCAAGTGTAGTTGGAGTCCTATATGCTTCACTTATTTGTATGTCAGGTTCTTTTTTCCTGCTTGGGAAGTTTCCTGCCATCACTTCTTTGAACTTTTTTTTTTATGTCATATGCACTCTCTCCTATTTCTTTTTTGACTCTCATCAGTGTTATGCTATTCTTCTTTGCATCATCTAGCAGGTGCTGGATTGGTTTCTTGTGGTCCCTTCCTATTTTAAAGAAATTTTTCTTTTCCTGGTCAGTAATTGCCATCTTATCTTCTGTATCTGAAATTTTGTCCTCACATTGGTTCATTCTGCTGCGTAAACTTTCAATGGAGTTTTTAATCTCCTGGAAATCTGTTTGCATCTGTTTTATGGATTCCATTTGTTCCCTATGTTGGGATTCCATCATGTTCCTCAACTCCTCTATTTTTTTTATCTGTGTCCTCTCTAGATTTATTAGTCATGTCTTCCACTATGGGCACAATCTCTGCTGTTATCTGAGAAATCATTTCTGATTTCATTTTTTCAGATCCTCTTTTGTTTCCAATTCAGGGAGTCCAGGTAGTTGAGTATCAGATTGTTCCATTTTGTTTCCCTTTTGGGTTGCTTTAGGTGATCTGGAATTCTGTTTTTGAGACTTGTTTACAGGTCTTATTGCAAGGTGTGTGTGTGTGTGTGTGTGTGTGTGTGTGTGTGTGTGCTGCCTGAGTGGCCCACCTTCTCCATGCTTGGGGTCGGGTGTTGTATGGCAGCCAGGAAGGCTCCTCCTCAGTGCTGGGGAAGGCTCTGCTCTTCTGCCAACATATACCTCTTTTCACAAGTAGCAATGACCAGTAATCTCGGTGGGACCTCCAAAATGATATAGGGGGAAGAGATGTTACTCCCAAACTTATTAGATATCCAAAACATGAATTTGTGTATTCTAAAATTGAAGAATGAATTCTAGGAACAACAGAGGTTAAGAGTAGGAAAAATTTATTGAGAGACAGAAGGGGGACTGGAAAATCAGTATTCATTTCTTATAGAGCCTTGATAAAGCAAAAATTTTCAAAACATTTCTTCTAGAAATTTAGTTTTCTTAAATTCTTCCCTTGAACAAAATGGTTCTTAGTTTATTTTAGAGATATAGGAGAAACACTTGACAGTAGTTTCAAATAATAGATGTTTGATGTTGACTTTCTTGACTATGCCTATTGGAATAAAAAGGATTATTAATGAGAAAGTTTCCCAAATACTGTAAATGTGAATAAAATCCCAACACTACCACCATTAGCATTCTTGCCACTTTGAGAAGCTATGATCTGGCAGGCATTATGTTGAAGTATACTATCTCGATTAACTTGATAATGATTCTGTTAATTATTTATTAGTACTCTATTGCAGAATTAAGAAAAATTGCAGCTTGGAGAGGTAAAGTCATTTACGGTCAGAATTGAGAAATAAAGCCACATTCATTTAAATTTGAAAGTAGCTTTAATACTGTGCTCTACAAGATAGGAAATGGACGAGAACACACATCTCAAAATGAAAAGAATGTTTGAGTCTGCAGTATTCAAAGAAGACCAGGATGTTAATGATTTTCTAGTGCTGACCCCTAAAAGCATTACCCTAGGTGTTTATACATCCACATGATTGGATGCTTACAGTGTATACTTGCAGAAGACTATAAAAAGTAGATCTTTCTGGTCCTTCCATTTTCTATTACATATAATTAACCTATAAAGCTAGCAATGGGAAAACTGCAAAATCTGAAACTTTTCATCCTTGTGACTAAATACCTAAGAAAAAGTAATTTAAAGGAGGAAAGGTTTATTTTAGCTCACCAATTCAGAGGTTCCAGTCCATGGTTGACTGACTCGATGGCAGGAACCTCCAGGTGCAAGGGCATGATAGAGGAAAAACTACTCACGTTGAGGCATCCAGGAAGCAGAGAGAGTTGCAAACAGCCAGAGAAGAAGGGACCAAGGAGAAGATAGAAATATCCCTCAAAAGCATGCCCCCAGTGACTTACCTCCTAGTATACCATACAGCTACAAACTCGCTAATGGTTTCATCCACTGATGAGGTTACTGGCCTCATGATTCAATTTCTTCCCTAGATCCCAGCTGTGAATGTTGCTGTGTTGGGTATTAAGACATCAATACATGAACCTTTGATGGATGCTTCATGCTTTGGCCATAATGGATACCTTAAGACCATTATGTTGGGCTAGTCACTCTTTTTTTTTTCCTAGCTTGAGCTTCTCTTTGGCCTTTTTATTCCCTTCCTTATTTGAATAGTACAGTACTGGAAACCATCTGGTGGATGTTTTATTAAGGTAAGAATGTGTGACACATGCTGCCTTTGTATAAAACTGAAATGTGAAGTTATTTTAAAGTTTTTAATGATGAAGTCTTTATCTTTAGGTAAATGGTATATTTAATCTCGAAAGAAACAGAATTATCTAACTATTCCACAACTCTGGGTGAAATTTCCAATCCCACAGGTGTTTATTAACCATTTGTTGTGCATTGAGTAGCATCTGTGCTAATGTATGGAAACAGTGGCCGTGCCAGCATTTTATGAAGAAACCTCAGGCTTTCCATTAGAGGGAATGAATGTGTGTGTGTGTGTGTGTGTGTGTGTGTGTTAGTGCAATCTCCCTTGAGGTGAGGAAATGTGTATAAAACATACATGCAAGTAATTGTGATACAAGCTTTAAGGTCATAAGTATCTCAGCTTTTCCTGATGCTTCCAGGTCAATTAACACCCTCACCCCATCTTTAACCACTATCCTGAAGTATTTTCTATGCATATAATCAAATAACTGAGGTGTATGCTATCAAAACCAGCAGGAGCACCGAGGTGTCTTTTCAAGGTCACTGTAGAGAGGGTGTGTTCTGAGCCACTGCCTTGAAATGCCACCCCTAGGAGATGTGCAGCTTCTAGGGATGTCACTGCCCCCTTTTTGTCTTCTTCTCTGCTAAACAGTGGATCCAGATAATAAATGCCTCTCTTGCTTTGAGTGAATTTTGGTAAACTTTTATCTTAAACCTTGGAGGAAGTCACTCCATAAACAAATTTCCTTTTCCTTCCTGTATTTTTGAAGAACTCCTTCTTGACATGTCGTGATATCATACATGTTTTTTCCATGGTCTGTATACCTCATAGGCAGACAGAATTTTTGTAAATGAGACTTCATACCTCTCTATCCATTTAATATGTGGACTTGGTATTACTCATAGACTTTGATGAGATTTTTATTAAGAGAAAATGTGAATTTTTAATAAAATGGAGCACTACTCAGCCATAAAGAATGAGAAACTAGAGACATTTATAGCTAAATGGATACATATTGAGGCCATACTCTTAAGTGAAATAAATAGGACACACATGTGTAAATACTGAATAGTTTCTGTAGTGTGAGAAACTGAAAGTGTAAAGAAGGATTAAAATGATTACAATGAATAACTGATAATTTGAAATAGGAAGAAAAGGTCCAAAGGGGTAGGGGAAGTGGGAGAGAAAGGGGAAAGGAAAGAAGGGAAAGGAAAAATTGGAAAAAATGGAAACGAAGTCCTTGTAAATAGGGAAGGGTGGATGGGGGTGAAAGGAGCACAGGGAATGGAGAAAAAATAAGAACCAAGATACATCATGTACAGGTACAAACACCCAATGATAAATGTAAATGTATTGTATACCTAAAATGTCCCAATAAAAGAAAGTAAGCAAAAAAAAAAAAAAAAGACAGATGTTGGATAATGTAGGAGCTCAAAAGAGTCTAATCTTTATTTACTAGACGTCATTAGGGTTTTCACTAGTTTTCTTGTGTCTTTAATACTCCAGATTATTGAAATTCCATGAATGCATATGAGTGTTAAATGCAGTTTATTTTAATTATGTGGTAATAACTGAAATGTATACATAATTTAAAAATAAAATACAATATCCCAGTTTTTGGGCACATTGGAACATTCTTATCTTTTATGCATGTACCCACTTCACATTGAAGATAAGGCTCATCAATAAATGAACTGCTTCTGGTATTAATGAGAAGGCATGTTTCTCATTAGAGCCTTCTGATTCTCACCTACATTTTGTTAGTATCTGAGAAATAATATTATGAGTTCTGTGCATCTCTTTCCCTTTCTGAATTTTAATATTTTAACCAAGCTAAAAACTAAAATACTCTTTTAAGCAAAGAAAAGTTTCTATATGTAATTTTGTTTTAGAATATATTTTGAGGAAATAATTTGTACATATGATGCAATGTTTTAAAAGTATAGAAAGTCTCCTTGTCTATATTGTGTTCTCCTCTCTAATCTTTCTCCCTAAGACTACACCTGATGCCTCTTTCTGATGCCCTTTGTCAGAGCCCATGAATTAATAAATTAATAAACATAAATGTATGCCCATGTTTTCTTTGTGGTACAAATGGGAGTATACTCTCTCCACATATATATATATATATATATTCTTTTATATCCTTGTTAAATTTAACAATAAATTTCAATCATCTATTCATATCAATATATAATGTCTACATTCTTTTAAAAATTGCACCATATACCTTTGTGCCAATATTTAATTAGTTCCCTATTGATGGCTTAGTATTAGTAGTATAGAAGAGTATTTTCAACAGTGTTCTCCAGCTGTCTTGTGCAGTGGTCACTGTTGCATGCATATGCCACAGTATCTTGAAGTTAATAACTAAAAATGTATTGCCAAAGGACTGGCATTTTAAATTTTGAAAGATAGAGACAAATTGCTAATCATAAAGGCATCAGTGTTCACTCTTACGGAAAATATATGAGCGTTCCCATTTCCTTTAAATTCTCTCTAGTACTCTAAGTTGTCAAACATTTTTATCCTTGAAATCTGCATAACTGAGAAATGACATGTTATTGTGGGTATATTTTCATGTTAAAGGTAAATTATATCTTCTATATTGTTTTGTGGATGATTGCACAGAAAAGTAATATAGATTTATAAATATTTCCCCAAACGGAAAATCTGTACCAATAGCCCCCATTTATCTAATTCTATCAATATTTCATATTTAATAAATAAATTATGTATTACATCTTCTAGGTACTGAGATATACAAAACTGCCAGATATGTTCATGGATACTAAAATTTGTAGGTAAGGGGGCTCATAACCTTGGGGAAAGTCATATATATATATAAATATATTTTCATAAATTTTTATTATATATATGGAAAACAAAATGAATTCTATGATAGAGGAACTACAATGAACTATGGAAGTGCAGAGGAAATTGTAATTAATTTGGGGTGTTTGGGGGAGACATTAGGGAGTTTCCTAGAGAGGTTATTGCGCCTCCTATGGTAGGAGGTCTTAAAGAATGCGTGAGATATTTAGGGTCAGGGAAATGTTCAGGTGATAGGAGAGAGGACTGGGAACACCCATTTGGAACTATGCCCCTAATTAGGAATGAATTCTAACTAATGGGCAAGTGTTTTTTCTTGAACTTCATAAGTATTAATTAACTTGGATTGATTGACTTCATATTTTTCACAATAACAACTCATACTTGGCTATGAGGAGGTAAAAACATTTTCCTTCTATTTGACTCAGTCATCTCATTTTCAAAGTTTTCTTATAATTGGCAAGCTTGACATTTGTTCCAAACAACTCATTAAAGTTGAAGAAAGAGGTCTACTGTAGTAGCAAATCCTGAAAGCATTATCTGATTGGAGATTGGGGAAAAACTGTAAAGGCTGGTGAAAAATACATAGGAGTCTTATTAATATAATCTCAGTAGGCTTTATCAGAAAGAACTGCAAAATTATACGATTCCTTGTTTATTTATTTTTAGACTATTAAGAGAAGATATAGTAACTGGGATTTGTTTTATAGCAAATGGTGATTTGAAGTAACACAGGACAGGGATGGACATAAATCTAAGGATTGAATTCTGGACACTGGTTCTGTTTAGAAGCAAAATCTGTTCTTTCTTAGTGGAGGCAGCACCTATTCAGCATGACTACTAAGACTGGGTGTTGCATATTTAAATGCTGGAGATATCCTTCAGTTCAATCTGTCTGTGATACCAGTACTCTGGGAGGCTGAAGCAGAAGCTTTACAAGTTTGAGTCCAGCCTGGGAACTTAGCAACGTAGTGAGTCCCTGTTTCAAAATAAAAAGCAACAAAAGGTCTGGGGATGTAGCTCAGTGTGGAGGCCCTGAGTCCAATTATCAGTATCTCCCCCCTCCTCACCAAATAGCCTTAACCTACATGAAGCTTTTTCTAACTGCTGATTACTAACTTTTTAAAAACCAGAATTAAGAACTCCCTTTTTTATATCTTCATTTTACTCCGTGGTGCTCTCAATACTGTAAAGCTAGGTCCTAACTTACGATTTACATATTTCTCTCCTTGCTCTTTAGCAAATATTTGCAGGGTGAGTGGATACATGAGTAGATTTACCTTGAAATCCTAAAAGCTTTTTCTAATTAAAGTGGATTTGTCTTGAAAACAAATCTCAAATTAAATAAAACCACTTTAATACAATTTAAGTAGAATTCTCTTTTGTGGAAATTTTGTTCACATTTCTAGGAGATTTCTCTGAGGACATATTTACAACACTATGAAAATACTATACATAAAGCTATTTATTGTAGCTTTGTGATAGCACAGTACTGAAAAAAGAAGCTGCAACACAGGAGACTATGTGCTTGTTTGTGCAAATGAAGCAGAGGAAAGATAGAGAGCCCAGTTAGCTACAAGGTGTGCTCAGGAAAGATGTAGAAAGAAGGAAGAAAAGGAGAACAACCAGGAGCAATACAGAAGGTGAACACTATTGGAGTATACATTTTTTGTTAAAGCTTTGATCCTTAGCACCATAGAAGTATTTAATACACCTAATAAATAAAGTTATTTAATTTTAATTAATTAAAATGAAAAGCTAGAGATATGGCTCAGTGGTAGAGAATTTGCCTGGCATGTGTGAGTCCCTGGGTTCAGTCCCCAGTATCACAAAAGTAAAAAATAAATAGAAAATAAACAAGTATGGCATGCAAACAATATCAGTGTATAATACTAGTGTAAATCATTTTGGAAAATAGTATGTGGACTGGATTCTGTAAAGATAAAAACAACAGCATTAGGTGTACTTTAGCAAGAAATCTATTTCTCATGAAAGCATCAGTTAGCAATTCAGTAACTACTTTAGGTGGATACTAAAGTTGAATGAATAAGTGGACATATTATAAAGAATGTAAGTCAGGTTATTCGTTGTCAGATTTAAGAAGTTAGAAACAAGGAAAGGGCAAAAATTAAACTGAAATCTATAGTCCTGTGCTGGGAGAGGGGTGTCAGCTATTTATCTTCACCTTGTGATTGCAAACTGCAGTGAATGTTTAAGGTTTTAAAAAAAAAATTACAATAAAAGACATTGCCAGTAACATCCTCAAAATCCTGCTCCTTGCTTCAAACACACGTACCCTATCATTCTTGCCACTTTCTGAAGCAGTTCTGGAAGCCCTCTTCTGTGTATCTTTAGTTACGCTGTCATGGTTACCTCAATGTTCTGAATCAATTCAAAACAATTACCTTTTGTGGTCATTTTGACTTGGGGAAGAGCCAGAAGTTGCATGGTGCCAGAGTCAATGAATACAGTGGATAAGGGCACACTGGAATGTTTTTACAAGCTTGCCTTTCCATTGGATAGCACTTGGCAGCAGAATTTGTCAGGCTTTGATCACACTTCATAAGGACACAAAAGACTTCCAGAACTGCTCCAAAAATGTCAAGAATGATAGGATACATGTGCTTGATAAGAGGGGGAGCACTTTTAGGGAGATTAATGGTGATGTATCTTTTACTGTAATAAATACTTTAAAAATTTAAACATTCACTGTGTATTTTGATCACCTCTTTCACTTTGGATATATTTATCTGTGTCTCTATGTGATAGAGAAAACATAGAAATAAATATGATATATGTGTACATGTGGGTTTGTGCACATACATGTGTTTCCTAACTCCACCAAGAGGATCTAACAGCAAGGTTACTCCAGCTCTCAGATCTCAGTTCTTAAATACTATTTTCTAATATAAAGGACTAGGATCCACTGGACAATTATTTGCTTCCAGGGTCAGAACAGGGGAAATAAAAATAAACCTGAAACATTATACAATGTCAGAAAATTAAGGAAAGATTTAATAAAATTGATGTACGTCTTTAGGAAACAGGATACAACCAAAACGAACTCTCAGTGGTTAAGAATGGAACACATGATAATTGTGCTAGATTACAAGTAATACAATACATCTTCATGACATAATACACTGACATAATAGGTGAATAATTAAATGAATGAGTGAGAAGAGGCAGCTCTTATGAAAGAATTGCCACTGCTGTAAAAAAAATAATGGAGATATAAAATCAGTAATAGGCAAGCATCCAGTAATAATTGTTGCAAAAAAGATTCACCCATGAAAACTAAAATCAAGGCATGAAAATTTGAGGAAGGATAGGAATCAAAGTTTCTTTCTCAATATATTTATGGCTGCAAATTTAAAAATAGAAGTTTGTAATATAGCAACTGAGCAGCTATTAAGCAAGTAACTGAGATGAGTATCACCAATGGACAACATGTATTTGCCTGCCAATGGGGCACTGGGGAGGACACAATACCACTTCTTGACATTCTTTCCAAGATGATTAACCTTAGAATAATAATGAGAACTTTGAAAAACATTCTGTGAAATATTTAAACAACATTTATTAAGAATGTCAAGGTTCTGAAAGACAAAAAAAATCTGAGGAACAATTACAGATTGAAGGAGATTAAAGAAATAGGAGAACCTAATACTGTGTGGGTCCTGACTGGACCCTGAAACAGAAAAAGGGCATTACAGATGAAAACTGGTAAAAGCTGAACAAAGTTTATAGTTTATTTAATCACAAAGTACTAGTATAAATCTTTTGGGTTTGATGTTTGTACACTGATTGTGTGAGCTGTGCACATTAGAAGCTGGGTGAAGAGTATGCATGAACTCCACACTAGTTTCACAACTTTGCTGCAAGTTAAAACTTGTTTCAAAGTAAGAAGTTTGAAGACAATCAAATAGAAGATGAAGAAAAACCTTAATAAAGATGGGCTCAGGTGTTTTGAAAACAGTTAAAAATTATTTAGGTGATAGGTCACTAATAACATAATCTAGCTACTGATGACTGTTTTGTGGTCATGTATCTAAAGAAATTGTACTGTTGCCTATTGAAGTCAGGTTTTAAAATTTCTCTAAGTCATGAATATGGGTATAGTTTTTACTCTTCCATAATATATGGGCTATACAGATAGTAGAACAAATGAAATATGGTATATATCATACTTGTTTCAGTTTTTTAGTTTTCATATTGGTTTGATGTCTCTGTGAAAGTAAAGTTGCTTTCTATTCAATAGACATGTTGCCATTAACATTCTCTTTAAAAGTTTTGAGACCTGGAAAACTGAAAATGTTATTACTGATTCAACATAGGCTTCCAAGAAGACAAATGCACTGATTAATCATGCAGCTGATTCCAAGAACCTGCAGATTCTTATGCTCAATCTGAACAGAAAGTATCACAAATAAGTTATGTTTAAAAGTCTCAGATTTCCTTCACACAATTAATTATTCCTACCAACTGCCAGTAAAAAACTCTTTAAAAAATAGATGCTAGACATTTAACAATTTCTTCTATCATTATGTGGGAGATTTCTAAATCCTCAAAAAAGAGCTGAATTATTTCATGCTGAAACCACACTGATAAGTTAGTTATTGGATTACTGGTCTAAATTGTCTAAATCAATTAGGAAACAGAAAAAATGGCTAATATTAAAACTCTCAATTATGGAGAAATAGATAATTTAAAATCTGGTCATTAGGCCATTAATGTATCTTAAAATTTAAATAAAAATTATGATGACCCATAAAAATTTTATTTTTGCTCAGGGAATAATACACAGAATTAGAACATTTGAAAGTTTTTGCTCCAACTAAAATCTGACAGTTTCCTTCCATTCATGTATTCCTAGCTACTGTGGCTTCTACTTGTTTTGTCTTGTTTTAGGGTATTATGGCACATTTGAAAATGAATTCTTCTCAAGTGCTACTCAAGGTGCTTTAGAAAGACTAAATTCTCTTGTGCCAAATTGTTGAAGTGGATAACGATCATATGAAAAGTTGCTTTAAAAGGCATGTACATTGGAGTCCTGACAGATATAAGAAAACTTTAAAAAATTAAGTCCAAGTAATAAATTTGTAGTGATCAACTCCCCTTTTGGGCCTGCTTTGATCAAATGACCATAATATATTGTAAGAAAATGTTTTGCATTAAAATATGATGCGCTGTCTGTTTTAAATTGACCTTATCTGAGAGTTCAATAACAACAAAAAATCATTGCATGTAGTTCCTCAGATTCATTTTTAAAGTACTGGATTTTCTCTGACATAAATACAACTAGTCATAAAAATCATGGTGACAATGATTTAGACAAGACAACAGTTCATCTGAATATTAATTGTGGTTGAGTTGACATTTCTGCCCTGTCTTCTAAGAGGTTTCGATCCTGTAGAAGGGTCAGAAGATTCACATTTAAACGTTTCCTACAATCAAAATAATAGCGACACTGTATTAGACCTTATTGGTTCGACACCTAGAACTGAGGAAAGCTGATAACAGCACCTTATCTTGCAAAGATAATTAGCATCTTCAAAGCACTTTCACATGTTTCACCTCACTGAATCCTTGCAACAACCTGGTGAGAGAGGCTCATCACAAATGCGAAAACTGACGCACAGGAAGACTTGTGTGCTTTCAAATTACACATGGACACACTCACTGTGTTCCATTGCATTGGGGAAACCAGGGTCTTGTTCTGGTCATTTGCTACTTTTTCAGGAATTGTGCTTCTCTGGAAGTAAAGCAATAGCTCTCTCTCCACACCTACCGGAAAACTCTGTCTTCTGCTGCAGCATAAAGGACTATTTTTAGATGTTTTCCTTTTGCTAATTGTCTCTCTCTCTCTGTGGGGAATTTCTATGGGTAGAATCCCAGATGAGCCAAGTTTCTCACTAATTCCCACAGAAACAGGAATGACTAGGCCATGGGGTAGTTGCTGTGGAGCCTCAGAACATCTCAGTGGTGACAAAGTGGCAGCTTTGGTAAGATCTTCACAGACCATAAAGCCCCTAAGATGCCTGGCAACCCCACTGAAAAATGGGACTCAGAGGAGCTGGGAAGGGAGGTCAGGGGATATTTTCTGGAGTCATGGAACCACTTCAGAATGCCTTGCCTGGAGCTGAGTTCTGGAAGGAATTAAGAAGGAAAAAATAAAAAATTTAAAAAAAATAAATAAAAAGAAGGCATGGAGAAGCACTCACTGGTTGTGGGCTCAAGAGGCCTTCCACATGTTCTGGTTTTCTCCCACTACCTTTGAAAAAAGAAAAAGAGACTTCTTCCGGGCAGTTGAATCTTTATTTTAACTTTTAGAAAATAGGTACTGTGGTGGGTTGGCCTGGAGAGGAAAGAAAGGAAAGATGCTCCTCCCAGAAACACTCTTACTTCCTGACAGGGAGGAGCTAAGCAGTCAGTGCTAGGTAGCCTTGAGAGGGTGAAATCAGTTTTTGGCTCAATGTCAAGGCAAACCTTCTTCCAGATTTTGTGCGGGGCACTACCTGGGGGGCTGTTGGATACTCCAGCACCTGGACTGTTCAAGCAGAAATTCAGACAGTAGTGTGGACAATGGCATTCACTGAGAAGTGAACATAATCCAGTATGAGGGGCTAAATAATAATAGCTAACACTGTTACAGCACTCATTTATAATCAGGGTTTGTGTGTGTGTCTTATCCCTCAACAAGGAGTGTGTGAGATCGATGTTATCACTAACTTTTAAAGATGGAGAAAAACAAAACAAAACAAAACCCGGAGGCACAAGAAATAATCTGTTCAAAGTCACACAGCCACTAGGAATTTGAATTTAGGCGCCTGTTTCATCTCCAGCATCTGTGCTCTTCACCACGTGCTGTATCGAAGTGTGTCCTCGAAGGTCCCATTTTTGCCCCGAGATTCCACCTAGGGTGGCATCCTGTTGGATTGGATGCCCACATACCTTGTATGCCGTGCGGATCACACTTCCAGAGGGGCACTGATGGTATCTAGAAGTGACCGGCCTGGCAGGGGAGGTCGGGACCTTCAAACCCACGGAAAAGTTCACTGGTCCTGGAGTCGCTCCTTAGTTCTTTGGGCTGGTGGGCAGAGTCTGAGCCGCCAGAATACTCTCCCCAAAGGGAAGCGGTATTGCTGTTTCCTCACATTTCCCACCTCACCCGCCTGTGCCTCGGTTTCCTCCTGGCGTCACTGCCCACTGCACCTACACTAAGCTTTGCCAGGAGACTGGAAGGCACGCGAAGGTCATGACGCTGCCAGTGCTCTGCTGCACATCCTCTTCCCGCCCAGACGCCCGAGGTGGTGACTTACCCAAGGTCACGGACCCATCCGGGAGATCCCGGAGCCCAGCTCCGCGCTCACTTTCCTTCTCCTCGCCCTCCCCAGACTCTTGGTCTCCCCACCTCCAGTCCCCCGAGTCCTTCTGGACTCCGGGCAGCCTCGGGGGCTCAGCTCCTCCTGCCTGCCGACCCCTCCCTTCCCGGTCCCACTCCGGAGTCGCCCACACTCCTCCGGGAGCCCGGGGGAGCCCGCCTTTCCCGCCCACAGAGCCCCTCTCCTCGCGCCCCGGCCGCGGACGGCGGGAACTCTGGGGCGAGCGGGCGCACCGAATTCACCGGCCCACAGCGAGTCCCGCGCGGCCGTGCCCGCCTCTCCCGCCCCTGGGCGAGCTGCCTCGCGCGGACAGTGCCCGAGGGTCACGACCGAGGCGTGGCCGGCTCCCGCGAGGGCTGTCCGCGGCAGAGCGGCCCTTCCTCCTGCCCCCCCCCCCGCCCGGGCGCCCTTGCCACCCATGTGCCAGCCGCCGCCCTGCGCCCGGGACGCGCGCACCATGGGCTCGGGACCCGGCTTCCGAGCAGAGACCGCCTTTTGGCTGGACGCCTAGCGGAGGTGGGCTAGGAGTCGGCGAACCCCACGCGCGCTTCTCCATGAGGATTCTTGCGCTTTCCCTGAAGAAAGGAGTGCATATGCTGCAGTGTCTCTGTGGAAGGAGCCTGAGGACCAGCGACAGCCTGAGCGGTGAGCCCACAGCGCTTCCCCAGCCCCTAGCCCTGTCCAGAGCCCCCGTGTGCGCGCGCGCGAGCGCGTGTGTTAGAAGCCTCTGCACTCATCGGTGCTCCGTGGAGCGCGCCTGCTTCACACCCGTCCGGCTCGCGGCTCGTGCTGGGCCAGGGCCGCGTGGGCTGGAGTAGCGTGGCGTCTCCTGCGAGAAGTTGCCGCTGCGTTCCACAGGAGAGGGGACTTTTAAACAGGTGGCTGGCGTAGCTTTGGTGTTTCTTGTGTCGTCTGAAAAGTAGACCTGGGGTGGGGGTGAGGCAAGTTCCCCCGAGTTCAAGGGAGTTCTGTCCTTGGTGCTGAAGTAGGAGAGTCCCAGTTAGCCCTGGCCTTTCTGGGGAGGAAGAGAAAGAAAATGAGATCCTTCGCATGACTTGTGATACTGCAAGTTTTAAAAAGAAAACTAACGCCAACAAAGTGATTCTATTTTCCCGAAGCCTTAAAAGGTGAGGTACTGTTTCATAGCAATTTTTTCATTACCTCTTTGCTTAAAGATATAAGTTCCCTTTAAAGCGATCATCTATTCATCGCACAAGTGCTAATTCGGGGTCTGCATTTTTTCTTCTTAAATCTGGGGGTGGGATGTGGAGGGAGAGCTGCGTTCTTCTATTGTGCCTAAGAAGTGTTTCTGTAAACATTATGGGGATCCATAAATTTCAAATAATTTTATTACTCAAAACTTCCACAACATTTTAATAGGTCTTGTGTTTGAAACTTCTTGTATTATTTTGGGGAATCTGATTCATTTGGTAATGGCACCTATTTTCACTGTTGTGGAGCTACATAAACTATATTTGGAGAGAAGAAGGCATGGAAGGCATAGAAGAAGGCGTAGAGGTTTCATTCATCTTTTCTAAAACTTTGACTTTGTGGTTACTCAGTAGTCAAGAAAAACAATGGTATTTTAAGAGGAACTAATGAGATCATTTAGCTATAGGTGAAATTTGAGAACACACTTTTAAACAGAAATTAGCGATGGGATCGCATGGTTTTACGTCTGTGTAATTCAGATTATTTAGACATTCGTTTTGTTTTGTCACCATATTTATAAATGCTAAAGTACATTGTGTCATGATATTCTAAACTAAGAGATTTCAGGTTTAAGTTTTACTCTTTGGTAATATGTATTTCAAAATGTCAGTAGAGATGTATGTTTATTATTTCATTTTTCTGGTCTACATTAAAGAAAACGTGAGTAGATTGTAATTAGGATTTGTTTCTTTGGATGTGAAAAAATTTAAAGTGTTTATTGTGTATAACAAAAACAGGGAACTTCCTCATATAACCTTAGGTAAGATACTCAAATAACGTGCAGTCAGTTTCCCAAAGAGCAAAGGTAACCTGTGTGACTGGAAAGCATAGATTGTTGCACACGTGAGACTTATACAGAGTTAAGAGATCTGGTTACAAAGCAGTATCGATAAATCATCACAAATCTTTGAAACTCATGATTTGTATCTGAAAAAGTGGAAACTATGATAACTCTTGCCTGTTTCCTATATTTGGCTTCCCCCTTGATTTAACACATGATTCTATACGAACTTTTCTGTTGTATTTATACATATATTTTTACTTTGTAAAGTAGATATTTGATTTTTGGGAACTATCACTCCAGGGGAATTCTTGTAAAGCAGTAAAGTCTCAATAATAGAATATGGAGATTCCTTCCCACTCTTTCCACAGAAACAATATAGTGTTATTTACTAAGTGTTTCCGGAATTCTACTGCCTTTGTTTGAATTATCGCTCTTTTAGCTTATGATTGTGTATAATTAATAGGGGCTTGCTATTTTTCAATTTGTGCATAAATCTAAAATATGATATTAGTACTCACCTTGTAAGTTGTTGTAAGGATTGAATGAATTAATTATAGCTGGAAATTTAATTGAACTCTTAGCATCTGCCAGGCACTGTTTTAAGGACTTTAAGCTTACCATGTGTAACATGCTCAGTATATTTTAGATATTACTATTATTGTCTTCTATTTGCAGTTGATTTCTTTTATGTGACTTGTGCCATTAGCATAACTTAACAGTGATTCTGCATATAATGTTGGTGTGCTCGGTGTTTGTGTTCAAATTGTGGTGAAGACATCAAAAACTTTTACTTGGAGTAAATTTATAAAAAATGAGCTAGATTAAGCACTCCAATTTTTAAAAATTGCCTAAAAGACATACAGCAATATTTCGAGCATTGTCGACATGTAATAACAGATTTTTATGTGAGCTATTTTTCCTTTATTTTACAACTGAAGTAAGCGAGAGTCACAGGAGGGAATGAACTTAATTTGTTGTAATAGAGATTTATTAGCAGATGATGAATTTTTGGAATTATAAATACTTCAATATTTTGTGGAAATATTATCAAATAAATGGGGCTAAGGATGTAAAACTAATGATTAATTTTAGCTTTTAAGTATAATTAAAATATTTTATTTCTCTGAACTTTCCTGTTATCAAACAATAATGTCTTGGCTGGTAACCCATTACCTCAGTCTGTAAATCCCTTATGCTTCAGTAGGATGGAGATAACATGAGCTGTCAAACCAAAGCTAGTCTTACACAAAGTTAAATTGCTTTGGGGGGCTAGATTATCAGTCTTTTATAGTCCTTTTTACTTTTCTCAAAATAAAATGATTTTTAAGCATAGGGCACCCATTCACTAAAAATGGATTAGAAATTAAAAATTCTGAACACTCTGCCTCAGGGTGTATGGTATTTCTATTAACCTGATAAATACCAAGTTTCAAGTTCAAAAGGGAGTAAAGCAGGCTCATTTTTCTCAAGAGAAGGGACTTTTACAGAGAACCAGGGTTGCAGAAGAGAAGTGGTTGAAGCAATAGCTTTCTTGCTTGCTCCTATTCCTCTGGAGATGTAGTTAAGGGAATGCAGAAGCATTCTATTAAAGAGATTAATGTTGCCCATTCTCTTCAGTTCAGCAGCCAAGACCTCTCTAATGCTGGAGAAGAGGGATTCCTATCTTAATACCTAGACTCTGGAGAAAGCTCATTTGGGCTCAACCTAAATGAATAGGGCAGAACTTTGGTAGCAAATCCCTACAACACTTGTGAATAAGTATGTAGATGTGTGTGTGTGTGTCTGTGCACATGTGTGCATGTACATGTGCTCCTTGCTTTCCTATGCTGTCACAGTAAGTTATTCCAGGAAGTCAGCCACATTCTGTGTATACCTGTGACCCTTCTATGATATTTACTAAAGTAGGGGCTTCTCAGCCTGGACATGTATGGGATTATAAGATGTTTAGAGATAGAACTAACAATCACATCAAGTTTTCTTAGTGTGGAATTGAAACATTCTGGGCTAAAATAACTCATCAGTTAATTGCATTAAACATTACTAAAACTCAGCCACTGTTTTCAAGGATTTCATTGAATCCAACTGAAAACTGCCCACTTACTGTCAAGTTTCACAGACACTTGTATATCTGGAGAGTCTGGGATCTAATTACTCAACAAGAAAGTGAAACGATCCCAAAACAGATATTTGATTACAAAATGGTTATTTCTTGTAAACCTATTTCCCAAGATAGGATCCTCTATAAAGAGTATTAAGCAATTATTTGAAGCTCCACTGTACTCATAAGTATTCTTATTACCTTTAACCTCTTTGCTTTTGCTTCAAAGAAGTAGGTAATAGATATCTTCCAAAACTGGGACAAATGAAATAAGATAATTATTATTATTATTATTATTTTGTGTGTGTGTGTGTGCCGGGGATCAAACTCGGGACCTTGCGCTTGCGAGGCAGGCTCCAGAACCACTGAGCTAAATCCCCGGGCCAATAACATAATTATTAACCAAGGACATTTTAGATTTAAGTTCAGTCTTCAGAAATCTATGAAAGCAAAAATAAATCCTCCTTTCGAAGTTGTGTATTCAGTTTTTACAAATTGTTTTAATTTTTAAATGAGTGGTTTTAGTAGGTAACTGCCTTCAATTATCCTTTTTTGTAAAACTTTATTAAAGGTAATTTATAATTTATTCATAGCAATAACTTTCATTGTAGAATCTTTTTGAGTTGGATTTTGTATCATAAGCTTAAAATTCTTTGCTATTTCAATAATACCCCAGTGGTTAAAATTAATGAGTTATTTGATATATAAAATGCCAATTATTCTTTTATGGCTCTTATCTTAAAAATATTTTTGTTGCTCTGCATGAAATTCTCAATATAAATGTCAAAAAAATCAAGAATGTTCCCTTCATTGTTGGTTTGTTTTGGAGTGGTATTAGAAAGCAAATCAATAAGTGCCTGTTCTGTGTAAATGTAATAATTATTAGGAATTTCATATAGATGTCATCTTTTTAGAGTAGTTTGAGGCTCACAGCATAATTGAGAAGGTACTGAGATACTCTCCCATTACCAGTATCCTGCATCAGAGGAGTGCATTTGTCACCATCGATGAACTTACATTGACACATCCTTGCACTTTGGGTGCAAAGTCCAAAGTTTACATTAGGGTTCATTGTTGATTTTGTGCCTTCCATGAGTCTGGAAAAACATATAATGACACATATCTGTCTTTGTATTTTCACTTCCTGAAAAACCCTCATTAATCTACCTCCTCATTTCTCACTGTCCCCTAACCCTAAAAACCACTGATCTTTTAATTGTGTCCATAATTTTGCCTTTTCCAAAATACATATACTTGGAATAACAGAGTATATAGCCTTTTGAATATTGACGTCTTTCACTTAGTAATATGCACTTTTGTTCCCTCCATATCTTTTTTCCCCCCTCCATGTCTTTTTATAAATTAATAGTTCATTTCTTTCTAGCACTGAAAAATATTCTATTGGCTGGCTGTACCACAGCTTATGTACATTTGCCTACAAAAGGGCATTTTGGTTATTTCAAATTTTGGAAATTAAGAGTGAAATTTCTGTGGACATCAATGCAAATGTTTTTGTGTGAACATAAATTACAGAGCAGCTGTACCATTTTGCTTTCTTTCCTGCAATGAATTCAAATTCTTGGTGCTCTACATCCTCACCAGAGTTTAGTGTTTTGGATGTTTCAATTTTGGGTGTTCCCGTAGGTGTGTGGTAATGTTTAAGGTAGTGGTTACTTGATTCGCTGATCCCTGAGGATCTGCAACGCAGAGAAACCCACCACGGGACCCGGGACCCTAGATGGACATTAAATGCACATGAAAAGTTAAAGCCTCTTTTTGTAAGTAGCTTTATTTTTAAGGTAGTTTGTTATCTGGCCTATTCTGACTTATATAAGGCAGTACTGCTTACAATAGTCAAACTTAAGGGAAGATTTCTGGGTTATATTTAGGATTTTTTTCTGGTCAAAACATTCCAAGTTGTCTATGATGTCATATTCAGTATATTATGAATAGATAAATTAGTTTCACTCATAGTCTTTCAATAATTGGTTCTGAAAACCAAAATATGTGGTTTTGTTATCATGTTTCTAGTAAGTTAGTGGGTGCCTTTGTCTAGTTGGTACATTTTTGTTTAAATGATGTCTGCTTCTTTACCAACGATGTAATGGATCTCTGTTGATATTCCAAGGTGCTTTGTGATTAGTCTTTTAAAGTTGTGATTTAATTTTAATGGTCTTTAGGAATCAGTTAATCTGTTCTGCTTTGCCTGAAATATACAAATTATCTTTTGATGATCCCAACCTTACTTGATAAAGAGTTAGCTACATTACCTGAATAGCAATGACAGTGTAGTATAGTATATAGTATATTTCAATATAGTATATTTCATCACTACTGCAGTTTTTTCAGGAAAATGCAAATAAGCAGTGTTTTTCTTCTTCAACCTTGTAAACTAAGATTGTGTCATTGGAAAGAAAATCAAGGTAGCACTTTATGTTGAGAAGGACTGGACTCAATATTTGCATCTGGGTCATGGACCAGCAATGGATTTGCCTGGCTCTGGATTTATGATAGCAGAAAAGAGGAAGGAAAACAGACTTTTTCCAAAGCCTAAAATACTTGCATCCTGTCAATTAACTTCCCCAAAGGTGCCTCTCCTTTCTTTCCCCTTCTTCCAAACATAGAAAAACAAACAAACAAACGAAATACGTGTTCTGACTTCAAGGGTTGCCATATATCAGATCAGCAAATAATCTAGGTTCTGTGTTAAGTAGTCTGGACCCATCATTGTTAACCATTGTTAAGTACATGCTGTCCTTACAAGCAAAAGTATAATATAAGGAGAAAAGGTAGATGCCCATAGTGAAGTAATTGCAAGGCTCAGTTTGTTTCTGTTTAATAAACCTTTATCTGATTTAATGTTTGATAATGAGAACCACTTCAAAGAAGGAATAATTAATTCATTTTAGAATTCATATTAATCTTTCGGAGCTTGAAAAGCATCCAGGAGTTCAAAAATAAATGCTGGGGGATGGCGTATGAGTGCTGTAATGGAAAGGAGTAATACTTCTGTGCATGTTACTGGAAGAATGTGTTTGAGTGAAAATAAGATGAAGATATCAAAAAAGGCAATTTTCACAAAGGCAATTATCCTACAACCCAATTCAAGCCTCCTTCACATCATCCTTGCTAAGATAGCCTACCTAGTTGTCTGTATTACACCTCTCCTCTGCTCCTTCTGCAACATGTCACCATTTGTTCACAGCCAGACATATGGTGATATATCAGCTTCTTAGAAAGTTTCAAGTTCAAGTTATATTCTGTGGTACCAGAGATATAATAGGACATCCAGGGAGTACTATAGATCCATTCTCTCTATTTCTATGGGCTGTCTTGAAACAAAGAAACTCTTTTTCTTTGTTCAACTTAGTGTACACAATTGCTATCTTTATGCCATGCTGTTTTCTTCCATTGCATTATGAATGCCATGTCTGAATATTTCTTCTAATGGCATTAAGTATAGGGCATTTGAATCTCCCCAGGTGACGATCAGAAAGATACTGTGAATCTGCCAAGACAATCTTTCTTGCTGAAATTATTTTTCTTGTTTATACATAAGCTTCTAGTACCATCCTACACTCTCCACTCATTACTGTTTATAGAAAAGATAGCATTGCAGTTGGTGTCACTGATTGCCCACGTTGTTGCTTCAATGAAGCCAGCTGGGATGCGATTGCATGGTCTTTAAATAAAACTTAGTGGCACAAAATGAATCTCTTTTTTGATGGGAGAGGGGTTGTTGCTAGCTGCATCATTTTCTAAGGCACTAATTATTTGCTTAACTTGGAGGAACTTGAGCAACAGTGAATCGTCATGTTGGTTCAGTGTGTTACCTTGACATTCAAGGACATGTGGATGCACAGCAGAGTTAGTCTTGAGGAAGCCAGCACAAACATGTAGTGATGATCCCTTCACCCTCAACCCATCTGGCACGCTGTGAACAACACATTGGCTGGAGGAAGTGTATGGGCCTATAGTTCTAGCCATTCAAAGACTTAGGCTAGAAGATTAATTGATATCAAAAATTCGAGGCATTTGTGGTATGGGCTAACCTAACCTGATAACAGTTCTGTATTCACAAACATCATGGGTATTATCTGGAAGTGGTAAAGAGTAACATAAAAAGTGTGGGTGTTGGATTTTCTAAGTCTGCCACAGTATGGAAAATGAAGAACATCAATTATTATCTTTGGCCTTTGGCTTGTGTATCTTATTTTGAAATTAGTAGGCTAGCATATCTCCTTATACTGTATAATGCAAATAAGGAAAGTAAGGCTTCTCCAGGTGAAGATCTATATATCCATGGATATTTATTTCATCCTGAATGTCTTAAAATTTTAAATGCATCCATATCAAATGCATCTGTAAAAATCTTTTTTTTTTTTTTTTTGGCACTGGGGATTGAACTTGGAACCTTGCACTTGCGAGACAGGTGGTGGAACCACTGAACTAAATCCCTGGCCCCCTGCATCTATAAAATTAAAGTGTGTAGTTATGAGGGTGTACATGTATATATCTGTGTGTGCATTGTTGACAAATGTTATTGCAAATGTATTATGCCTTACTTGTTTCTTTCCTGTAGGATTAAACAATTATTGTAAATGTTGAAATATCTGAAAATTCTTTACCAGAAGTAATTAGAAGAAACTGTTAGTAATTATTCTTGGGAAAAGATGCTTTTGAGGTAGTGGAGAAAGTGGCTTTCTCTTTTTGTTTGTGTGTGTGTGTGTGTGCGCGCATGAGCATGCATAAGTGCACATACACATATGCACTTATGAGCTGTATCTTAATGATTTGTACATGCCGACTTTATTTACATATAAATCAGAATGTAGACAGGAAGGAAATTTGTACTTTCCAAACTTATCTACATTTAAAAATATTAATGAATTTGTCATTATACACAGGATTTTCCTAAAATGACTTTAAATTACTTAATAGCATGTAATTATGAGCCTAACCACTGCCACTGGATGTTTAGGTTATACCCATTTTTCTATGTCTTCCTGTAGACTTGGTTGTGATAAATATCCTTATATAAAAATCTCTGTGCGCAGTAGGCTTGGTGAAGTATATCAGTAATCACTTTTCTTTCTCCTTCTTCGTTTTACTTTTCTCTTTAATCATGGATTCAAAACAGTCGAGAGAAATTGAACATGTCAAATGGATGGCTACTAAGTGCATTTACTTTCTTATTGGATTGTTGTAATACTAGATTGGAAAATGGTGAAACTCAAGTTTAAGAGCTTTCTTCCCAAAGTAAACCTTGACGTATGCAACTCATAGGAGGGAAGGTTCGCATCTACAGAGCTGCCCCCTGTGCTGAAAATTCCAGTCTCATCCCTGCAGAGCCCAAGTGGGAGTCAGAGAAATCTGGAATTCACATCTTCAGAGAAAGACAGGTCTAGGTGCCCGCTCCACAGCTCAGCATGTGCCCAGCCATGGGTAGGCATTCCCATGGAGACAATCCAGAACACGCCAAGCTTCACTTGTCCCATCTTGTCCCTCTGGTCGCACCCATCAGACAAGATTTTCCTCTTCCTTGGGAAGCAGTGAGAAGGGGGAATGGAAAATCAAGACTCTCTTCCCAGTGCTTTGGAAAACGCAGAAGCACCTCCTTTTGTGGGTCAAAGTGTACACGTGGAACACAGGAGAGTGAATATTAGGTCTCATAGAATAACTTTCAAAGCTATACATATGGATGCCAGCCTATATGCAAATGCCAAAATAGACCCAAATGACAAGGAGCATCTTGAGGGTTCAGAGAAGAGGAAATTTTCCGTTTAAAAGGGGGTAAGAAAAAGTGAAACATTTTGTGAGTGGTAGAAATGGTATGAGCTGAAATAAGGGGGCTTGGTTTAGTGGAACAGTTTTGTGCGTTTTCTCACACGCTGGGTGAATATGGTAGGAGAATGAAAGAACCTCTTGAGATCAGTCATGTCATTGGTGCTTGGATAATAAGAGTTCAAGGCTAACAGTGAAGATCAGATACATCATGTTTGAACTCTGGTGGTTAAATTGACCCTTAATAGGATAAACAGCTTCTCCAAGGCCATCAGGTAGTCCTCCAGCACACACTTGGGATACAGGGGGAAGCAGGACCTCCAGAGGTTGAGGAAGCCTTGCAAGACAAACCCGGAATTTATATTCTGCCTCTGGCACTCACTGGCTGTGTGATTCTGAGGTAGTTTCTTGGTTCTCCTGTGCCTCGTATATAAAATAGGGCTTAATGTTTAGGGTGATCTGAAAATAAAATGGGTTAATATCTGATTCAACCTATGAAACAATGGGCGTAGCGTCAGTGCTTAATATTTTCTGCTCTTCTTTTTCTTGCTTCTCATCCTATTGGTGTCATTGAACACCAAATGCATGCCATTAGTATATGATTTATTCTACTTATTCTTTCTCTTAATTTATACCAAAATTTGCACAAAGAGTAAATCTTTAAATGTATTTAAATTTTGATCTGTATGTTGAGATTTTCTTTATCATTTAACATAGGCCTTTATTCTGGTAAAAAGCAAATGGCAACTATATAGAGACAATTTTATTTATCAAGATGCCTACTTATTTACATAAAACTATTAAAATCACCTTAATATTCATAGAATACTTGCAAATTTTTGAATTTGATTTCATTGATAGAAACAGATCTATAATGGTCTTGGGAATTAATATCTTTAAGAGATAATTTCAGTGGTTCTCTTTACATAATTTTGGTGATTTTGGAATTAAGCATAATACCAATGCTACTTAGTAGCCCGTGATATTTGACTTATTCTTACAATTCCATGTTGCTCAATATTCAATTCTTTCCTGTGGTGGTAAAGTATCTACAGGATCAGGACTAGAGGCAAGCAAAAGTAATTTAGATTTCAACATTATTAAATCACTATAACTGAAATAATTCTTGACCTCATTAACCTGTAACTAACAAGTAAATTCACTTTCATTTTTAAGTCCTGAGAACTAGGCCTCTTCAGTAAATTGCTGATTTTCCATTCCTCTACTGAATTTCCATCACCATGTAATCTAGGAAATACTGACAGGTGCTTACAGATTCCTCAGATTTTTTCTGTGTTTATTGACATCTTCACAAACCCTTTCACTGAAGCAGTGAGGTGGCAAGAACTTTGCTGCTGTCCTCTTTCAATCTTAAGAAAAGCCAGTCTGGGTTCTTTGGAGAAATTTACTGAATTTTGGAGGGAAACAGGAGTGTATAACAGGACACTGAATGGAAATCTAAAGATGGATCTCAGCTATCACTGTTCTTAAGGTGCACAGGGCATGCCATTCCCTAGGAGAGCTCCGTGTCTCTCGCTAACCTTAGCCTGTCTTGGCATCATGAGTATTCTTTGTTCCCTCCAGAGAGACATTGAAGTTACTTCTGCTCCCATTTGAAGGGTCCTCTCCTTTCTTATTGCACATGACTGAGAATGGAGCATCCATGTCCTCTAAGAGAAATACTCCACCACAGGACGTGGTCTAGCTACTACTCCCCTAGAAAAAGCAACCACAGTAGTCATCAGTACATTTCTAAATGTTTAGGTTGCTCCACTTTAAATATCAGATGAGGATACGAGGAGTTCAGCCCAGGTACCACTGTGCCTCCCTACCATCTTTCTTTCAAGCTAGATTGCAAAGAGATTAGTCTGGCCTGGTCTTTTTGGCGTGACCTGTTCTCACAGGTTCTCAGTCTAGTATGAGAGATCTTTTAAGAATAATAAGCAAGGATTTTCAAATAGGACAGCCTAATTGCTGGGGAAAATTCTTTAATTCCTTGTGAACTTGGTTGAGCTCATAACATATACAATTTAAACCACTAAAAATATTTAATATCTCAGACAGAAGAATCTGCCATCATGGCGGGGAGGGGAATTCTAAGAACAAAGAAGAGGAAATTGACTTCTATTTGTATGATTACAAGGCTTGACAAGGTGATCCATTTAAAACAAACCAATGCCCATGATAAGGAGGAAAATTCTAATCTTTATCCCAGGGATTAAAAGTTTCTGCTAGGCAGAAAGTTAGACATTAGCAGCCCTTGAAACAGGCAGCCACACCTACTTGAAAGGCAAAGAAGATGTGATATTTTTTTCCTTTACATCCTTCCTTGATCATTACCTATAGATAAAAGCCACACAAGCTTCCGGTTTCCTACTTTAACCCAAGGGAATGTTACTTCTTCTGAGCTCACTGATAAAGTCCAGGACCAGCAGGAATTCAGATTATGGTTGAGAGTTTAGAAAAACCTCAAGGTCTCAAAACAAACTAAATAGAAAAATCCACACAGGGAGATAGAACAGTGAGCTAGGAGGAAAGAAAGAATGTTTCCTGAAAGACCCACTTAATCATAAAAATGTAACCTGGGACCCAGTTCAGTGTAGCTAAAATCTTAGTGCTGGCCCACCTTCATAACTGACAGTGTGTTCTTTCTCCTTCTGAGACTCTATCAGTTTGCAATAAACTCTACTTTTACCGTGTAAGACAGCCTAAGTGTCTTATCTGAAATCTTTCATCAAACCACAAAGAGTTGAGGTGTGTTGCTAGTTCCTTCCAGTGTCAGAGCTTTGTGGTGTTGGCACTCAGCTTCCTGGTGATACTACACCTCCAAAAAAGGTATCTGTCTAGTTGTAGGAATTTTAAAGTTCAGCTCATTGGTTCTCTTATTGTGTGAAGAGTTGGATATTTGAGGATTGGAAAAGCCAAGACATTATGGTGTTTTGCTTCTTCTATGTGTCTTTTACAATCAGCATTACTAAGACCCACACTATACACCAAGCAACAGGCCTGCATGAACCCCATTATGCAAGAATGCCTATTTTGATAAAGTTAATAGGTGAACACAACTAATCCTAAGGTGTTAGTGATATCTGAAATGTGTCGATCTTAACATTGCCATTAGTCACTTTCTTCATTGCTGAGGCACAATACCTGATACCCACAAATGAAAGGAGGAGAGATTTATTTTGGCTCGCAATTTCAACAGTTTAGGTCTATGGTTAGCAGGCTTCAAGGAGAAACAGGATGGTATAAGGGTTCGGCAGAGGAAAGCTGCTCACATCATGACAGACAGGAAGTAAAGAGTGAAAGGAGGAGCCAGGAAGGGAGACAAACCCTTCTGGGTCACATGCCCAGTGATAGGGACTGTGGGTACAGCTCAGTGATACAGTGCCTGCCTAGCATGCCCAAGGAACTGGGTTCAATCCCAGCACCACATGCCCAGTAACAGGCCTCCAACCAGGTGCCACTCCCAGCAGCAAGTCAGCTATAGGGGACCCATAACCCAAATGCCTTCCAAAACCCTGCTCCTGAGCACATGAGGCTTTGGGGGAGACATTCTTGATCTAAACCATAACACCAGTATTCTAGAAGACTGCTATGTGCAGAGTAGAGATTAAATTCTCTCAAATACTTTTTTTAGAATAGCTTTTCCGATAATTACTGTTGGCATCCATGATTGTTTGTATGTGCTCAGTTAATTGGATTGACTAACTTGCTTTCTGGGATATTCCATTATGAAATACTCTCTTTGTGATTGTAGTAGTTTTGCCAGCCCTAGTTGAGTCATTATTAAGGTTGTGTTTTCCAAATTGCAGTACTTATCAACACCATGATCTCAACTGGAAATAATGTTCATGGCACTGGAACTGAGAAGAAGGAATAGGATACAAAAATTGTTCTTAAGATTAAGTTATCATCAGGGAATAACATAACAATCACTGATGAAACTAAGCATCAGAGCAAATTGCTAACTTCCTGTCCTGCTCATTCTGGTTCTTTTAAAATAAAAAAGAGTCAAACATTACTGAGAGAAGTAAGATGATTAGACCTCATTAGATCCCAGTCCTGAATCCCTTGTTCCTCAGGTGTAAGTCCTAAAATAATTTCCATATGCATTGGTCCAGGCCATGCGTTGGTATGTGTTATGGTTTAGATCTAAAATGTCCCCCACAAACCCCAAGTATTCAGAGATGGAGCTTTTAGAATGCGACTGGATCATGAGGGGACTGTACATGGGTCAATCTACTTATGCAATCCAGCTGAAAATGCTGTTAGGAAATGGGGCTGGTCTGAAGAAGTGGGTCACTGGGGGCAAACCTGGAAGGATATACCTCATTCCCAGTTTCCTCTTTCTCTCTGCTTTCCGGTTGCTGCACTTGAGCAGCTTTTGTTCCTCATGCCTCTCTCTCCTGCTATTTCTTTCCTGGAGCTGACTGACCATGGACTAAAACCATATGACAAAATAAACCTCTCCTCTTTTAAGTTAAGAGTATTGGGTAATTTATTCCAATGATAAGAAAGTGATTAAAACAACATTCTTAATCCAAATTATGTGTAATGTTGGGAGGTTTCTTGTATCAGCATTATCATAAGGACAACTGAGAAGGATCTGAAGTCTGATTCTATTTCCTTTTGATTTCATGTTACACCTTTCCCTCCCTTCTTGGAGGAATTGTAAATGTGTGCATTTTTATCTCCCATTTTCAGTTGAGAGGGAATGATTCTTGTTTGAGCTGAACTTAGAGTGACCACGTGGGCCTAAAGCAACTCCTTCTAGAAGTTTTAAGAGGATAAATAAAGGAAAGAGCAAAAATAGACCTGAGAGTATCCAGTGACTTCAGATCTGTGTTAGCTCCACTTCCCAAGCCATGTAGGCATCCCTCAAAGTTTCCTTATAACTGAAAATACTCACCTCACTCCAAAAGCTTGGAAGTACACTCTTAAGGCAACCATGAGAACTAAAGAAACTTTGTTCTTATTGATCTCCCCACCACATGAAACTTTTTGGCATGACCACATTTCAGCAGTCCCAGTATACCTTTCTGTCATTATCACAACACAGATGCTAGGAAACAAAGGTAACCTTGTCATGAAGAGAGAGAGTAGTTATCATGTATAGAATGTGATTCAAAATACAGTATCATTTGGATGATAGCAACAATTGTTGGAATTGGGTACCCCCTATTATTTGGCAAATGAACAAACTGAGGCCTGGTAAACTTGAGATGAGTGTTCCAAGCCCCATATTTGTGTGAGGAGCCTGGATTCTTGAATCTAGTCCTTTCAAGGTTTGGTATTTGGAGACTCATGACCTAAGTTGAAACTCAGTTCTTTCATTCACTCACTGCAGGACTTTAGGCAAGCTCTTTAACTTCTATGAGCTTCAAAATCTTCATCTGTATAGTGATTATATTAATCCTTGCTTCCATCAAAACACCATTGTGAAGTCCAATCTTGTTAGAATATATATTTACTCACAATTAGCTTCTTTGGAATAAACAGTTATGTCTTTCAATAGCCATCTTGTCCCATATAAAACTTTAGTTCTGTCTTAGTGTGCTGCCTAAAAGGATAATATTCCCATCAAGCAAACAGAATGTTTTCAGTCTGCAGTATGAAATGGGATAACATTATATAAATTAAGGCATTTTGTTGATCTCAGCACAGTTTCAACTCTTTCAGTTATGACTCATAACCAGGGTCTTACAACATGTCTGGTAATGAATTCTTATATCCAGACTAACCCCTAATACTGAGAACTTGTATCCCTCTGGTTCTGAGAATGGTGAGAGAATATACACTTTATAAGGGTTTACTTCCTGGAACCTAGGGGCCTTTATAATCCACGGAGCAGGAAAAACTTATGAACTACTTTTAGATGTTGTAACTACATTAAATGCAGAGCAGATGCAGTAACAAAAACATAGCACAGACAGAAGGAAATAGTAAAAACTCATGTGAGCATTAGGAATCAGACAGATAAAGGCATCACTGTGCTCCTAGGGCTTGTTGGACCTTGGGCTCCTGAGTTCAGGAGTTCATAGTGTGGGAAGGAAGCAAAAGTATAAGCAGAAAACTCATCTTGAAGGATAAATGCTAGACTAAAGGTAGGAACAATTGCATCTCCCTCTCCAGGGTGATGTGTGTGTAGTCAGTGAGCGAGGCTTATCTGGAAAGGCTTCAGAGGAAAATGTTTCACTTTAAAAAATATATCGTAATCCACCTGGCATAGATGATGTTGAGAAAAAGCATTTAGTTAAAGGGAAAAATATGTACCAAGGCACAGGGCCAAGAAAGAGCTTGTGTTTCAAGCTAGAAAATTTGGTTATTTCATTCATTCCTTCATTCATTTATTGATGGTCTACTCTTTTCCAGTACCATTCTAATTTCTAGGGATTTGGTGGTGAGCAAAACAGTGCCTATTGTGGGAGCTTACTTTCTAGTGCAGAAATAAAACAATAAATAAATAAACAACTAGCATGCATATAACAATGTCAGATGGTAGTAAGTGCTATAAAGAAAAGTAAGTGCTATAAAGAAAAGTAAATGCATTAAGGGGATAGAAAAAGAAAGGAAGAACTCCTAGATAGAACAGTCTTCTCTGAGGGAATAGCTTTTCAATAGAGACCAAGGGAAGTGAGGGAGCAAGCCTGCAAATACCCAGGGAAAACCTGCTCTAGCTGCAAGGAACAGCAATGCAAATGTCCCCCAAAATGAATAAGCTTGGGATACTCAAGGAGGAGTGAAAATGGCCATTTGGCAGTAGCACAGTGAGGAAGTGTGGTAGGAAAGAGATCCTTTTTGGTATTATAGGTCATGACAAATAATTTGGAAATAATTGTGAAAATGATGGGATTATTGAGAATCATGGAGAATTAAACAAACTGTGATAAGTCATTTATATTTTATCATTGTTTTACTCTGGCACTGAGATTGAAGTCAGGGCCTTCACATTGAGCTACATCCTCCATCTCTTTTTTTAATATTTGAGAAGATCTTTCTAATTTGCTAAATTTCCCAGGCTGGGCTTGAACTTTTGATCCTATGTCTAAACCTCCTAATGTGCTGAGATTGCAGGTGTGTGTCATTATGCCTGGTTTAAGCCATATATATTTTAAATGTATGATGCTGGATGCAATATGAAAGTAGACCCTAACAGGGAGACTATTTAGTAGATTATGAAAGATATTTTTGTGTGTGTGAAAAATCTTAGAACAGAGTGATGATGTACCAGGTGGTGACACATGATCTATTCAGGATCTATCTGGAGGTAAAACTAACAAGATTGGCCAGTGGAGCTTGAGAAAAATAGAAGGGTCAAAAATGATGCAAGTAATTAGGTTTGAGCACTCATTAAAGAAGGATACCTTTTATTGAATGGAAAAACAGTAGAATTAGAGTCATTTTGTGTGAAAGTAACTCAAGTATTTTATTTTGAATATATGGAATTTGATGCAGAGTAGAAAAGAGACATTGTATATAAAGACACAATTCTGAAATGTAGGAGAGGCTAGGCCTGGGAAATGAACTTATGATTCATCAACATATTTGGTAATACTTAGGAGCAGGGACCTCAATTCAGTCAAGTAAGGAGTTAATATTGATGTGGAAGATACTTAGGGACTAAACTTCAGTACTACTATATTTTGCCATCAGAAGCTAAATCCTACCAAAGAAGCCCAGAAGGAGTAATTTGAGAAGTGGAGAAAATACAGCAGTATGGTAGTAGAGAACTGTCTTAGTTATTTCTCATTGCTGGGACAAGATACCTGATGCCCACAAATTGTAGGAGGAAAGGTTTATTTTAGTTCACTGTACAGGTTTCAGTCCATAGTTGGCTGGCTCCAAAGCAGGGAAGTATGCCAGAGGGGCATGGCAGATGGGAGACAGTCCATGGTAGAGCAGGCAGGAGGCACAACAGCAGCAGCAGTTGCAGCAGCAGCAAGCCTCCCTTTCCCTTTTATTTCATTCAAGCTACAAGACTATTAGTTGCCGGCACCCACATTCCAGGGTGGGCTTTCCCATTATCCACAGCCAGAACTATGCTAAACCAATCAGTGGACTAATTTAGTTATCACACACCTTTAATCCATATTCACACATCCTAGACCCAGCCACCTCCCAAAAGCCACACCTTAAAGCACAGGAGACTTCGGGAGGGACCTCTAGATACAAGCCATAACAAGGAATTAAGTGAAAAACTATCAACAAGAAATGGCTGACTGAGTCACAAAATGGCAGGATATTAATACTGTGCATGCTGAGAATGGATCAGAAAATTGAGAAATGTACAGGTCCTTGGTAAACTGGGTGAACAGTTGGTGTGAAAGTCTGATTTGAGTGGTTATATGAGACTAGAAAGTGAGAAAGTAAAGACAACAAGTATAGAACAATGTTTCTTGGTGTCTTACAGTTAAGTTGCATGGAGAAAAGAGGGAATGTGAGGTCAGAGGAGTGTCATTTTATGATTAATATTACAGCATATTTTATTGCTAATGGAATAATTGCCTACCCTTAGGAAAGCTGAGTCTACAGGAGAGGGAGGGGTTGTTGTTGATGTGTAAACATGGCCTCCTATCTTCCACAAGTTCCAGGGTTGGACAGCTGCCCTTGAGTGACATTAGCTGAGTTAAAAGTCACACTGCTTTGCCCTACACCTAACCTCTTATATTGTCAGGAAGGTCTGCTGTGACATGGGATATTTTGAACAATTCAAGGTGTGGCCTTAGTGCAAGAATCTGTTAGTTTGCAATGACAGAAGAAAGGGCTGGGAAGTTTGACTTTTTAAAAGAGTTCAGTCTCTTAGCTTTGGTTTTTCTTCTTTTGAACTTCTCTTAAAAATAGAATTAGCTTTGGAGACTGGAGGCTGCTAGTGGCTTCAGGAGCCCCTGGGTTCCCTCTAGAGCAGTGTTTACAGAAGTGTCTAGTTCTTGCTATACATGATTAGGAAGACTTTGATGAGGAATTTAAACAAGTGGTTACAAATTTAAAGAGTGAGGATCACGTGCCTTCCTGTCATGGCAGAGTACACAGAAATAGCCATGAGGCTGCCAAATGCAGCTCAAACACATTCGAGTAATGGGGTTAGAAGGACCATTACGATCTATGCTTGATAAACTAAGTTTTAGACCCAAACTAGATGTTCAGACAGTGGATTATTTGGGACAAAAAAATACTGTGAAGCGAGAATGGATCTGAAGTCCAAAGATTGGGTTACAGTTTGGGCTCTGTAATTCATATACTGAATTTTGACAAGCTTCGTGGGTTTATATAAAATTGAGCTTACTAATCCATTCCTACCTCCACACTAGAGTTGTGGAGGTCAATTAAGTGGAATATACCTTATGATTGTGAAAGATTTATGTATTCATGTGAATATATGCATATATATGTATTTGTGATGTAAAGTAAGGCTGATTAAAATGTGTATGTATGGACATTTTCTATAGTCACATATTTACATATATAAAACACACGTACATACAGTGTATGAATGAGTATGTTGGTGTCTAGCTGTCTTTATTCAGTATTATTTTGGTTAAGAGTTTCTCAGAGATTAGGATGGTTTTTGAATTATGGTTAATGAGATTGTAAAAATTATGTTTTAATATCATACTCCAATTTTTCTGACAGCAGTTTCAAAAATACAGTCAAACCCTAGAACTTCACTAGTGTCTCTGTCTGTGTTTCTGTCTGTCTGTCTGTTTCTCTCTCTCTTTTCTTTCTCTCTCTCTCTCTCTTTGTCTCTGTCTCCTTCTTTCTCTCCCTAAACTACAACTAGATTTCAATTTGTACTCCACAGATTAGGAAGAAATCATACATGAAAGAGTAAAATGATACTGCAGGTTGTACCATTGCACTCCGTGCTGATCACAAAACAATCATGGGTGGGAAGGAAGCTCTTATTTCATGTCTTGGATGTCAGGCACCAGACTGCATCTGGAAGATCAGGACTGGAGTCGGAGTGGGATTTGAAATCATGACCAAGGGAAACAGTAACATCTCCAAAAGCATTTAGGTTAGAAGAGAGGGGCTGGAGTAGAATATGATAGAGTGGTGATTTCAGAGCAGTAGAAGTGGTTTGTGTAGTCTGAGCTTGAGAGCAGCTCTGGGTTCCCCAGGCATACAAAGCTACAATCAGAGAACACACAAATGAAAGTTCTAGCTGCTTGTCACATTCCGGTAACTGCTATTGTACAGGCAGATGTTGGATGGCCGCACAGACAATGCAGAGAGATGTAAACATCTGATATGAAGCAGAAACAGATGACTTATGAGTATTCTAGCTGTAATACTCTATGGCAAAGCCGAGATGCTATGAGGGAAAGCACTAGGAAATTTTCCGAGCTTCGTGGAGTTTGGACAGGAGACTCCTGAGGATACTGAGAAACAAGGTATGCTTCTTTATGCCAAGCCATAGAAGGGATTTGGGGTTTAGTTCAGAAGGTGTCTCAGAAAACACAACCTGCCATTTCAATTCTCAAGTCTTTAGGTAAATCGCTGTCATTGTTCTGTCATTCTGTTCTCATCGACGAGGTCAGAACAGTGTCCCTGGTGTATAGCTTGGTCTCTTCTAAAGGCCAGAAAAATAAAGTCAGCCCCTGAGGTCTCTTTAGATTACCCTCAATCTTCCTCCAGGGGTCAAATTCACTGTAAAATAATCGAACCTTTCACATATACAGAGACACACACATATGCAGAGAAAGTGGACAAAGTGAGTGGAAAAGTAAGTTTCATTTAGAGGCCACTTAGTTAACAGTAAGTCCATTTGACATACTTCATGGCTAAATGTGCTCCTAGTGCAGAGTTAATGTCTTTTACATCGATTCACAGATTAATGCAGGGAGGAATTGCAGAGACAACTTAGTCCTTTTAAAGATGAGCAAATTGTGTTTCAAGGAAGCAGTCTGCTGCAGGCAGGGCACATAGTCTCGGAGAGGAGACTACCACCCGGATTCCTGCCACCCATTGTCCAGGACATTTGCATTGGTCTCCTAAGTTTGTAATTCCCACAGTTACAGGTGGAGGTCATTACTTTTAGCTTTCCTGGAAGTAACTTTATTTTAGAGCATGACATCATATCTCTACCCTCTGAATATGAATTGCAATTGTCTTTTGGAACAGACCCAGAAGAAAGCATCCTGGGGAGACTTTTCCTAAAGAGTAAACGTCCGCTAACATAGCCCAAAAATCTCTAGAAATTCACACACTTGCTGTGTAAATTGACTGTATTTGTGTGTTCCCTTATTGTTATTTTTTCTTTAATCAGGATGCTAAAAAAATTAACATCCTTGTCCCACCAATTATAACTAAAATCACTAGTTACTATCTTAGTAACTTCAGAGAAAAAACACCAACTACAATCCTGGTGCATATGTTTGTATGATTCTTTTCTAAATAATTGAAAAATATTTTGTTAGAAAATGGATGAATTAGGTTACATTTCTGTAATAACTAATGATAAGAATATCGACTTCACTTTTACTTTTTATTTCTTTGGTGTTTTTGAGACGATTTCACTATGTAGTTCAGGCTGACCTGGAACTCATTCTGAAGCTCAGGCTGATCTTAAACTCCCTGCCTCAGCCTTCTGAGTGCTAGGATTACAGGAGGGTGCCACCATGCCCTGTGTATCTCTTGACTTTTAAAATTGAATAAGGGTATGAAATAAGTGTTTCTTTTCTTCTAAATGTTGATCATGTTTCCAAATTTATTCTCATGAGAGCTGTGAGATATATAAGATATATATGAAGGTGATTTAAAGAGTTTTTGCTCCTGTGATGATACAGAAAGGCCCACACAAATATAAATAAGCATAACATTCGACGTTCAGGTGTGGGAACTTGAATCTGTGGTTGGAGTGACCTTGCTAATACTCTTGATGATGGATGATACTCTTCATTGGCTCCAGATGTTACTTGGGCAATCTGTCTCACAGATGTACCTGTTGTGTTCGAGCTCAATGCATCAATGGATATACTCATGATGGCCGAAGGCAAGAAAAGCACCTTGCTCCTATTTGAGTCAGAATTTTAAATTTCAATAAGTTTGTTTTCAGAACACATCTTTCCAAATTATGTGCATAGTTACATATTCTCCAGCCCTAAGAAGCCCTACTGTTCTTGCTGTAGTGTGTTATACAATAATTGTAATTTTTTAGGTGTGCCATGATGTGAAAAAGGCCAGCAAATATACTGTACAAAAAAGAGCAAAAACGCTTACATTGTTTTGGACTTTTTAAAAAAAACAGTTATATACCTTAACTATATTGAGACACATATGATTTCCGTGAGGCAAACATCATAATTCCCATATTTCAGATGAAGAAACTGCAAATCAGAGGTGCAAATTTACAGTGTAAATTTCCATGGCTTAAGGCAGAGCCAGGTGATGACTGGCAAGTAAAGTCATGATATATTTAATCCAGTGCACTTTCTACTACAATACAGGTGCCTTCAAAATTTCCAGTGTTCATATTATTAGATTATGAAATCAAAAAACACAAAACCTCAAACTTACTTTTAGTACATATATTTTAGGTGAAGATGTGTTGAAACAGTACTCCATTCTTAGGTGCTTACCAACGATTTGGTGAGTGGCAGTACGGCTTGACAGATGAGATCCTTGCCTTCAGAGAGATCATAGTCTTATGGGAAAGACAAGGAATTTACACATAAAAATACAAGGCAGCCTGAGATGTGTGCTGTAGGCTCAATGTAGACACAGTGTATGGAGAGTCAGGGAGGAAAAGGTTAAACTGAAAAGAAGAAGAAATCACAGGAGGACTTTTGGAAGAAGTGTGATTATATTAACGATATGTTTTTAGCGTGGGTAAACATTTTATTTTTGAAAACTCTTTAAATGTTACATATAAAGAAGTGTGTAAATTATAAGTATGCTGCTTAATTCCATTTTCCAAGAGAGCCCACTCATGTAGCTATCACATAGATTTGCAAACAGAATATTACCAGCAACCCAGTATCTCTTCTTGTATCTGCTTCCAGTTACTAACTTCCCAAGGGATGCAATTACCTTGCTCTGACAATACAGGCTGGTTTGCCTGTTCTACAACTTTAAGTGAATGAACTAATACAGCACCTGTGTGTTCACGTGCTTTGTTCAGTGTTGTTTGTGAGGTCTATCCCTGCCATTGTATGTAGCTGTAGCTGTAGTTTGTTCATTTTTTTTGATGTAAGCGTAACACATATTTTTCATTCTGCCACTGATGATCATTTGGGTTGTTTCCAGTTTTGAGTTATTATGTACTTGTCCTTTGGTGGACGTTTATATGCATTTATGATGAAAGTATCCCTAGGAATCGATTTGCTGAGTTGTGAAATATGCCTATACTGACAGAATTTTTGATGAGGAAAAATAAAGATGAAAAAGGACTTCAGTGATGGGGGAAGAAATATTTACAAAAACCCATAATGGAACCTAGATAGAATTCAGAGAGTGATAAGCACTTTGAGTGGTTGACTATATTGTGTGTGAGAATAATGGTAGGAAGAGCAATAAAGAACAAGGGAAGATTTTTGAGAAATCTTGAGGTATTTTATAGAAAGTTACTTGTATCCATTAGGCATTCAGTTGCAAGACAAAGAAGACTTCTGTAAGTATCCTAATCAGATGGGAATTGATTTTTCTCATACTAAAAAAGCCAGAAATAGGCATTCTGGTTTTCACACAAAACTCAGTAAAATCATCTAGCATCTAGGTGCTGTCTTCCTACTGTGGCAACCTTAGCATGGTGCCATGCATAGTCTTCTTTCAAATTTTCTGGTCGTAAGATAATTTTTGCAGTTTCCGTTATTAGAAATGGATTCAAAGCAGCAAGAAGCATGACAGGTAGTGCCAGCAACATGAAAGCTTTCATCGGGGAGAAAGTTTACCAAACATTCCTCCAATGCCTTCTTCTCAAGTCTCATTACCAGAAGTGGGGGAGCCCTAGCTGCAAGTGAGGCATCGAAACTGGGCATAATCTTAGTTCTGCATGCTTTATTTATATTGAACATGATCCATTGCTTAATACCAAGCACATTATTTTCCTGGAGAAAACTGGGACTCTTAGAAAAGAAATGCATACGAGATAGACAATTATATGAGTCTTCAGTGCAATGGAGGCCTCAGAGTGAAGAATCGGAGGAAGGGATTTTATGTAAAGTGCAATTTTATCTTCATATAGACAGCTAGGAGAAATGGAATATTTCATGGAGAAGATTAATACATCATTCTACTTGATAATTTCAAACTCACCAGTCCTTTCTTAATATGACTATTGTGGGCTTTATTTCATTACTATTATTATTAGCAATGCAATGAGATGAAATATAATCAGCAATTAGTTTGTAAAGTGAGTTTGCCCCAACAAATCACCAGTTACATAAAGTGACATTTACTAGCATTTCCAGAACAAAATGAAACCAAAGAGCAGGCAAGCACTGTGAGCTGTTGCAATTACAGGCAGAGTGGTGTAAAGAGATTTCTATGATGCATAAATTAAAACATGCTATCATAAGGCTAACAGATCCAAAATAGTCCAAATTTGGCCTTTCTTGTGACTTTATTTCTATCTCTAACTTAAAGCTGTTGGTTTCTGACAAAATTATTTTCTCATAAAATCATTTGAGTTAGTGCACAGGATGGCACATTGATTAAGATAGTATTTCACAAACTCAAATGCCCTACAGAGATAAAAATGGTCAGATGAGATTCTTTGTATTTTAAGCAAGTGTTAGAAATCAGGTCATTGTCTAAATTCAGGTTATTGGTAATTTATTTCCTACAAGCAGGAAATTAGATGGTTATTCAATTGAATTGAACAAAACATACCTCTGTCTCTTGTGGCTATTTGTTCATTATTTTGTTAAACACTAGAGGGGGAATGTTAATTTGGCAAGGGTTACAGTTTTTCTGTACTGAGTAAAGCTAAAGAGAAACAAAAGCATCACAGTTGTGTCATCTGCTTTGTAATGTTGATAAAGGTAATGCTAATGGGCCAGACTTCAGTTGCATACTAAGCAGAATGAATGCCAGTTCTGTTCAAGAAGTTTTATTTAGGGAGAAAAAGAGAAAAGGAAGGTGCATGTGGTTGGATGGCACAATTTAGACCTGGGGTCAGCAATGTTTGGATAGCTCTATTATCATGCGTGGTTATTAGTGATCTGTAAAACATTTCCTTAACTAGGAAACTTTCCCCAGAGTATTTAATAATTTCTTAAATATAGTGCCCATATACCTGTTTCAACAGTATGCCTAGAAGCAAGAGAAGCCGTGGTTTTATCAGAGGTAATTAATGGTAATTAATGTCTTATCCTGCAGGATGTTACAGATTTAGAATACGAACAGATTTAGGAAAACAACATGTGAGCTAGAAACCATAGCTCACAGTTAAGCAATTGGTGGTATTTGGGGAAATACGTGGTAGAGACTATGTTTCCATTATTTTGGAGATTGTGTGGCAAAGCACAACTTGTTTTCCATTTTGTATCTTCACATGTACAAAGCCTAATACTGCACTGTGAGTCCAGTGACCTTACTTTCATCCATAGACAAAACATTTTGTGAGAATCTAACCATGTACAATTGTTCTACAGACTGGAGGTAGAGCAGCAAACAAATTTGAATATCTGACCAAAATCTCTTACATTCTTTTAGAAGCATTTTTCATGACTTAACTTCGATGTACTTTCCAGGAAGATGACAGAACAGAGAGAAAACTAAAAACAGGCTTTAGTTAATCTCAACCCAAGAAGTTGCACATAATGTATAAGAATAATAATGCATGTCTTTGTAAGTTTGTAGTTAGATTAGAAAGCACATTAAACATTACTTATTTTATTCTGAAATACTTGACTGTATATGCAGTACTCTACCCCTCCAAGGACCCAGTGATGACTTGAATAGCAGACGTAAACAGTGAAGAGTTCAAGTGTGGGCATCTTCAGAGAGAAACCTTGTAAAACACATGAGCTTGAGACCCAAGATAATGGCTCACAGAACCAAATCTAAGGAGTAGAGTACAAATGAGCACTGAAACAAGATGAGTTGATGTTTCATGTCTTGGTGTGGTCTTAGAGGAACACATAGCTGAAGCAACCTGGGGTTGATAATTGAAGAAATGTCAAGTTAGGCATTATCTATCCTAAGGACTTGAGGCAGCACAGGACACAGTCCCTGAAGACAGAGGCAATAAAGAAGTAGAGAATTGTGATCATCAAGAAATTACAGCGCCTTCCAAATGGAAAAATGGAGCAGCTATTGTTCAGCCCCAGTCAACTGGTTTTGGGTGGGAATGCAAGTCCAGTGTTTCTGAATCTTCAAGAAAGTTTAAAACTCTTCAGAGATGCAGAATATTTTATGTAAAGAATTACGATTTTAATAATTTTTACAACTGAACTAGAATGTAAGACACACATAAACACCACTTTGGATCTGGCTCCTTTGAAGGCATCTTTGGCCAAGAGCACGTGAGGCTCTTTCCTTGTCTCAGAGTCCTCCGTGTTCATGTCAGTGGTACATCTAACCATTTAACTGCTTCAACCTGAGATTCTCAAAATGACTTACTCAATGGCTTCCTGTTCCACTAGAAGTAAAAAAACTCCTTAGAATGCCTTCCAAGGCTCTGCATGGTGCTTCTTGTCTTCCTCTCCGAGTGCAGCTCTTAGTACTCTGTTTGCTCACTGTTTCCAGTCACACTGGTCTTTTACCTCCTTGGACACACTAAGCATCTACATTAGAGAATTACAAGTTTTTCTTTCTTCTTCTGGAGTCATAACATTTGCCACCCACGTCCATTTTGTTTGCATGGTGCTCCCTTTTCTCTGGGAATCCTCTTACATCCTGTGTCCTCTGGGAGGGTCCCACAGACCCACTAATCACGAGTAGTCCTCCCAGTTATTCCATTTATTAGCCTCCTCTACTGAATGTCATTGGAATTTCTAAGAACTTATTTGTTCCCTTGTTAATTATCTGTCTCCCTCATTTGATTATAAGCTCTCTGAGGACAGGCAACATGTTTGCCTTGATCATCTATAGAACTCCAGTGTCTAACACCCAGTAGCCTTTTAAAAAATATAAATGAATGGATGCATCCCTGTATGGGAGGACTTGGAAGTTGTGTGTCTCTCATATGTTGGTTTGCCTCTGTTGATTCTTTGGACCTAGATCTTAGAGTGGTGTTCCTCAAATGTAGCTAAAGTACCTACCTCTTTAAATGGAAAATATGTTAATGGTTACCTAGTGTGAATTTAAGTTACTCTATTATGTATTCCATATATGTTACATTGTTTATGAAAGTATGAAACTTGATTTACAAATTGAATTATAAACACATCACACAAAAGCAGTTCAATTCACATTAATAATATTGACTTAAAGCTATGGGTGATGTTTTGATAACATAAAATGGCTTCATTGTAGAACACATTCAGATACAGTTCTATATTTAATGTTTTATGCTTTTATTTAAATAATGTTTGTACAAAGAATGTTGTGCTTTCTTTTTTTTGTTAGTCGAGAATAATTAGACATATTTAATTAAATCTTTTATTATAGGAATCCTAAAGATCTAAATTTAATTATATCACTCCAAATTTTTTCACTTGAATACAGTTTCTAGGGCAACATTAATGCTACATTAAAGTACTATGCAAATTAAAAGGAGAGTTGTAGAAAAATAAAATTTTCATTGACTATTTCCTCTATTTGTACTGTGGGAGAATTGTTATAACAGTGGTGTACTCAAAGCAAGGACTTTCAAAATATGATGCTTGGGCCTAAATACTTTTGAGTTTTCACAAGTCAGATGAATTCTGTATTTTCTTAATTTAAATTACTACATATCATAGTTTACTTAATGCACAGGGAGTGAAATAGTTTGTGGTAAATAACTAGAAACATTGGTTTCAATATTTAGTCATAAAGTCATTGTCTAGAAGCAAGTGCTTTACAGTATGTCTCCTTGAAAATATGCATACAAATACACACACACACACACACACACACACCCATAAACACATTTTGTATGGAATACATTTGGTGAATAAATGTGTGCATACATACAATTTTTCAATTTTTAATTTTCCATGGACATTCCTTTCTTTCCTCTTACTTAATTTGAGAAACTGAGGATTAGAAGATCCAATGTGTTTAAATTCCTTGGAGTGTAGAAAGTGGAGGTCTAGACTTGTCTTGAAACAGGGAGATTTGAAACAAAAAACACGAATAAGGAGATGAAACATCCCCTAGAAAATTTACTGTTGTCTTAGAACTAGCTCTGGTTTTGAGGAAAGGCCAATGTGTCACACATTCCTGGGGTTCCTGCGGTGGCATTCACAGGGCTTTTTAGAATGGGGCTCCCTGCACCTTTGCAGTGTGATGCTGTCCATCCAGACAGGGAGAGCATCGGACACTCACTGTCTCCCGGAGACAAGCTGCACTATTGTCATCCTGCCTCTTCCTGCTGTTTGCTTTGCAAACAAAGATTCTATCTCGCAGAGATATTCACATCCTGACAGCGACCTCCTGTATATTGGAGTATTTCAACCATAGAGTAACAGGTTGTATTTTGGCATTGAGGGATGAGGAATGTGAGGACTGTGGCCAGGTCACTTATAACTTCATCACAAATCAGCTGGACGGAGAGACTGCACAGTATTTGCGAGTCTATGTTTGTATCATGTTTTACAGCAAATTCTTAACTAATAACACACATATAGTATCTATAGGAAGATAGAATCATCTCCCTTAGATAAGAGGAGCATCTGGTGGCTAGATTGATTCTCTTGTGCATGGAGGTTAGAATTTTTTTTACCTTGGTGGTGATCATAGAGAGCGATCTCTTGGAGAACACTTGCTCTGATAGTATCAACTCTCCTCAGAGTACCTTCGTCTTGGATTCAAGACTAAAACAGAATTTGCCATCTCATCTGTTTAACTAGGGCATATCTGAGGTTGTAGTCACTTCTCTCGGGGGCATAATTAATTTCCCCATGTTTAGGCTCAAGTTCTCGGATTTGCTTTTAACATCTCACTTTTTCTTTGATACTACTGTTAGCATATGATCAATACCTTTTCTCTCTAACATTCATGTTATGCTACAAGTGACTTCTCCAGAATGTAACAAATTCCTCATATTTACAGTGTGAGGATTAAGCTTTAAACATGCTCAACCTTAACAATTCTTATTTTCTACCAATTGTCTAGCATGACCCATGTGATTGTTACTTTGCTGCCTCTGCCACAAATGAAACACACTTTATCCTCTAGGCTACTGATTGTATTTTTTTCTACCTGTAATGCCTTTCAGGTTACTCTCAAGTAATCCAAATTCTATCCTTCCTTCAAGATTTTCCTCAACTACACTTAATATTTGTTGGCAGTTAGCACTGGAATGATTATTCCTTCATTTTTATTCTTCTCATCATTGCACAATAGTTTATAACATTCATTCATCCCTGTATTGTAAGCCATTATTCTCCTTGTATTATTTGTGTCAATGTAGTTGAACTGGTATTTACTAAAATACTTATTTGTGAATTGCCTCCTTTTAGCATTTTAAGGAGAGTTATCATAGAAAATTTTGCTCCTGAGGGGTTAGTGGTCAGTAAGAGAAATAAGATGCTTTCACATGTGACCATTATGTAATGTTTTCTTTCGTTTTACTTTAAAGGGCTAATGAGTTACAAATAAAGGGCTACAGGGAAAAATTTCAGAGAATGAGAGGTTATAATAAACAGTGCTATGTGAATTCCCATAAAGGAGATGCCATTTGAACTGAGATTTAAGACATTGGTAGTCAGTTAAAATAATATTCATTTATATAAAAACATGCATACATTGGGGAAAGAGAGAGAGAGAGAGAGAGAGAGAGAGAGAGAGAGAGAAACTTAAAGCCTTAGAGGAGGAATGACAAGAGCAGGACATGGAAGTGGCTAAAATATGAGGACACAGAGCACAGTGTGTCCAGGAATGCTAGACAGTAGGTTTGTAGGCAAAAGGAATTTGCAAAGGTGTGTAGTAGGACGTGAAGCTAAAGATATACTGAAACTGGGCTGTAGGTTGCAGAAACCATGAATTCTATTCTCAAATATGGACTTTATTTTTGAGACAGTAGAAAGTTCGAAGCTTTGCTTAAGAAAATGAGTCAGTGTTTTATGATGCAGTCTTTATCTTTCTGAGTTGGGTACTATACATTTGAAGGAAATCATACAATAATAATTATTTAAACTCTTTCTCAGTATCTCACACCTTCCTCTTAGTTTCCTCTGAAAATTATAGTGTCATCCTTTTTTTTTAATCTTTCTGAGAGGGGTAAAATTTAGTTTAAATAGTTTTCACAAGGTCACACAGCTAAATGATACAAAGTCAGGAAACAACAACCCATACTTCTCCACACTTTTAATCTTTACTGGGGTACTTGCCCACTTCTCAGCTGAATTTTTAGGTTTCCGGTAAAAGTTAGATCCTAATTTGTTTGTATGTATATAATTTTCCTTATATATATTTTGCTTAGTTCCTTTTGGATTCCAAAACACAAAGGTTGCAACCTTTTCTATGACTGAGGTTCAAGATTGGAATGGGGAACCTCGTAGCCATCTCTATGGTGAGGTGCAGCGTCCTTGTTGCTCTCGGCAGTGATAAGATTGCTATGTGATAAAGGTCCAGTGTTAAGCTCTTGGGCCAGGAATCCCCACTAGTTGCAACCTCAAAAAGCCATCTTCTGTTCTTCAGATACCTCTTCTTTAGTTCTTATTTTAGATAAATAAAAATATACATGAATACTCAGCAAGCTTTAATATTTAAATTCTCAGTCTTTTAGTATAGATCTTGTGAAGAACTGAGCAATATGCATGGCATAGTAGTTACCATGGTTTGGATCTAAGGTGTCTGCCAACAGCCTCATGTTTGGAAAGAGATTGGATCATGGCAGTGCTATGCTCAACAGTAGATTCATTCATGATGGATTTAGTACTGAGTGTACTGTTAGGGCGTAGAGCCTGGTTGCAGTTGGGTCACTGGCAGTGAGACCTGGAAGGTGTATTCTTGCCCCTGGCTGTTCCCTTCTCCCTGTGCTTCTTGGCTGCCATGGGTTGAGCAGCTGCCCTCCACTGTGCCCTTCCACCATGTTTTTTCTGCCTTGGATCCAGCTAGGTATGGACTAACTCCCCCCAAACTACGAGCCAAATTAAACCTCTCCTCTTTTTTAAGTAGTAAGTATCCAGCAATAGGAAAGCTGGCGAATACAGTGATAAAAGTATTTTTGGGCAGAACTGACAGAAAATATGATGTGGCCTGGCTAAAACTTCAAGGAGATGATTTGGCTTCTCTTACTGGATAATCTAGAGGTATATCCAATGTCAGGACTGGGTGGTCAAGTGGCACAACTCTCATCCAGAACTTGGTTTTATTTCTCCTTTTGCTCTGCCATCTTAGAGTGTTTCTGGCTTCAACCAGAGGCTGGCTCCCCTCATGGCCATGATAGGAGGCTGTGGGAAACAAACAGACCACAGCTTAGGGCAGTGCAGGTACCATGAAACAAAAGAGATGTCGCTGAGGCCAGATAATCTCTATGGTGATTCATTGGTATAGATCTAATTCACCTTAAACAAATAAGGCAAAGAAGAATGTAGTTATGGGTGGAGATTAATTAGGACTTACCTCAAACCAGAAATACTGGTAAGGCCTGTACAGACAAAATGGCTGCCCACAAGAAAATATATCCACTATAATCAGGATGAATCAACATTTTAAATCTTGCAAATCATTTTACTTCTCCCAATTTCTAAAAAATATGTTAACATACCCTTATATGATATTTATTTTAAAAACTTCTAATGAGGCCATTACTCAGCAAGCTCCAGAGCCCTTAAAGTCAAATTTCTGTTTTATGCTATATTCTGAGCAAGACATGCCGCAAATGAAATATTTTACCTGTCAGTTTTTATAGTTACTTCTTTTGGGAGGAAGGCTAAATTCAGCATATTTTTTTGAAAAAGTAAACTAAATCCATTAACCAGTGCTACTCTCTTCCATCCTTGCCTCCTTGATTAGATCTAAACAATTATAGTGCAATCTCCTTTGATTTAATTTTTAAATGGATATTGGAGTAATTAATCTGTGTTAGCTCAGCAGATAAATGAAGATAAAACTTTGATCCATCTCTCGATGGATAACTGTCACAAGATAATGCCGTTAAGCTGGATTTGGATTCCTTTCTAAGTTTCAAAATACATTGAACATTGAGCTATCCTTCAATTTTTATTGTAGAGTACATCTTCTGTGGCACTGAGAGTCTAGATGACTTTTGCTGTGTTCCATTTTGATGATGCTAGGGGCTTTGGACTGGAACTTTTTAAGATGTTTCTGTAAGAAAGCATGTTTAGAGACAGCATGTTTAGAGCAAGTTTAAAGAGTTGTCTCACTGTGAGATACTGCTTTGCAGTGAACAACTTTGTAACATGGCTTATTTCATTCTTACTGTGCCTGGCAGCATCATTTGGCTCTCTTGGAGGGAGGACTGGGTTCTCTAAAATCAACATATGCTTTTCTTATTGACCACACAGCCATCAGGTATCTTTTGTATACTGAGTGATCTTCCAGAATCAGCCACATTTTTTATACTGACAAACAGTATCTTATACAAAGAATACACACAGTATTCTTATCTTACTGGATCTAGAGGAGAACTGGAGGAGTTTAATGATGAAGCTGAAAGAAGAGAATACCAACTGGAATGTTACAATTGTTCTATGAGTGATAAGCGGGATTTGGGGGCAAAAAGTGAGAAGAATGAAAAGGCTCCTTTGCAGAAACTTGCAGTTATTTATTTTCTCTTTATTCTGTCTCCGTTGTCATCAACACTTAGAACACAGCACCGAGGTGATTTCAGCTGGGTGATCATCAGAGTCTTTAGTTCCCTTTCTTTATCTCTACCACCACAGAAAATAATTCCACTAGCTCATGCCACAAATATACACAGGTCACTGCTGTCTTCTCTGCTACTGTCCTGTCACCATCCACGTGGCAAACCAGAAAATCTTTCTCTCTTCTCTTTCCCAATCCAAATTCTGTCTTTCAGACTCAGGCTGGCTTATACCTGTGCCATCAACTACCTCCCTCAAATTGTAGTTTATAATAAATTCCCAATTTTATGTGTGACAGTATATAACTTTTTATTCTTTAGTGCGGCTCTTCTTACTCTTTAGTCAGTTTATAAATATTATGAGCCTATCGTGTTCTGGAGGATGGGAAATGTAATTTAAACTTTGTAATCCCCAAGTCCCCAGAACTGGGCAGATAGGAACACTTGATGAAAATGGACTGAAGGAAAGAGGAGGATTTCATGTTCCTTTTTCTGTGTGACAACTAAACAAACAAAGTAATAAATAAATTAAAAAGTAAACCTGAAAGTAGAAGAGGAAGTATGGGGGACTGTGATGGGGTCTGGCGAATATTAAGGTAGAAGAAGCCTGGATGGATATGGTCACGTCAGGATGTAGGCAGGTATGAAAATATTACAATAAATTTGTACAATAAAAAATCAATTTGTACAATAAAAAATAAAAATAAAAATGGAACAAATGAACCAGGCAACATTATGATGAGAAAAATAAAAGCATAAAACATGGTCTTGTTTTATGAGGTTAATGGATTTATCCTATTTTTTTCCTCCCTGTTGTATTTCTATTGACTACTCAGAAGCAAGGAGCATGGTTTTCCTTGTTTTGCTTTACTCAGGGAGTCAGGAAATTTATATATATTTTTCATATTTTTTTTCTTTTTGGTGAAAGATTAGCTAGACAATTCTGAAGCTCTCTCAATTACTTTGAGTTGCACAACTGAAATCAATAAGTTAAATCTATGTAACTAAGACTACATGTGACTGCATGTGACTTTACCAACTCACGTGGTGCAGTGACATCTCCCCCAGCGTTTGGGGCTGTGGGCGGTGGGTACCTACCCATCCCACTGCTCTGTCTCTTGAGCTGAAGGACCCTGAATTTGGAAGGATGCTGGTGTTAGACTCTAAACACAGCCTCTATTGATGCTGACTCCCCTGGCCTTGAAAGGGAATAGGAAATGGGAAAATTCCTTTCAGACAGAGTAGGGAGAGAAAGGGAGACCTAGGAGTATTGCCCAAACAAAAAGGATGTATTTCCTGTATCCAGAAAAAAACAAAATGGAGGGGAGAGGGAGAGTTGTCTAAAGACAAGAACACACATCTGCATGATGTTTCAGAGTGTTTTCCGCATGAGTCTTTTAGGCTTCCGTAGTTTTATCTACAAGTACAACTAGAGCTTTATTTTGTTTTAGTAATGTCTCATCTACAACAAAGTAGGCTAAGCAGGTTCTGAGCAAAGAATACTTTTTCCTTCTTTTTAAATTTTTATGAGGCAGGCTCTCACTGTGTAGTCCAAGCTGGCTCACTATATAGTCCATGTTGGTTTTGAGCTCATGGTGATCATCCTGCCTCAGACTCCCCAGTGCTGGAATTACAGGCATGTGACACCACACACACTTGGCCTGAGGAAAGAATACTTGTAGTAAGAATTAAGATACACAGAGTAACATCAAGACTAGGCCAAAACATGTTGTACACTTACAAGAATATGAAGAACTGTTTCTTTTCAGTTTGTGCAGGTCAACAGCTGTACTGCAACAGTAACTTAATTGTGCTATACAACTAAGGAAAGTCTATAATAGTAGTGGGAAAGGTGCATATTTTGAATTTTCTAAACTTTTTATTTCTTCCAGTGTTTTATCTTTTAATTATTTGAAGAATGCTGGTCTGCAATCCAATATTTGTAAGTTCTGTCTAAATCTCAAGAAGATGAAAGCTCTTAATACATGATAAAAAAAATGTATGTGAGAATGAATGATTGCTTTTAAAAGGTATCCTTAGGAAATAGTGTTAAATATTGGAAAGTATAATATGAAAATCATCACATTTATCTAACAATTGACATTCTATTTTAACATATTTTTATTCAAATCTCAAAAGAGTATTTTGATGGGCAGTTGGATTGTTTCCACGTTTTAACTATTACAAGCTGTGCTGCTATGAACATAGGTGCACATATATCACTGTGGTGTGGTTCTTTTAATTCTTTGGGGAAGATACCCAGCAGGGTGTAAATAAGGATTAAAAGATATAATAGATAATGTGAAATAGGAAGAAAAGGTGCAAAGAGGAAGGGGAAGTGGGAGGGGTAGGGGAAAGGAAAGAAGGGAATGGAATTAATATGATAAAAAGAAAAAATGGAAACAAAGTCTTTGTAGATAGGGAGGGGTGGAGGGGTTGAAGGGAGGGTGGGGGAATGGGGAAAAAATAAGAACCAAGATGGATTATGTAAAAGTGCAAATTTCCAATGATGGATGTCATTATATTGTATACCTAAAATGCACCAATAAAAATAATTTTAAAAATAAAATAAAAAGAGTATTATGAGGCAAAAGAAAAACATATAGTGTTATAGTACATTGCCTATAGCCAGGAAGGGGTCTGCGTTCAAATCTTACTGTATCATTTTACTTCTCAGGTTGTTGGGATAAGGGAGATAAACGTGGTGCTTAGAAAGTTATAATTGTTTGATATGTATTTCTGTGAGAGGTTAGAGGGGGCAAAGACATTTTCTTAAAAGGATTAAAAGACTTGCCCAAGATTAAAGAGCCAAATGAAATGAGATTCCAGACCTACTTTTTACCAAGGGCATCAGTAAATCATAGGTATGAAAATATACGCTATGGATGCTCACCCGCAGAAGCAGTGTCTCAGGAATTGAATCAAGTATCTAATTAAGTGACAGAAAGTATAGTCGCTTAGATTCTGATTGGGAAGCATCCACATTCCTGTTTATGAGAACTTTCTATTATGTCACGCGCTTGAAAATTATGATTGATCACATAGCATACTAAGCTATTAATATCAATATGTGACTTCATGTGAAGTTAATGTTTAATTATCTGTGCTCAGTTGGCTGCTATGACTAATGGCTGGGTGAATTTTCACACTAGATCAAATTACCCTGTGTAAATTGAGCTATCCTTGGCTTTCCTCTCCTCGCCCCCACTTAGCATCCCAGTCGCTGGGACGCTTATATTGAACTACAATAAATGTGAGTCTGGTGTTTAAAAACAAATATAATTAAGCTACGTAATCATTGGAAATAGCATCTTGTGTATTGGTAATAATAACATCCTGTCTACTTACTCTTTATCTCTATTAATGTAAGTAACTAAACAATATCTGTAAACCTCATTGCATAGGGTTTTCTTAATTCTTTGGAAGACCTTGAGCCAAACATCTGCCTGGGCCTCTGGGTCCTCCCTCCACTCTTCTGACTTTGCTTTTTGTCCCGGAAGCTGGCCTCACTGGATTCTTAGAGGTCTTTCGGTGTCTCAGGCTGTCTGTTGGGTTGTTGGGAGGTGAAAAGGGAAGTGGGAGGTCAGAGTATTTATTTCTCTAGTCCCTCCCATGTGCAGCCGGCTCTGGCTAGCCATCACAGAATGCCGCTGCTCCTTTCTGGTGGCCTGCATAGCACAGCTTTCTCTTCTGTTTTGGGTAACACATGCTCTTTTTATTTTGGTACCGGGGATCGAACTTGGGACCTTCCGCTTGGGAGGCAGGCGGCGGAACCACTGAGTTAAATCCCTAGCACCCACACTGTTTTTATTAGAAGGCAGCCCAGCTCTGCTGGATTAGCTCTGACTCCCTGTGTGTTTCTTGTAGTATCTCGACAGCTTCCTCTCCCTTCTGTAGTGAGTTCCTTTGTAAGGAAACCCTCCTCAAATGGTGCTAATGGAAGGGTGCCATATATCTATCTCCTTCCTGGATCCAGTGGGATACCAGCATCACTCATTGGAAAGCACTCAGTAGATACTTGCCCATATATGGCTTCAGCTATGTCATTGTTCCGATTAGGAGCTATTCAAGAGTTCCGCATTGGTTTCAACAGTACAAAAATCATCCAAGCATTTGGCTGTAGTCAGTCTTTCTATGTCTCACTGGCCTCCTCCATCCCACCCCCAACCCTTCCATATTGGGGATTGAACCCATGGCCTTTGCACTGAGTCACAGTCTCAGCTCTTTTAACTTTTGTTTTTAATTTTGAGATAAGATCAGAATCTTATGAAGTCAGTTAAGTGACCTGGCTGGACTCAAACTTACAATCTTCCTGCCTCAGCCTCCCATAGTATTGGAATGATGATAGTCATGCCTGGCTGTATCCTCTATTCCCGAGAAACTTGACTGCTTCGTACTTGTCTGATTCTCAGTATGGTACCTTGGGAAAGTTGCTCTAGTTCTTCAGATCCTAAACTGTGAACTTTTATTCAGAACTTTTGCATGGTGGTAGGTGCTTGTGGCAGTCATTCTGTGGAAAGTCAGAGTTGGGATTAATACCAGCAAAGTGAGCAGGCGGCATACTATGGATGGCTTTGAGCATTTTAGACGGAATGCCATTGATTTGGGCAGGCATCTGATATTTGTCAGTGCCCCTCTGGGTGGTGATAGAATGATGAGCCATTCATCAGGGGTTGTGGGGAGACCTGAGATTCTAGCTTTGGAGCCCAACAGCTGGGGTTCGTGTCCAAACTCTACCACTTGTGGGTGGGGGCTTCTGAATTCCATTTTCATCTGAAAACAGAAGTAAAAGTCTTCACAGATTGCAGGGAGAAGTAAGTGGGATAGTCACTGTGGTGAGTCATTCAGATAAGTGGATACAGAAAACGCCTTTGTAATTGTAGCTATTACTATTATTTCTTGCATTTTCCTCCCCTTTAATGCATTAAAGGTAAGTATGTGGTCTTTGGGTTCAAGGTGCAGGCCATCAGTGGGAGCCCTTGGTCCAGGCGAGTGACCTTGGGTCTGTCTCATTGCTCTGTACCTCTAGCTTCCTCACCTTCAGCCTTAGATTCTCATGGAATCAAATAATTCTATTTCTCTTCTGTTCAATGATAATTTGGGGAGTTACAGGCTGTAGCCCTATGTGCTGAATTGTGCATGCTGTTTTTTAGCAGGATTTTATCTATCTGGCTACCTGTCTGTCTGCCTGCCTGCCTTCCTCCCTCCCTACCCACCTAATCTACTATCATGATTTTAAGGTTTCAAGTATAGTCATCTTCTGGAAGAATATTTTCTGCCTATTAAGTCAGGACCATATTTCAGACAGGTAGGAGCTGTATTTTGTTCCTATCAAAAACATAGGAATTTCCCTATCACAAGAACGGCTTCTGGGATGATTTGTAATTTTTTCATTCCTTAGTCATTAAAATATCATGATTTGAAGAGACTTAGTTCAGAATCACCAGGCCTTTCCTATTGATGCTATATAGGATCTCTGACCCTTTTTAGTTAGTTTAGCTTTATAATTTTCCCATTATGGGTAGGAACATCTTTGAATCTGTGCTTTCCTTGTATTGTCTGCATTTATTTAATCATTTCTGGGGAAAGAACTCAGAAGTGAGCTGATGTTCCAACCCTCCAAGGTTCATAGCCGTATGTCTTATGCTCCTTTTTACACTAAAAGATGTAGCATGTTTTGTAAATGCACCTTACCTGTTTGTATCTCAAACATTCAGTTTACAGATTAATGTGGAAACTTTTTCTCTGGTGAGGGTGGAGACTCTGGGAATGCTTAGGAACAACAACAACAACAACAATTTATACTAATTCGGAGCTACAATAAGTCGCTGACTTGTGGTTTTCTCTATGCTCACAAGAGCCTCATTCTTAGAAACCCAAATTCTTGGATTAGATCGATTTAATGTCTTGCTCTGTTTTGGGTTCTCAAACCAATACTTGAAAGCTACTTTATTCAAAGTTGTATGCGACAGTATTCCTAAGTTACAGATGTGGAGCCTCAATTTGAATTTGCTTAAGCAAAGAAGAGATTTTTAGAAGGGTACAGTAAGTACCAGGATTGCTCACAGGGGGAGCTATGAGACTGTGTTCCATATGGGATTTCAAAGACTGGCGAAGGACTCGAGAGCTCCCAGAACATTATTTCTCCCTGCCTGGCTCGCTTTGTGCTCTGTTCTTCATGCCGTTTGGACCCAGATGCAGTTAGTGCACCCAGAAAAAATGGTGGCCATCTTGTCCAACCACTTCGGTATGTAAAAATGCAGGAAAGACCTCTAATCACGGGACATGTGCCTGCTTGTACAGTCACTGTGACAGAGAACACGGGGCACTGTAATGAACCAAATCTGGGTTGTGTGCCTGCTTCGGTGTCCTGGCAACCCATGTCTCCTCCTTCTCCCATAATCATCACTGCCCCCGCGCACCCCAGAACAGGGCGGGTTGCATTGGCTGGGAGTAGGGGAAGAGATTCTGGACTGACGAAAACAACAGGTGTCCAGTACACAAAGGAAAACTGAGTTCCAAAGTTTTAATTTCTACATAGTTAAACAAAACCTGTTTTGCCTTATTGAATTATATTCATTCAGTGATATTTATTTAGTATTATTTTGTGCCAGATTTTAAAACACAAATATGACATGTTCCTGAATTTAAACCAAAAAAAAAAATTTCAAGAGTTTGCCCTGGGTATCAGGTTCCTTTTATGTTCTGTGTAATAATCAACTATAAGCTCAGTGGCTTACAGCACTGTATGCTTAAATCACACTCACATATCACGAGTGCTTCCAGGCATGGGGGTCAGCTCAGCTCTGGTCTGTGTCTTTTCACTGTAGAGCCTATGGTGGGAGACATGTCCCTATCTGAGACATGCAATTCTCCTGGGAGGGCAAGTGCAAAAAATCCTTGAATAGAGACATGCAGTTACTTTAAAAGCCTCTGTTCAGTTATGGAAAACATCTGCGCATAATTCTTTGGTGTGATGCATGCCATACAGCCAAACCTAAAATCAATTAGGTAGGAATATGGTCTTTCCCACAGAATACATGAAAAGTCACCATGGCAGTGAATGGAGTAGTATAATGCCACTGTACTGAGAAGACCACTGAAGACAATGATCCCCAATACTGCTACACCTTACAAAGCAACGTTGGGTTTTCATTCATTAATTTGGCATGTCTTTGAAAAAGAAAATATTGGCAAATGGTTAATAATTGGGATCACTTTTCTTTTGAGGAGATGAAAATTAGAGTGTAGTTGGCTGTATGCTATTTATGCAGTTTCCTGGGTTTACCACCCATGTATGCAGCCTTTGAGGACAAGTGTGCCTTTGAAGACACTATGAAAATGAACTCATGGTAAGGCATTTCGAGTAAACTCAGCTGGAGTAGAAAACTTGCTGGAAGTAGGCAAGGAGATGAATTAGTAAAAGCACACATAAATCACCATCTTCAACATTTCTAAAATGAATTCGAACTCCTGTGGCTTGAGGTATGAGGTTTAGTTGAAAATCGTTCTCTAATTCTGAGTTGGCCACAAACATACCTCTTGTCCTCATTTCCTCTGCTCCCATCAAATATTTTCTTCTTTACTGAACACATACAAAAATTACAATCACAATGATAGTTAAAGTCATCATCTCTGCTCTGAAAGAGACCACAGTAAATAAAGTAAGCAGCATATAAATTAGAGAATTTTTTTTAAGTATGGAAATATGGTGAAAGAGAAAATAAGTCTCTGAAGCCTGGAATGAGGGCAGGCACAGATGCATATAGGGAGAGATTTCCCTGAACAGGTGATATAAATAAAGGAATAGGAAAAAGTTAGATAGAAATTGCATTTATGCTTATGAAGTACCAGGTCCTAGGCAAGCTGAAAATCATACAGGCATAGGCTTTGCTGGTTTCTTTTATTTAACAACCCTGAGAGAGAGATCAAGGGCAAATAGTGGAAGGGATTAAGAGTCATGCAGGTGTGAGTAAGAGAGGATGACCTTCCTCCTCTGGAGTGGAGAGCGTGCTGATTACCCCTCTTCCCCTCCTCATTTCCCTTTGCAACAGCTGGATGCTCTTAGGGTTTTACATTATTAGTCATTTGGGAGTTTCTGAGAGATTTTAAATCTTCCAGCTTTTATTCTGGAGATCCTATAATATGGCTTTGGGGCACCTTGGGAATCTAGGGGATCGAAAAATCTACAACATGGGTGGCACCCTGGTACCTTGCAAAACGGGAAAGTGTTCAGAGGAGATGGTAAGTTTCATTCCAAGTATTTGAGCTGATACAGTGGTGTAGCAAGGGAGGGTGATGGGAGAGAGCTATCTATCTCAGGACTTACAGTAAGGGAGGAAGATGCCTGAAGGGTTAGAAGCCTTAATAAAGCAAAATAAAATCTGTGTGGTTTTTATTATCAGAAGGTGTGGGTGATTTTTAACAACGCCGATAACATCTTTCTCCCCTAAACTGCTTTCTGCTGTGTTGCTTAATGTGGAATTTTGAGTGCACATACGTAATCTCAAGAATATCACATTTTACAGTTACTTAAAACACTGTATTCAACATGGAAGTGAACTGGGCGGCTTTCCAGGTAAGCACTGACAGCAGTGCCTGTGAACAGTGGCACGTTTGTTTCAAGAGTGAGTTAGTAATCCTCCAGAACAGCCCAGCCTACTGAGTGCAATGAATAGCTACCTGTTCCTTTATTTACTTATATTTAATGATTTCTTTTTAGTAGTGGGGATTGAACCCAGGGTCTTTGCCCTGAGTAACATTGCCATCCCTTTAAATTTTTTTTTTTTTAATTTTACTAAGTCTTACTAAATTGGCTCAAGCATGTAATCCTCCTGCCTCAGCTTCTCAGAGTGCTGGGATTACAGGTGTGTGCCACCACACCCAGCCCTACCTATTCCTTGAAATAGTAGGTTTGAAAAAATAGAAATTACACAGAGTTTGTGAAGACTGAAGAAGTAAGTCGATTTATTTCAATGATGTGAGTATTCAGAGAGTTTTGGGTCTAACATTTATAACAGTGAAGTAAGACATAAACCAAGAGTACACATTTTTTCCTCTTTTAAAACAGCATACTATGTAGTTATTTTGTTTCTATGATTGTTTTAGTTTCACATTATTACTGGCCTGATTACATAGAGGATTCAATAAACTTTTTTCACTGTTTGCAATTCTTCCTGTTAGTATTACTAAAAATAATGTTGTTACGTGTTAGAGAGGAATGTGAAAGTGGTTTCCTCTGGAGTCGCATACACTCGTTGTAACACTGCCTGTCTCCTGCAGCTGTGCATAGAGGCAGGGGCGCAGAGCAAGCTCTGTCCCGGGATGAGGACCAGGTGGGAGTGAATCATCCCCAGGGAAGTCTGTCTCCACACCCCAAGGCTGGCATGAATGAAGTATCCCACACTTAGCGGTGCTGTTCCTGGTGCAGCCTCAAAGAGCCCTACATCCTCCTGGGGAGAGTGAAATAATCCTGTCAAGTAAAAGCTGTTAAATTAGCAAAGACCATGGTGGGTGGTAAGTGATGAAGGGAGAGAGTTAGGCAGGGCCTTGGACAGGATGTTTAGAGATGGACCGTGTGTTGGGAAACCAGTGACGTGAAAACATAAAGTCACAGTTGTCTTGAAAAAAGGGTCGGTGGCAGCAAAGGTTTAAAGACACTAAGCTTTGTTTGTCCAAAAGATCAAGGCCATGATGACTGGGGTAAAATGAATATGGAAAATAAGAAAACTTCCCCCTGTGAAAATTTTTTTGTGTTTTCTTTGTATGTGAGTTTTCTTTTTATTCTTCCCCTTCCTCCTCTTTCTCTTCTGCTTCTGTCTCCTTTTCCTTTTCCTCTTCCTGTTCCTCTCCTTCTCCTTCTCCTTTTTTGGCATTGGGATTGAACCAAGGGCTTTGCACTGAGATACATCCCCACTTCTCATTTTGTTGTTGTGGTTACGGTATTTTTAACAAATTAGTGGGTTTCATTTTGGCATATTCAAACATGCATATAACATACTTTGATAATTTTCATCCCCCATAACCCCCTTTTGCCTGCCTTCTCCTCTAATTTTACCTTTTCGGGAAGTTCAATGTGTACGATATATGTTGTGCATATCTATCCCCCCCTATTACCCACTTACAGCTTCCTCCTCTTTCTTTCCTCTTTTCTAATAATAGTTTTTCCTTTCTACTTTCTTGTCATCATTTTTAGGTTCCACATATTAGGGAGAGTATGTGAAATTTGTCTTTATGAGTCTGGCTTATTTGGTCCAACACAATGGTCACCAGATCCATCCATTTTCTTGGAAATGACAGCATTTAATTCGTCCTTGTGGCAGAATATTACTCTCTTGTGTATATAAGCCTCATCTGCTTATCCGTTCATTTGTTTATAGATACCTAGGTGGATGCTATATCTTGGCTATTGTGAATTGTGCCACAACAAACATGGATATTCATGTATTACCAAAGTAAGCTGATTTTAATGGCTTTGAATATATGCCAAGGAGTGGTATGGTGCTATCAAATATTAGCTCTGTTTTTAGTTCTCTGAGGGACCTCCTTACTGATTTCCTTGGTGGGTGCACTAATTTATAGCCCCACCTGCAATGTGGAAGGGCTTCTTTTCCCCCTTCATCCACACCAGCATTTGCTCTTTTTTTTTCCTTTTTTTTTTTTTTTTTTCGGTGTCAGAGATCAAACTCAGGACCTTGCACTTGTGAGGCAGGCAGCACCACTGAGCTAAATCCCTAGTATGTTTTTTTTGTTTTCTTGATGATAGCCATTCTGACTGAGTGAGACAGGATCTCAATATAGTTTTGATTTGCATTTTTAATAGCTAAAGCCGAACACTTTTTCCTGTGTTTGTCCTTCTTCTTTTGAGAAGACTGTTCAATTCATTTGTCCATTTGATTGTTTGGTGTTTTTTGAGTTATTTTTAGATTCTACATATTGATCCTTTCTTAGAAGTGTAGTGTGTCCCATTTTGTAGCCTGTCTCTTTACTCTGTTAGTGCTTTCCCTTACCATGCAGGAACTTTTTAATTTGACATTTGTTTATTCTTGCTTTTATTTCCTGTGCTGGAGTCTTATTCAGAAAGTCTTCACCTGTGGTTATGATTTCAACTGTTTCTCCTAAGTTTTCTTTTAGGAGTTTTAAATTTGCAAGTCTTATACCAAGGTCTTTGATCCATTTTGATTTGATATTTTATACAGGGTGACAGGGATGTAGTTTCAATAGTTTACAAGTAGATATCTTTTACAAGTAAAAACAGCTATATTTGTTAAAGTGGCTATTTTCTTCAATGTGTATTTTTGCCTCCTTTGTGCAGAATCAGATGGCTATAGCTGAGTAGGTTTATTTCTGCATGCTCCATTCTGTTCTATTGGCTGCATGTCTATTTTTGTGCCAGTACCATGCTGTTTTTGTTACTATGGTTTTGTAGTTTAATTTGAAATTGGGTATTGTGATCCTCCAACCTTGCTCTTTTGGCTTAGGATTGCTTTGGATACTGGTGTTTTTGGGTTTTTGTATGAATTTTAGTATTGTTTTTTCTTGTTCTGTGAAGAACATTGGTGGTATTTTGATGGGGATTGTATTGAATCAGTAGATCACTTTTGGTAATATGGTCATTTTGACAATATCAATGCTGTCCGTCCATGTGAATGGGACATCTGTCCATCCTCTGTCTCTTCTGCAACTTCTTTCTTGCTTCTTTTGCAAATTTCATTGTACAGGTCCTTTATCTCCTTGGTTAGCTTGATCCCTAGGTATTTTATTTGACGATATTGTGAGTGTAGTTGTTTGCTTGATTTCTTTCTCAGCTATTCTGGTATTCGTGTACAGTAAAGCTACTAATTTTTAAATATTGATTTTATATCCTGTTACATTACTGGATACTTCAGCTCTAAAAGTCTTTTGGTAGAGTCTTTAGGGTCATCTGAGTATAAGATCATCTTATCCCAAACAAGGATATTTTGGCTTCTGCCTTTTGTATTTGTATGCTTCCTATTTTTTCACTTGCCTAATTTCTGTAGCTAAAATTTTAAGAACTATAAATAAGACTGGAGACTGTAGATATTGTTGCCTTGTTACTGATTTGGGTGAAGAGGCTTTCAGTTCCCCCCACTCAGAATGATGTCAACTGTGCATTTGTCGTATATGGCCTTTCCTATATTGAGGAATCATCCTGAAATACCTAATCACTTTCAGGTTCTTCTCATGAAAGGATATTGAATTTTGTTAAAGCCTCTTTTGTAGCGATTAAGAGGATCATGTGACTTTGTTTCGAGACAAGGTCTTGCTAGGTTGCCCAGGCTGGGCTTGAACTTGTGATCTTTCTTATGCCAAATCAAATCCAGGGCCTCATGCATGCTGACCATGTGCTTTATGAATCAGCTACGGCCCCAGCCCTTTCCCCTGTGGAAGAAACGGACCTTTCCGAAACAATAGGAGGAATAGATAGAGTCTGATAATGTTAAATGTTCATGATAGTTATCGAATTCTAAAATTAAAACAATGTATTTAAAAGATTTAATGTTGGATTTTCCAAAAGCATTGTAATGCATTGATGCAGTTCAGTGTGCCATTTCAAATTAAAACATTTTCACTGCTGATGTATTAAACTCTTACCTTTTAGCTTCTTGAGGCTTTGAGTGAAAAATTTAATATGACTAACTTTTTAACTTTTATGTTAAATACTTATTTCATTAATTCCTTTCATTTTACTGCCTATTTTTATTTTTATCTCAAGTGAGGAAACTTGAATTATAGTATTTAATTCATCACACATAATCACCATGGTTCAGTGAATATGCATCTCTCTTATTTTATCCTATCCTAAAATGCTTTTTCCTTTTCTATCCAAGTCCTATTTTCATTCCCCTTCCCACCATGATATACACAATCTGACACAGGCCAAGTGTATGCATATGTCTTTGTAACTAAAATGTTTTATGCAGGCATTTTTAATTTACATAAGTGATGTTATTTATCTCTTTCTAATTTTTCATTCAACACTGGGTTTGAGGTCTACCTAAGACTGGTTTGTGGCATAGTAGTCCACTTTTACATCCATTAGCTTTTATTTTTCCACTCTTCCAGTGATGCACACCTAAAGTTTCTTCAGTTCCCACAGCTACAAACAACAGTGCCATGACCCTCATTCCGACACATATCTTCATAAATGTTGGCTACGTAGTACAGAATGGTTTCTTTAGGCCATAAGACACATTGCTTCATAATTTCATTGAACTTAGTCTTGCACAATTCTATGTAGTTTTCTAAACATATTCACTTCTGTCTTGGTTGAATAGTTGACTGTGAAGGCTCTGCTGTGGGTTTTCAAGAGAACAAGTTACAAGAAATGAAATAAGGAAGGCTAGCGTGAGTCCCATGATGCTGGACAGGTATCAGTACGAACGTTAAGTGCTAGATATATAGCTAAAGATAGACATATGCATGTCTATCCGTGTGTTAGGTCTAGAAACAGGCTTGCCAGCTATAAGGAACACCCTTGACAACCAGAGCTTAGTTTCCAAGCCTCATCCTCCAGTAAAAGGAGCCAAGACACCTTGGAGAAGTCTGGTTCCAGTGCTGGGGCGGGCCAAAACCAAAATGACCCCAGGCATCTTATGATACTAAAAATAAGAAGTGTAAAAGAGAATGCAGGCTTGTCAAAAGAACATAACAACTAATCTAAAGCTGGGACAATTTGAGTAAAAAAAGAAATAGTGGCAGTACATTATTCGATTTTAATCCATGTGATAAAACAAATATCCATAAGACTATACATACTGGTGTAAAGAAATGATTAAATAAATAAATGGAGAATAAGGGACTCTTCTTCCTTAAAAAATTCCCATTAATAAGAGAAGAAGAAAATAGAAAAGTCACTATTAGGCAAGCCCTGTAGGAATACAGAGTGTGGGTAAGACCTAGGTGTGAAATTGGGGGCAAATGTTAGAGGAGAAACAGGGCATTCGTGTCCTCTCAGAGTCTCTTCATCATGCTATTTGCTAATTACAAGTGGAGATCAAGTAGCTTCCTAATGAAGAAGCCCGGAAGATGTCAATTTAACCAAGGAATCAAAGTTAGTATCACTAGTTGGAGACAGTGCCATCGGTGTCTCTTTTATATGATGCCTGAGGAGAACCTAACCTAATTTCTGTGTCATTCTTTCAAAAAACGCTCAGCCTCACAGTCAGGTCCAGTCAAGCCTAAACTTGTGGGTCCATGTATATTACTGATCAGTGTTCTGCAGAAGTTTCAAAAGGAAGACAGACAAGGGAAGATTAAAGAAGTATTTGTAGACAGGAAGGTATTGAGAAGAAATAAAAATCAAATGGCATTTGAGAACCTGGATAAGATTCTGGAATAGAAAAATAAAAAAGATATTAGTGGCACACCTGTTGTAATTTGCATAACATCTGTAGTTTAATATGGTAGCAATGTTAATTTGCTCATTGTAGTACATTGTACTGTGATTGCATAAACAGTTACCGGTAAAGGGAACGGGGTGAAAAATATACAGAAACTATGAACAGCGATTTTTCAGAGTTTTGCAAATCTAAAATTAGCTCTAAATAAAAAGCAAAAAGAAGAGAATAATAAAAAAGATTGCCCTTGAATTCACCCGTCAGGAACCCTTGACCTATAGTTACAGAACTCTGTGTCTCTTTATGCTCATGTAAAATGGGCACGTTTGAACCTCTGCGTGAGTTTTCACCCTCTTCTGGGTGGGTCATGAAAGCCTGAAGCCTGTATCCCTGGTGACCCCAATTCCAGTAGGCCGGGGGCGCACAACTTCTAACATTTATGTTTTCTGAGAAAGCTTTGCTATGTGCGTGCAGGATATTGGTCTGGGAGTCAGAAGGCTTGTTTTCCATTTGAGGCTCTGCCATTCCCAGCAGTGAGGCATTAGGCATACGGTAGTGTGTGTGTGTGTGTGTGTGTGTGTGTGTGTGTGTGTGTAGCATTCCCATCTTTCGAACAGACCTGAAGCTTTTATTCCTATCAATTGGTGACTGTGTTGTACTTTTAAACTCAAAAGCAGAGACTTTCTTCTCCACGGACATAGCTGTGCTTCCTGACACAGAATGGTGGAGGCAGCTAGCGTGTGAATGGTTCCTGCTTAATTAAGGTAATTGCAATACAACTTTTCATGCTTTCCCGCATCTTGCAGCCATTTGGGTGTTCTGGTCACCCACTGGACTTTCAGTATGGCTACAGTAGAACTCTTTTGCCACCGTGTGGCCAATTTTAGGTACTTCAGGACTAGATCAAGAAAACAGATTCAGTAATTACAGAATCATAAACTTCTAAAGAGGTGAAAGATATCCTAGAATTCACCCACTTTGACTTCTTATGAATAAAGATATTGACCCCCAGAGTGGGGGAGTGACTTTCCCCTTGCATCTTAGTGATTAGTGGTGCACTAGGGGCAGAACTCAAGCCAGTGTAGTTGAAATTAATTTGTTAGACATATGTGAGGAGGAGGGAAAGATTTTAAGTCTCTGAAATTTGTCTAACTAAAAAAAACCCAAAACCCTTTAGAAGCACGTTTTTATATATTTGTCTTTCTTTCATTTTACTCTATGAAGACCTTGCAATTATAAAATATTTAAAAAGTATACCTATTGACCACTGTCTATTATTTATACAATCTTAACAGAATGGATATTTTAACACTAAAAAGAAAGAACATAACTAAGAATATATAGCAATTTTTTATGTTCCATCTTTGTTTTTTTCTCATTTCAGTGAGGGTTAATCCCACCTTTTTTGCCAGTATGGATGGCTGTCTATGATCCACATTGCGGGGAATTGCGGCTAAAGGGACCAGGGTCTGGGTACTTGTAGAAGTGGGTCTTACGTCAACTCTTCTCCAGTCTGTGAGGGAGGCTTAACGGGACCTGGGTGTCAACCTGCACTTCCCTTCTGCGATCTGCATTTCCTCCTCTGTGTTAGAGAATCCCTTCCTCGTGGGAGTTCTGTGAAGATTAAGAAAATGAAGGTAGAATTGGTTGTTAACTACACAACACACTGAATATGCTTATTATTTTATTGGCACTGTGGACCGAATTGAGAAGAAGTAAAGAATTTCACTGCTGATTGCAACAGCTCCTGCAGATTCCCTTTGCTCTCCTGCTGGAGAACGCACATAGCAAAAGCGTCCAGTCTCACATGCAGAGAGGTATGTCATCTGGTAGGCTCCTCAGCTGTGCATTTATGTTTTTTAGTTTTATCTCTTAGAGTGCATATTTTTCCTTCTACATTTGTTTGGGGGACCCTGAAGACCACCCACACATTCTGTGACTTCCTGGAAAGAATGGAAGGAGTCATAATATGGTTGTACTCACCTCGACATTTTATTGCAGGAAAAAGACACAGATAATTGGATTAGCAGAGGGAAAAGGAAGAGACCATAGAAGTCCATGTATAGGCTTCTAGTGTTCTCTCTCCACTGTCAGGTCACACTCAGTGTACTGTCCTCAGTATCTGCAGTACCATGTGTCCAAAGTTTCTGCTCAGGGATGCCCTCTAGAGACCTAGCACCCAAGGACTTAACTGGAGGGCTGGCCACGTAGGCATCCTCTGCCTAGTAATTATCAAAATTCAAGACTTCCAGAAGGCACATGGATGTTCAGCATAAGTCACTCTGTTTTTGTAGCAGTCTATGTGGCACGAACCTCCATTATCAGTGAGGCAGTGGATGAAACACTCTGGAAGCCCAGTTTCCAGATGCTGGCCAAGGGCCAGCCTCACAAGCCAGCCTTTCTAGAGAGCAGCCTCAGGCCTGTTATTGAATTTTTTCCCACACAGTCCCGCAAACTGAAAGAGCCTCATCAATATGACATTTACGGACATCGAGTACAGGATAAGTCTGGCGTTACTTTTATCCATATTGGCATAGGACTTCATACATGCACATGATGTTTATGTGTTAATTCTCACCTTCTTGTTTGTATATTTCTATGATAAGTTTCAGAATTTCAGATTTTTAGGAAGATACATCGTTCTGTCACCACCAGGCTGAGCATTTCTTTGAAAAGTTGAATTTTCAGTAGACTCCAGTGAGAGAGAGCTTCCACAGCCTTCTCAACTACTAATTTGTCTTTGCCTTAAGAAAAGGTTCTACATTGTAAAAATTCTTCCACAGCCTTTAGAAAAATCTGGAGGCTTAAAGTCTTTGAATCTATATGTCCAGGGAGAATTTATATTAATGTACGTCCCCAGACATAATATTCTATTACATGAAAGTTGTAGTATCTTCCATTAATTAAAGATCTCAATATGTGATCTCGAATAAGGAAGTCCATGAGGAAAGTCACTGGAGACTGACTTTTTCGCATTCATGTCAAAACAAACAGAGTGAGGCAGAATCTTTTTACTCTTCCCTGTCTTATATTTCAGCTGGACTCTTTAGTTTCCAGAGTGGTTCTTCTAATTTACAGCCAATACCTACATCCACTGTCTCCAGTGTTGGCTCCTCTCTCTTTCTGTCATGTGTTTAAAAGGTCTTGCGCCATCTTGTCCCCAGGCCACGGGAAAGAGCTGCAATCTGATGCATAAGGCAGAAGTTCTTTCTGCAAAAGGAAACCAAAGAACAAAACAAATAAATAGAAACTGCTCTGGTGGAAGTGAGTTGAGCGGCTCATGCACCATCTTCGACTTGTTTTCTGATCATCTTTTCAGATGGTTTTAGACACAAAATCCCATAAGCTCCATCTGGGTTGAGTCACTGTCAAAGAAGTTGCCTCAGGTTCACTGGGAATCAAAATCCACAACTAGTGGTTGCAGCTCCTGGGGCACGATGATTTAATTTCCTCAATGACCAGGTAAAAGCAAAGAGTTCATTTCCCAGAGGTTACACAATGAGCAGCCTTTTCACTTCATGGAAAATACTCACTTTATGGAAAATACTGCTAATTTGAGAGGATGATAGCAACAATAGCATCTTCTGTCTGTCCTCCAACAGTAAGGATTCTATCCTCACTGTTCTACTCCTATCCAGTCCTTTAGGTGTTATCGTCCTGCCCCCATGCCTGAGATTTTGTTATAGTTACAGGTTTTCTGCTTGCCCTTTTCCTTTGACAAAACAGCATGAGCATGCTTTCCTGTCTTTGTGAGAATGCTTCTGCTCTGTTTTTAATGTCCCTGGCAGTTTTTCCCAAGCCATTCAGTTGTGTAGGTTTTTAAGAGTACTTCTCATTCGAATTATTTACATTTTAAAATGAATTTCTGTATAATTTCTATATATATATATCATTATAATGTGCATCTTAATAAATAAAGTTCTTTTTCTTTCTTTTACCTTGAGGCTATTTCTCCTGCAGACTTTCTAAATAAAAAAACAAGACATTTATATTTAAAGTAGTGTCTTTTCAGTAAATTTATGTTAAACAACTCTGATGACTTGAAGTCTTCCTCTTGACCAACCAAATCTCTGTCAAGACCTCTGTCCAGAGAAGTTAGTACTCTCATCTTTTTATTGAAATGAAGCATTATTACTAATTTCAATATGTTCTAATACATGATTTCATGGTATATTTCTTCAGTTACTAATGAATTTATAAACCACACCTCCTCAATTTCAAATTGAAGCAAGCCATAACTTTAATTTATTTCCTTATCACCCATATCCATTAAGTAGTACTTTTTAAAAATATCTCCCTGTGTTGCTAAAATCCTAGGTCAGAGGTCTGATTCTGGAGGCCCAAGAGACCAGATGCTGCCACTCACAACGTCATGAGTCAGAGAGAGAGAGAGAGAGAGACAGAGAGAGAGAGAGAGAGAGACAGACAGACAGACAAAGTGAAGTAGGAAGGGAACCCTCTCTTCTCTGTACTGATAATATCTCCAGGATTATGCAAGAGAAAGACAAGTAAGGGGCCAACAGATACACCCATGCACAACGCTCTGGGCCAGGTTGTGGTCTGGCTGAGGAATCGTTCTTTGGGGTCCTGCTGATGCCAGAGATTGAGAGGTGGTTCACCTTCTGAGATGAGACAAGGTGGGAAAGGTAACTGTGAAAGACAGGCCAAGCTAGCGGCACAAATGGAGTTAAACAAGAGCTGGGTTCTCCTCTGGAGGAGCAAAGGCCAGTTTCAAAGGCACCCCTGTTAAATGCGCGCGCACACACACACACACACACACGCACGCACAAGCACGCACACTCCTCAGTGTAAGGTCAGATGATTGAGAAGTGAACTCAGTCAAAATCTCAGTTTTATTATTTCTAGGGATGAAGATATAAAATGTCTTTTTAAAAAATAATTCTTTTATTGGTACATTTTAGGTATACAATATGTTTACATTTATCATTGGGTGCTTGTACCTGTACAGGATGTACCTTGGTTCTTATTTTTTCCCCATTACCTGTGCGCCCCTCACCCCCTCCACCCTTCCCTATTTACATAGACTTCGTTTCCATTTTTTTTCTTTTCTCATAATTTTTCCTTTCTCTCCTTTCCTTTCCCTTTCCCCTTCCCCTCCCCCAACCCAACACCTTTCGACCTTTTAATATTTCAAATTATCAATTATTCATTTTAATCATTTTAATCCTTATTTACACTTTCAGTTTCTCACATTAGAGAAACTATTCGGTATTTACACGTGTGTCCTATTTATTTCACTTAAGAGTATGGCCTCAATATGCATCCATTTAGCTATAAATGTCTCTAGTTTCTCATTCTTTTGGGCTGAGTAGTACTCCATTTTATTAAAAAAATCACATCTTCTTTATCCAGTTTCTAGTTGATGGGCACTTGGGCTGTTTCCAAGCTTTAACTATTACAAACTGTGCTGCTATAAACATGGGTACACATATATCGCTGTGGTATAATTCTTTTAATTCTTTGGGGAAGATACCCAGCAGGGGAATAGCTGGGTCAAATGGGACCTCTAGTCCTAGTTCTTTGAGGTATCTCCATACTGACTTCCACAGTGGTTGCACCAGTCTGCACTCCCACCAACAATGGAGAAAGGTTCCTTTCTCCCCACAGCCCTGCCAGCATTTGTTATTGGTTGATTTCTTGATAGCAGCCATTCTTTGTGGGGTGAGGTGGAATCTCAGTGTTGTTTTCATCTGCATCTCTTGAAAGACCAGTGATGTTGAACATTTTTTCATGTATTTATTTGCTACTTTTACTTCTTTGTATGAGAAATGTCTGTTCATTTCAAATGCCCATTTTTGAATTGGGTCTTTGAATTTGGTGGTCTGATTTTTTTCAATTCTTTATATATTCTACATAGTAAGTAGACCTTTGTCTGAGGTACAGCTGCTAAAACTTTTTTTCCACATTGTAGGTTGTCTCTTAGCTCTGTTGGTGGTTTCTCTTGCAGTGCAGAAGCTTTTTAATAAGATGAAATCCCAGTTGTTGATTCTTTGTGCTAGTTCCTGGGCTACTGAGGTTTTGTTCATAAAGTCTTTTCCTATGCCAATGTCTTCAAGAGTTCTATCTTCCAGCAAGTTTAGTGTTTCTGTTTTAATATTTAGATCTTTAATCAACTTTGATCTTAATTTAGTGCATGGTGATAGGTATGGGTCTAGTTTTAATCTTTGGCAGATTGAAATCCAGTTTTTCCAACACCATTTATTAAATAGGCTATCTTTCCCCCAGTGAGGGTTTTTGGCTCCTTTATCAAAGATGAGGTGGCTGAGTATGTCTGAAGTTGTTTCTGCATCTTCTAATCTATTCCACTGATCCTCGGGTCTGTTTCTTTGCCAGTAACATGCTGTTTTTATCACAGTAGCTTTGTAGTACAGTTTCAAGTTGGGAATTGTGATAACCCCCAGCCGTGTCTCTGTTGCTTAGAATTGCTTTTGCTATCCTAGGTCTCTTCTGGTTCCAAATGAATTTTTGGATTGTTTTCTCTAGTTCTGTGAAGGGTATTGTTGGAATTTCAATTGGCATTGCATTAAATATATATAGTAGTTTTGAAAGTATGGCCATTTTCACTATATTGGTTCTTCCTACCAAGGAACAAGGGATGTCTTTCCATTTTCTTAAATCCTCCTCTATCTCCTTTTTCAGAGTGCTGTAGTTTTCATTGTAGAGGTCCTTTACTTCCTTTGTGAGGTTGATTCCAAATATTTCATTTTTTTGGATGCTATTGTAAAAAGAATTGTTTCCTGAATTTCTCTCTTGGTGAGTCTATTTGTGTATAAGAAGTCTATTATTTTTTGAGTGCATAAAATGTCTTTAAAGTAAGAAAAGAAAAGCTACATTGTGCCTGTTAAGCTGCATTGTCAACTGGACCAGATTAAGAGGTTCCTGAGAGGGGGTACGATCCTGGGGTCACTGTACTCACCAGTGGATAACTCAGTCATGTTTCTAGTTGGATAGGCTGTTAGGCCGTAGGGTTCAGGTGGAGGAGGTGGGTCACTGGGGTTGGGGGCTTTGCAGGATATATCTCTTGTTGGTGGAGTTCCCCTCTTCTGCTCTGGCCACCATGAGGTGAGTAGCATTCCTCCAACAAGTCCTTCCTCCATGATGGTTCTGCTTTGGAGCCAGTTAGCCATGGACTAGACCCCTGAAACCACTGCCAAATAGACCTCTCCTCCTTAAAGTTGTGCATGTAATATAAAAAATACTGATTAGCTTTGGTAGATCCAAGTTTGTAATTTATTTCCTAAATAAAATATAATCTCTATCCCTGCTAATCCTTAAGAGAGATATGTTTCTCTTACCTTAGGGCTTTTAACAGAATTCATTTTCAATTGCCATTATAAATGTGATAAATGTGCCCCAGAAAGAGTCTGTTTAACCTTTTCAAACTTATTATCTCAAGTCTGAAGTTTATGAATTGGAAAGTTGTGTGTGGGTCATGCCATGGCTACAGCTCTTCAATCATGTTCCCGTCAAGGTAATTCAAGCTGCATTTGCTGTTAAAAAATATAACATATATCTAGAAGTTTAATTCATGCAAACCTCAGAGTACATATGATTGCAATTTTCAAGTAAGCTTTTGTGTGTGAATGGGGAGGTATCTTTTATGGGATGCATTATCATGCTGAATAAACATTAAGTTGCTGGAAACAGAACTGGGGTAAGCAGAGCTCATGGCTTACTGAGTTTTAAACTACCCCCTTCTATCACTTAGCACAAACTTTGAAATATGCCAAATGCTTAATAAATATCCTTAGTTTGGTTGAAAATGAAAGGAAAGCAGCAGCACTGTATGATGGAAAGTACATAGGAGTTAAAATTGCATAGCTTCTTCTAATTCAGTTTAAGTTACTGTTAAAGATGCATTCCAAGTCTCTGAGCCTCACAATCTTGTCTGAACCAATTCAGAGTCATTTTGCAATTTCAATAATAGATGGGAAAGAAGCTTCCAACTGTAAAGCACTATCTGAATGCTAGTTGGATGCTTTTTCAAAAGAAAGAAGAAAAAAGGGGACCTTTCGAAAGTTTAGGGAATACAAAAAAATTCTTTCCCGGTTCTTTGTCTTTTAATGTTAGATTCTACATTTACTGAATGTTGCACTAATCACTAATGGGAGGAAAATTAAATGGACTTCGAAAGTCACAGTTCCTGAATTCAGATGAAATGGAAAGGATGCAAAGGCAATGGGACCAGTGTCCTTCTGCCAACACAGGACTTTGGGCCACATTGAAGGCAGGACTGTGGTGATGGAAAAGGAACAGGAGAGCTCAGAGCCCTCTACTTGTGACTGCCAAGCATTTGCTCTCTCCTTGGGGGTGTGTAGGTAGAATGTTTATGAGACATGTGTTTGAGAGTGGATCCCCAAAGACATGATACATGCAAGTCTTGCATTCCTGGCTTCCTGACCCTGAGTTTTCAGTAGGCATACAGGCTACATTGTATATTTATGTGTCATTTATTATTGAGCAAAAACATTGAAACAGTTTTAATCCAGAGATCTTCCTCTTCTTCTGGTTGATATTCACGTCATCTACTTACAAAACATCACTGCTTCCCAACTCAGCTTTCATGGATGGTACCTTGAATGACTGGGCTGTGACATTGTTTTTATTTTTGTTGCTTTTTGTAAAAACAAACAACTGTATAAAAATGTGTCCTCTAAGGATCTGTTGTGAATTCACTGGGGAACCTGCAATTTCCTGTTGAATCCTGTGGAGTCAATCAACTTTACTAAAACCCCCGTGTCCCAGGGAGGGAAATAGAAAAGGCTGTAAACAGACCGCAGGTCAGAAATAAAGAACTCATGTTCTTTCTCCTGAGAGTGGTTCACTCAGCAAGGGCTTTCATGGTTACCATGCAAACCTGCCACTTGGGAAAGGGAATCCTGAGGATGATGCAAGAGGTGGAGGAGATGGGCCCTTATTGAGCCCAGGGAGAGGCCAGGCTGGTTATTGGAACAGGAAACGCAGTTAATTACAGACATGGCTTCATGGCCTACACCTATGCACTCCCAGACTGTTTTTCCTCCCAACAAACTATAATTTCTGCATGGACCATCACATATTTGTGCTTTCTTGGGAAATTAGATGTGTTACATGGGTAGACATAAGTCATGGTTAAGTCACGTGTGGCTCAGGTAAATTTGCATTGCCATCCCCACAATTACATGGATATCTAAAAGTTAAGAGCAAAGGTTAAATTTTTGTAGGAACTTGAGAGAAACTCACTCCTTAAACAGTCTTCTGTGATCTTACGTGTTGTTAGTTCTCATCAGTTTCCTGCAATTTTAGCTTTGATATAAATAATCATCACCTAGAAAACCCCATATAAGACTCAAGTCAATGCCTGCTTTTTCTAGGCCTCATTTTTGCATGAGCTATTTTGTTTCTGTGTCTATAGATGAAGACTGGAGAATGACCAGCCTGCTTCTCAGTGGCCATATAAGCTTCCGGCTCCTCCAGCTCAATGCTAAGGCTGCAGGTGCAGCTCAGACAGGGAACCTAGGCAGGTTTCTGATGTGAGGAAAACCTCCCTCTTCCTTCCCAATATGAATCTGACTAGGAATGAACTTGTGCCTTCCAAGTGGCTGTACAGCTAAGTCTTTTGGGAAAGGAAGACGTTTAGGCAAAGAAGAAAAGGTTGGAGGGTGCTTAGTATGAACCTTGCCTATATAACCGAAGATCCAATGCTGTCCCTTCTCAGTTCGGCTCCAGCAGTCATCAGATGGTTTCCTATCTCTTCTCCGCCTGTGCGTGACCTTTCGTTTTTCTCCCACCCACCCTGCTGCTCTTTATAAATATGTTCAGGGCCACTGTGTTACAAATACACTCCTGTCTCCTTAGCCAATAAGACTTGAAGGCAGGGTTTAGTCTAGTTGATCTTTTTAGCTTAAATACAGCTCCCAGTACATGAAAAATTCTTAGTGAAGTTTTTAAAAATGATGTTGAATCTCTCTTTCTCTTTCTCTCTCTCTCTGACAAACACACACAAATAAATGATTACTTTTTGAACTATTCAGGCTTTTTTTTTTTAAAGGATTTGTTTTAAAAATCCAAAAGATTATACTTTTGAATTATTACGAATTTTTAAAATACAGCAAATGTAAGCATTGTTATATTTGAACCATTCAGGTGGTAGATCACACATCTTCAAAATTATTTTATTTTTCCTTTGGGAAACAACGCAGACATTCTAAAACTGGTTCGACTAGCACATCATTTCAACACTTGAATCAATGCACACGCTGTGGCTAAATGAAAGCCTCGTGCAAAATGATGATTTTGCCTTTTCTTTTTAAAACAAAGTTTAAATTATCTGTTTCTGATGGGAACCAAACCACAGACATAGAAGAGATGAAACAAGATTCACAGTTTTGTGATTGTTGCTACTGCATAGAACTTTCAAAATCATTTTATTTTGCCTGTAACATTCACAATCAGCAAATGTGAACTTAAGGTGAGCAACTGTTTCCTGAATGCCAGCACTTCCTTTGAAATGGAAGAATGTCAGTCATGGGAAATTTGCCCGATTTTTTGGCATGGCTTCTTAGCATTCGCAGCAAGAACTACAGCTAAACTTTTAGATCAGCTCACTAACTTCTTTGAGCTACTGAAACCAAGAAACAACAGCATTTGAGAATCCAGTTCTTAATTCCTGTGGGATGCTAAGAATTATGCTACAAAAAGAAACAAGGTGAAATCTTGCAAGCCTAGACTTTACATCTTATAATCTAGAGGACAGTGCCTAGCGTTTGCATATGCAGGGGTTATACATACCTACGGTGATTGAACTATTCACTGATGTATTATTTAACTGAGTCTCCAAGATATTTTTAAGAAGCCTATGATGGGAAGAACTAAGAGCTAAATACTACAGGGTATAATTTCTGCTATGTAGTCCTTATCCACAAAGAGTGCACAAACCAGCACGGGACACAGAAACACAGACTGATTTACAACACATGCCCTACAGGCAGTGTCTAGTGCAGTGGCCATGGAGGCACAGGGAGTGCATGTGATAAGATCACGAGGAGGCAGACTCTATCTTGCTGGACAATTAGATCGGTGCCCTGCAAAGGCTAAGTGCTCAGTGAATACCTTTTTTATGTGTGATTTTTGATATTTATAAATTATTTACATTGATCAGAAATACGAAAATAAAATTTGAATGTGATATATCCTTGCAGTTAATCCTGCAGCGCTGGTTCTTACAAACAGTGACACCATCCCCACCCCAGGCACCGACACGGTGATTCATTCATTAGTCAATTATTCTTAAGAAGAAAATAACTGGGCCGGGGATTTAGCTCAGTGGTTCCGCTGCCTGCCTCACAAGTGCAAGGTCCTGAGTTCAATTCCTGGTACTATCCGCCAAAAAATAAATAAATAAAAAGAAAATAACTAATTCTGCTTAAAATACTTAGTGCTGAGAGATAGATAGATAGAGATAGAGATATAGAGAGAAATCTCAACAGGTAAACTACAAGGACATACACAAAATGTTCATTGCTATCACTAGTTATCTGTGGGTATGGAATTTAAGTAATTTCATATTTAAATATAAATTAAAAATATATCTATTAAATATTTATCTAATAAGAATTATTACATTTATAATAAGAAATATGAATCTTCTGAAAATATTTCTACTGAAATTCTGAACTACCTACTCATGAGACTCTATCCACTCACTAGCTGCCGGTGAAGATATTCCTAAGTCTCAGCAAACATTCTGCCTCCTAATTCCAAGTTTGGGAAGTGTCATAACAAATTTGATTTTCCAGTTTCTTGTATGTATAGCCCTGGAATGCAGAACTTGACTTCTGATAACTACATTCATCTGTAGCACATGAAACTATATTTCTAATTTTACAGGACAATTAAATTTCAAACATTCTATCTTAGATGCTCCATAGCCTACAGAAGTATCATAAGTGTTAAGATGTTTTTGACAATTCCCAGAAATAACCAAAAACAGTTTGGTCAGACCAACTGTATCCCATCTTGTCTTAGAGTATAAAAGGACATTACAATCTAAAGAAATAGTACATTTTTTTAAGCATCTGAATAATGTGAGTCATGCTGAGTTGAAGCCTTATGGCTCCAAAATACGTTATTGTCATTTGGTGACCACATGTGCACGGCCCCAGCTTGTTAGCCATTTGACTTCTATCTTGAGCACTTCTGAGTTGTGTGAAGTATATTTTCATCTTCATGGCTTTTAGTACACATGTGTTGCATTGCATTTGTGTGGCCAAAGAAGCTGCTGGCTGGCAGTGTCATGGAGACATGTAGGCATTCTGAGTGTATTCTTCACACATCTATTCACAAGACGAAATATCAGATTCATGTGCAACAGTAGAAACTGAGAGCACTCTAAATATGCAACACTAGGACAAAAACTAAGGACATTAGGACAACTCATTGGAATATTGTTATTGATAATGCTATAAAATGTAACAACAAAATGTATGCATATTATTTTAATGCTAAATATTTCAGTTATTAAATGTTGTCATAGACACAGTAGACTCATAGAGATGAGATGATGGCATAAGAGCGGAGGGGCCAAGCTAAGCAGAGAACACTCTGTACCCCCAAACAGGTGGAAGTGGTCACAGAGCAGTAGCATTCCTGGGCTCCTGACAAATAAAACTGCAAACATATTAATCACTTTTTAATAATACCTTAAAATTTAGTGTTCTTTTTCTTCCATTTTGAAAATCAATTTCCTAGAAGACAGTGGATATTAAGAAATTAGAATAAATTAATTATGAGACTGAATAGAAAAAAAGGCCAAACCATCTTTGAAAAAAGCTATCCTTAATGAAATCACAAGATACAAAACATGACAGATTTTTTCCCCAAGAGATGACGACATCATATATTAGAATGATCAGTTTCAGAATACTAGAGAATTACGTATGTAACATTTTTGAATTAAGATTTTTAAAAGTTGACATGGAGAATAAATAAGATATTTTCAAATGTGACCAAATTTGTGTCCAAAAGGAATCAAATACATTTAAATACCTTTTAATTTAAAAATGAAAAATATAATTGAAATTTAAGTCAGTAGACAGTTTAGAAACAAATCAGACACAACAAAAAGGAGAGTAACAGGGATGGCAGCCATATATGAAGTAATTACCAGGACTATAAAAATACATGAAAAGAAAATAGAAAATATGAGCGTGTACATGACAAGGAAGACACAATACATATCTAAATATATCCAAAGTCCATAAAAAAGGGAAAGGTAATTGAGAAAACAAATTGACTAAAAATTTTCTGGAATTGTGGAAAGACACATCATAGATACACAAAAAAATGTGTAAGCTAGGTAGGATAATATATATATTATATATGAACCCTAAAGAAGTGATAGTGAAGTTCCAGAACACCAAACAAAAAGAGTTTAGGATCCAACAGAGAACAGACTTGAACAGCTACAGAAGAATAGTAATAAATTAAAGATGAGAATTCCTGAAAAAACAGAAGCTAGTGGAATGTTAAAGCTGTGTGAAAGTCAGACAGAGTAACTGTAGGTGGTCACAAAGCCTGTGTACTGAACCACACAAAAGCCTATCCCTCACAGATTTAGGTGTGCAGTGCTTCCTAGACTTGGCTGATGCAGCATAAGGTAAATTAGATCTAGTAAAATTCTCATTCAAGAATGACCCAGTGGGGCTGGTAGGATAGGTGTAGCTCAGTGATAGACTATGCACTTAGAACCGAGAGGCTCTGGTTCAATGCCCAGCACAAAAACAAACAAGTCCAAAAGAAAGAAGCACCACCAAAAAAGTATGACCCAAAATCTTTTAGGAAGTAAAAGAAGAAGCAGTTTAAATCTCCAGTAAGTAACAGGGGCCAATATAAGCCCATTACTAAAATCTGACAATAATAGTATAAGTAAAGACAGTACAGACTATCATGCATAACAGAGAACCACAAAAGAAAATCCTTAATAAAACATTGGCAAATCAAGTCCAGCAATATATAAAGACAAAAAAAGATAATAAACCATGGTTAAGTGGAGTTTATTCTTGGAAAACAAGGTTAGTTTATTATTTCCAATGTATTAATAAATGCAATTCACTATGTAAACAGAATAAAAGTTTTTAAACTTCACTTTCTAAGCATTATTATCCCCATAGATAAGACAAAATATTACCAAAATTCAGCATTCATTCATGATGCACAAATATCTCAGCAAACTATAAAGAACTTTTGTCTTCATTTGCAAAAGGCAATCTATAAAGCCTATCACCTGGTAGGAAGGAGGACAACAAATCCAAAGCCAGCCTGGAGACTCTTTGAAAAATAAACATAATAAAATAAAATAAAATAAAATAAAATAAAAAGTAACGAAAGACTGAGGATGTAGCTCATTGAAAGAATGTGGCTAGTGTATACAAGGCCTTAGATTTAATCCATCATGCCAAAAAAAGAAAGAAAGAAAAGGAAAGGAAAGGAAAGGAAAAATTTAAAAAGTTATAGTTCACTTACCTCAAAATGAATGATAAATATTGAATGCTTTCATATTATAATTTGGAATAAGGCAAAGTTATCTATTTTTGTTGCTTCTATTCGATATTGTACTGGAGTTCCTTGCCAAAATGAAAAAGGAAGGAAAAGAAAAATATCTCTTAATGCTTAAAATGTGAATACTCTATAATTGTCTTTTCTATGATGCAAATACTCTAGTTAAAACTCTTATACATCAGTAAGAGTTACCTGCAAGTATGTTTAGGGCTAAATTGTTTAGACTAGCTGTAAATAACCCAGGTTTCCTCAATAATGGAATGGATAAGTGAACTTCAGTATATTCAAACATATTCATACAGCCACAAAATGAATAAATCACAGCTATATATTACTATACAAGTGAATCTAAGAAATAGATTGTTGAGTAAAAAAGCAAATTGCAAAAGATTAAATGCAATATTATAACCTCCTAACTTAAACCATCTCCTTATCCCCAAATACAGTGTATCTTCATTCCATTAAATACCTGAGTGTCTAATAATCATAAATGTATCTTGCAATATGGCACACCCCTCCTTAACAGTCATAGTGGTGTAAGTAAATTCTAAGTCCTGTAGACTGGTTTTAATTCTCACAGTTTGGCCATAACCATTTCTATTCTTTCCTGTTGCCAAGCACAGTACGCATATATCCTGCTGTCAAACTGTTCATTCTCACAGCCCTACCATTCCTCCCCTAAAGCCTGGTGTTAAAAATCTTATCTTTTGATGCTTAGAATGGCTTTGAAGCTAGGGGATTTGGCTTCTGTTCCTGGTTATCCTCTACACCTAGCCTGTGAATTTGAGAGGTTAAATATTTATCATTGAGTACTGCCAATGCTTAAACTATTGTATTCACAGTTTTGTTGGTACCTAATATCAATAAACTATTTCCTGTCTTAGAGTAATTTATCACTCCCTGAGAAACTCAGGAAGATACATCCATGATGTACATTCAAATTGTAGCACCCATCATTGTAGGGGAAACAGGTCATTCCATGGGGCTTCCAGTAATGGAGAAATCACATTGGATTTTGTTGGAGACTAGCCACAGCTTTGTGATTGAGGTGATATTTCAATCAAGAAAAGCACAGAGGTACAGAGATGTGTTGAAAATGTAAATGCAAGCTGCAAACAAGGATAATGCTTTGGAGACTGATGTAGAGCTTCATATTTTTATTATATTTGAAAATACGACCATTAGCTACAGAGGCTAATTGATCTGTTCACTGTTAGAAATCAAGATAAGATCATGGTCAACTTCGTAACACTAATGCTTAATCCATTAATTATTTTATATTGAGGTTTATTACGATTTTAATTTTAGAAGCCAACTTTACCTACTGAGTAAACGTCCTTGATTATTGTGAAGAGTCAAGCACCATTTTCATATAGTTTGGCATATTAATGAGTGAGTAATAAAATGAATGCTTGATTACAATGTGCTTACTATGAATGTGTAGTCATTTCTTCCAAACTCAGGATGTTAATCTGGCTGGTATCTCGTGTCCAGTGCTGAGTTTTATTTGGCATTCGTAGTGAGTTTTATCTGTGTTGCAACCACCTGTGGCTTCCAGCATTTTCTTTGGGATTAGAATTGGATATCGATGGTGCTGATTTTCAGTTTTTGCTCTGTCATAGGCTCCTGCCAGCTGATCTCTGTGTAATGAGAAGTCCCATTGCAATGCTTCTGTCTCTGTGTATGAGGGCATGAGATCTGGGGAAGGGGCTGCAAAATGACACTGAGGTTAACTGCTGTTCGAATTAGCAGCGTATTCCTTCTTTCTCCAATATCCCTTTATTTGTGGAAAGAGAATTTGGGGGCAGTAAAATGCTCATGGGACTTTGAGTTTAGAAGATCTGGGATTGTGTCTTGTCTTTGTCCTGGCCTGCACTTCAATTTCTTCACCTTGAATGATAGTGTCTCCGTTAGAGCCAAATCAGGAGACAGAAACCACATAGTCATCTGCAAAGGGAAAGCTTATTATAAGATTTACTAACTATAGTGCAGATTGAAGTAACAGATAATTGGCAAGTAAGGAGTACGGGATGCAGCCGTACCATTTATAAGGAGCAGCTGCTATCATGGGGCTCAAAAAGTGCCAAGGAAGAGCCTCCCAACCTGACTCCAGGCTCAGCTCCAGAATTCCTTTGGAGAGGGCATGATCATGCACACCGGATGATGAAAAAGTCACTGAAGTGCCCTCCACTGGGGCTTGCTAAAAACCTGCCACCTGGGGCTGAAAAAGCAACCCTCAGGGAGGCGTTGCACTTCAAGACTTGCTATAGGGCTGCTAGATCCAGTGCCGGGGAAGCTGCTTGCTGGTGGGCACTGCTGGCCCCCAGAGGCTGCAGGAACCAGAGGCTGGAGAAGCCACCTTGGTAGAAGTGGAGCACTAGAGAAACTCTATTCTGGGACCTTTTGGTAGAGAGAGCGTAGACACTGCAAGAGCTGAGCACCGAAAAAACAGAGAAACCCACAAAAAAATAAAAACACTTTTAGTGCCCTCTAGTGACAAAGCTTAAAATCATGCTTAGTGCAAAAAAGGACAGGGTTCAAGTCTATTATCTCTGGTTAGGTAATGAAGAATGAGTTGAGCTGAGATGCAATAACTGAAGACATATCCCTGAAGGTACTCAAAAGATTGAATTATATTTTAATGTAAAAGTACTTCGTGGATTCTGAAAAAGAATATAAAAGTTCACTGTTGCTATAGTTACGGTTTACTGTAATTAAACAAGATCCTGATATAAATCTACAGTGCAGACTGGACAGATTGTATTATAGCAAATATGATGTTACCGTTTCTGGGGAAGTGATTTCAAGATTATATTTGGGCAATGACGTGTCTGAACTTAAACGTGTCTTGGGCCTCCTAAGCTAAAATATACCATGTGTTGGTGGTTATTATTTGTAACCAAAATAATACTTATTGAAAATCTAATTATATGCCAGGCATTGCAAATACATTTAGATCTACCATTATTAATATTCTCCATCCTATTTTTAAAGTGAAGAGCTGAGCTAAACAATTTACTAGTGCCATACAGATAGAAGGAGTTGAACCAGGATTCAGATTCAGTCTTTTCTGATTCTAGAGCTTATGCATCTAACTTAGAAACCATAGACTCTCCCAAGCCAGGACAGTGTCAGTGTGCTGTAACTTGAGTGAAATAGATGCTTACCCTGAACCTTTAATGTGTATCTGCTGCTTACCCTCCTGGTGTGATAACTCTGTCTTCTTTTAAAGTGGATGTTTCCTTTTATGTTTTGTTACTTCTCAGTAACTCACAAATTTGGTGCTAGAAATAAAGAACAGACAAAAAGAAGCTGAATTGGAGTTTCATGTTTAGCTCTAACGTCAGAAAATGATTTATTTACAGAGTGATTAAATAATGAAAATAATGTCTTCCACATTATTGTTAGATTTCTGCAACTCCTTTCACCAAGAGGTACTTTAAGCAACATTATGACTAGGTTGAAATATAGTGAATCATAGCCCCACCCTGGAAGTATTCTTAAGCGTCCATCAATGGTAACATGGGTAAAGTATGATATATTTATATAGTATTTTAAAGAAATTAAAAACAACAAATTGTTTCTACATATTAAAGCCTAGGAGGATCTCACAGAGGTAATATTGACCAAAAAATAGGCAAAAAAGAGTATGAAATGCAAAGCAGGCAAAACTAATGTATGGTGCTATAAGGCAGACCAGTGTTACCTTTGAAGGTATTGTCCAGGAATGGATCTGCTGCTGGTTTGGGATGCTTTTCATACCAAGCACTTGCTTGATCTGAGTAACAAGTATAAGTGAGGAGACATTTGTAAGTTTCATAGAATAAGAGAGTTAAGATTCAGAGCAGTTGACCTATGTAATATTTTAAGTAAAGGATTTAAAAATTGGCAAAATTTAGTGTTAAGTAGTCATCATATGATGTTTTCTATAGGTTTTTAAATAATAAGAAAAAAGTGTTGTGGTTATCATCTTTTTAGAGAACAAATTAGAGTCCAAGTGTGGATGCTCTATATCTGCCTCACTGGGTAAGATAAATGTCTATAGCATTACTAGAAATATATATATCAGTGCTAGCAATGCCCTAGGAGTGGGTGATTTATCTTCTATCTACTTCACTAAAACTTTCAGATTTCCTAAGATATTTGTATAAATGCTTTAAATAATCGGCTGAAATAGTTACTGCAAAGATGAATATCTGAAGAGTTTCCTCACCTTTAAAGCCACATTGATTCTTATTATCCAGACAATAGACCAACTTGCCTTTTCTAGATGCTCAAGTACTCTAGAAAATGATGTCACCTTGACTTTATATTCTGAAATCTTCCTGCTTCCCCAAATAGTCTATATACCTTTACCAAACTAAGCTTTCTTATTTGATTTATTAATTTAATAAATGATTTTCAAGCATCCTGTTTGCCAGGCTCTCAAAGTACACAGCTATAAATAAGACAAACAGAGATTTCTGTTCTTTTGGTTTCTGTTCTCCCTGTTGGGGAAGAAGATACATAAATAATATGCTTAAAGATTGATTAGGTAAATCATGGGAAAAGCTTAGGTGCTAGAAAAGTATATACAGAGGAGAGGCCACGCGTAATCTAAAGAGATAAGAACATTGCTGTTAAAACAAGTTTATTGAAGCAAAGAATGGGAGGGGCCAGTCAGAGGAGCAAATTCCAGTCGAAGATTTTAGCAGAGACACGAGTCTATACAGTGACACAGACATGCATGGCTAGTTAGGGTGCAGGAAAAGGTCATCAAAGTGAGGATGCCAGGGATCTGAGAGCTGGGGTGGGGTGGTGATATGGTTTATGTCCAGAAGTCTCCCCAAAGCCTCATGTGCTCATGCTCATGACCGGCTCATGGGTGTGTGACACTGGATTGCTTTACAGCAGGCTGTGGTGCTGGGAGGTGAAACTTGGTTGGAAGAGGTGGGTCCCTGGGTGTGGCCTGGAATTACATATCCCTGCTCCTCCTTTGATCCCGCCCTGCTTTCTGCATGTCATACACAGCTCTTTCTCCTCTGCCATGCCCCTCTGCCATACCACCCTGCCTTGGAGCCAGGTGACTATGGACTGAACCCTTTACAAACTGTGAGCCAAAGTAAACCTTTCCTCCTTTAAATCGTGGGTAAAGAGTATTGTGTCTCAGCAACAAAAAAGTTACTGAGACGGATGATTTAAACATATGAATGCTGACCTCACTGTGAAAGAAGATGGAATGGGTAGCAAAGAATGTCTGTTTGCTGATGCCTTTTCATGATATTTCCTCTGCCTCATCAACCTAGACTGCACATCCTTGAAGCCTCACATGAAACATCACTTAGTCTATGAGATCATCCCTGCATTACACAGCTAGATACATGCCCTGATTGCTTTCATCCCATAGCATTGAGTGGTTATTCCATGAGTTGGTACTCAATGAACATTTGCTTACTTGAACACTTCTGTGAGACATCACTGTTATAAATGCATGTGTTAAGCTAAATGAACCATCTATTTAACCTGGAACTATTTTCACGTTCTTACAGTTCAGGCAAATCCATTTGCCTATTCTGACAGCAGTTTTGTCTAGACAATAGCCAGCTGTGTTTTGCATTTTGAGTACAGCAGTATAGTTTAGAAAAAGCCTCTGTGTATTTGTGCTAAAAAGCAAAAACTATAGCTTTTAAAGTAATCACTTAATGTTTGTACTTCTGCTCACTGTCTGGCTCTGGTCTCACTTTTCTGTAGATAAACTTTCAGTATCAAATGACATGCACGAATTCCAGACAGATGCCTCCAATGCCTGGAATCAAGACAAATTATATCACTTGGCTGTCACAAAGAGTGCCTCTTTTGATGTTATGGAGCAATTTGTTTAATGACACAATTGCTAGGCTTGGGAACAGATGCCTATCTCCTCGGATGCTCAGCATTCCTGGGGCACTGCACAGAGCCCAGCCATTGCTACATGGGTGGGGAATCTGCAGCCACTGATCCTTAGAGGTGGAGGAGGGAAATTGCTCTTTTCCACTTATGTCAATGGGTTGCTTGCTTTTATGGTGGGTGAAAAGTTTGTTTTCTAGTGGCTGTGCTGCAAGACTTTCTGTTTGGCTGATTTTTTGAAGTCAGAAGATTGCAAGTGCAAATTCATAAGAGTTTGGAATGAGCTCTTTAAAAAATCTTGCCATGTCCAAAACAGTACCACATGTTATACTGTGTGGTCCAACGAGAGATGTGTGGAAGCCCCCACCTTCTCAGATTTCTCAGTGAAGATCTAGTGTTCTGATGAGCTAAAGCAAAAGGGATAATAAAATTACTGTGAAGAATGTGATTGGGGTGAAGAACTCAGTTGGAGGAGGTATCTAAATTATGGCGAATAAGTCGGGAGAACTTCATGGACATGGTGTTGTAGGAAGTTGGGCTCTGAAAAACTAGTAAAGCCTAATATGTAGGAACAAAGGCAATTCTCTGCCTAAAACGCTTCATTTCTGGAGCCCATGCAGAAAGCAATGGATCTCCACTTGGAATGCCCAGTCCACCAGAGAATCAACTTCAAATATTCATTCCCAGGTTCCAGCAACAGAAATTCAGATTCACTTGATCTTAGGTGAGACTCAAGAAGCTGCACGTTACACCCATATTTATAAATGTTTTTAATGCAAATGGCCATAAAGTACCCTTCTCACAGTTGTTCGTGTTAAACGTGAAAAAATAAGTGGCTTGTTTTTGTAGAATGGGTGGTAGTTCCCAAGAAAGACTGGAGATTTAACAGAAGAATAACAATTAGCACTCAACTTTAAAACATGAGTGGAATTTATCGCTCTGATACCGTGTAAATTTTAATTTGAGTGCAATCTGCATAATGAGTGCTCTAGTTTTCCTTCTTTGAATTTCTGATTGCTCCAAATCCTTTATTTAGAGGAGGGAAGCAGGGTTGTCCTTCACCTTCAGTTTTACCCGAGGACAGGTTCATTGTACGGATATTTCTGCTGCTACTCAGAGAATACCCAGGACGGGGAATTCATGAATTCAGGCTTCGCTTCAGTGACTGGAAGGTGTTCTAGCCATTTTAAAATACAATTCTCTTAAACGTGTTTTGAGAGCTAAAGCGGAGCTACGTCGCAGAGGGACGTCTTTTCCACTGCGTCCGCAAGGTGGCAGTCTCCTCCCGTTTCTGGCCTCCAGCAAGCGGGGCTGTGATGCTGTGACTTCTCTGAAAGCTGAGAGAATGTGAGCAGATCCTGTCAGCGTTCTGGAACAGCCTTGTTTGAATTATTCTTAGAACACTGAACGACAATATACTCCGCTCTTTCCCGACTTGATCCAGGCTGGTCGAAATGCTGAAGGTCACATTATCCCGTTTCAGAGACGATGTTAGGATCGGTGGACTCAAAACAAGAAACAAAAACAGCCTCATTCAAAGGGCAAGGGGAAAAAGACAAAAGGAGAGAAAAAAGGAGGGAAAAAATATAATCCTTCTAATAAACTCATTGGATAGAAAATACTGAGCGTTGAGAGGAGATAAGGGAGTTCCGTGGACGATGGATTCAGATTTGAAGGAGCTGAACTCCAGTTATTTGTCACCTTTTCCCAAGGTCAGCTCTTAAGGTGAGACTGGAAGTCAGCGAAGGGAACACTGGTTACAGGGCTTAGGATGTAGCTATGGGACTCAAGGCAGCAGACTGACGATCATTTCCTTGTTTCTTCCTCACAGTCAACTCACTGAAGTTCAGGCAAATGTCTAGCATGCAGGACGCCCTATTACTTTGTAAGACACTACTGGACTTCCGGAATTCTGGGACTCTGTGGGTCCCCGGATGAGTCCAGCCTCGCACCGCATAGGGCCAGGTCCAGACATGGGCGCGCTCTCTACTGCTACTGGCTCCACTTCCTGCTTCCTTATTCCCATGAGCTGCAGAGCCTTGGTCCAACCTCCTGGGGCAGCGCTTGACCAGGAGGAGGAGGAGTTTTCATCCAGATTTATTTTGTGTGAAGCAAATAAGTGTGAGGATAAAGCAAAGTCCAAACCTACATGCTGATTTGGCTGAGCTAGAAGTGTTCTTTAAATATTTCCTTTTCTGAACTTGTAAAGTATATTAGGAGACAATTTGAACTCATCTCCTAAACAAAATACTGCAATACCAAGCCAATAAAATGCGATCAGCTGCACTTCCTAAGGCAAAATATTTTTATGTTGAAAGTGTTTTTCAAAATCTGAAAGATCAAAGTACATGCTAAGTATTCAAAGTTCTCCATTAACCTAGTCAACACTTTTACTACTATCATATCATATTTCAAGTATTTTTATATAAAATATAAAATTTATATTTTTATATATCAATATATATATAAATTTATATATTATAAATTTATTAGCATCGTCATATTATTATATAGCATCGTCAACATTTTTGGAAGATTTTTATATATGAGAAGGAAAGATTATTTCATTGTGTTGCATTCCAGTGTTGATTCAAATCTGGAGTTAAGAGCTACTGTGACAGAATTATACAGAGCAATGAAAACCTCACTTAAGATTATCCCATGTAACTGGTGTTTATACATTTACAAAAAGGATGGATATCAAATATCTGGATTTCTCTCTGATAAGTCTAACTAAAATCTAATTTTCCCAAATAGGACTTGAAATTTCAGCTTATGAAAGACCCTATTAGTAAAGATGGAAAGTATGTGGTTTGTCTCTCTCCGTCTTGTAATAATAGGTTCTTTAGATAGGCTCACCTCTGTTATCTGGGAATATTATTTTGGCATCATTTGAGTAAAAGAATTAATTTCAATGCTGAGAGTTGAGGTTTACTGAGAGGTGATTTAGAAATTGCATTATATCTGTAAGATATCCACATCTCTTTATCATCTTTGCTCCAAAAAAGAAAACCTATGTGCATAATGTTGACCTCTTTCCTGTTTACCTGACATACAGTAGATCTGTAGTTATTTACTGGGCATCTTTAGGTGATTTTGTCTCGAAGTTCTCAAACTTACTGTACCCAACTAAATTCTTCAATATCGTAGGGCATCCTGAATCTATTTTCTTTTATTATATAACTGATCTTAATTAATTGTTTCATGCATTTATTTAATAATTACTATGCATCTATCCTGGGTCAAAAACAGTGTTAAAGTGGAAGTAGATTTTATCCAGAGCACTATATTTATTTGTTTTTCAATGTATAGTCAGTTTCTAATAAATATAGTGAAGTAAACACTAGATAAATTATTTTATTAGCGACATAAATGCATAGACTCATAGGTGAACAAGAAACATGAGTGTGTATCACCAGTCTGTTTCATTCACTCTTTATTTTTCTTAGTTTATGTTGCATTACACAATGATTACATGCCTCATGAAGAGTTGGTACATGCATATAATACATCCCAATTTTTTCCCCATTCTTTTTCTCTCTCCGCCCTTTCCCCTACCCTTATCTCTTGGTCCCCATGGGAGAGATCCTATTGTTCTTGAATACAGAATCAATGGTATGGACTTCTCAGAAGAATGAACCTCTGCCAGTTCATTAGGCACTAGGTTCTCTCTCTAAATCTGTTGATTTAGGCAAATGAAGGCATCATTCAGTACTTTAATGTTGACCTATATGGCACACCATAGATCATAATTAGGCTTCTAAAATGCAGACACAATTGGTGGGGTTAAAGCTAGTTGGCAGCAAAGGCAATTTTTACAATTTCCTTTCTCAGCGAAATTTAAGCTGTGTTGAGTTCATTGAACCTGGAAAATGAAATTCTTTGAACTATGACAGGGAAGCTTTGTAGTGGTTAGAGTTGTTCACCTGGAAACCAGGCCAGTCTTTGTGAGATAATTGGTACCTGCCCATCCTCGCTCCACAAGACTTTGGCTTCAGAATTGCTAAGGATTCACTTGTTAAACAATTTCTCCTGAAGTGGATTTTCTCCTGCTATTTCTCCAACATGGAGGAGCAAATAATACAGACAGAATCTTAGGGGCAAATCTAAATGCTGTCACTTCACATTTGAAGAGGTCTTTTCACGCTGGAAGCAAACAGTGCTTTCAGCTTATAGTTTGTTTCTTCATGTGCACAGGGATATAATTGAGTAAAGAGTCTCTGTGACTCGCTGGGCTGGTTCTGGTGCAGTGGCAACAGGGTGTGATAAAAAATGTGCAGCATCACCAGGATGGGAGTTACAGGGGAGGCAACTGAGGTACAGAAGGAGAAGAAGCTCAAAGCCAGTGGCTGAGTCAGGGCTGGGACCCTGCTTTCCTGACTATTGAATGTTTGTTTGTTTGTTTATTTGTTTGTTTTTACTGGCTTTGTCCTTCATTTTATCAGATCTTCATTCATTGACACCTTTATTTATTCAGCTTGTACTTAAAAAGATAAGGAAATCTGCCTTGGGTTCTGTGATAAAATACTTAGGGTTTAAAATGCAATTTCTCATTTAGTGGAATCTTCAAGATAGATAACAGAAGCCCCCGAAGCTGAGGGTAATGAAGTAGAAGTATTTTTTCCTAGACCATTTTCTACAATGCTTTGGAAATGTAAGATGTCGTTTCTACCGTCAGTAAGTTTGCACTTAAGCAGGAGAGAGATGCTATGTACGTTAAAATGTAAGTAAAATTGTCATCTGCAGATTAGCATGGGCTTTGGGGTGAGAAAGTATTCTCAGTTCCACAGTGGGTGCTCACAGGGACTGATAAATTAAATTGTGTGGCTGGTGAGTAAGACATCACTTGCTTCCATTTGTTGAGTGATTAATAGGTATTAAAAAAGTAAATAGAGTTAGATTTTCAAATGTGGCAGATGTTTCAAAACCTCTTACCATCTGCAAAACAAGATTTCAAGAGATTCTGCTTGACATCTTTATTCCCTTTTTCTTTTTGATTCATAGTTCCAGAAGAAAATATTTAAAAGATACTTAGAGGCTAGGAAAAAGGAAAGGGCTGATACAGGAAAATGCTAAAAGTCAGTACAATAACAATTCAAATTTACAATTATCCCTCACAAAGTGACTGTTGGTAGCATTGCTATGTTTAGAGAATGGTATTGGGGGATCGCTTCTCGGTCTTTTGGCTAAGATCAAGTGAGAATGGTACTGGGGAGATCCTGCTATTCCAGATCCGGGGATCACCTTTGACACATTCTGTTTCTTCTGGCACCCTTAATTGCTCTTTCCCACCCCCAAATCTCACTTGACATCACTTAGTGCTTTTTGCCAAAATTTTCTTCTTATTTCTTTCACCTGGAATATTGCAGAGTATCCCCGACCACTTTACCCTCCTCCATTAAATGCCCCCACCCAGTCAAGCTTGAGACTGCATTCACAGTGACTTTTTCAAAATGTAGATGGTTTCGTTTCATCCCCCTAACTCCTGAAAAACATTCCATAGATTACACACTGTTCACCTACCAAATATTGTTTTTCTCATTAGCCTACAAAGGCTTTTTTCTCTCCATCTGAAAAAATGAGTTTCTGCTTATCCTTTCCGCTCTTTCACAGTATGCTGTTCCCCTACCTGAAAAGGTATTCATTAGGTTCATCTAGTCTCAGCCCTCGAACTTCAGCTCAACATTAACTGCTTCAGTAAAGCCTTCCTTAGCTGCTCTGTCCTTGTATTATGCTCTGACACAACCATGTTCTTCCCCTCCTCCTTCACAGAAGCAATTTCACGTTTAACTTGAGGGATTATTTGATTTCCATCTTTTCCACCACTAGACATAAACTCAGTTGTGACGAAAACCCAGCCTGGTTTTCAGCTCCATTATATGTAACGCCCAGCACATTGACGGAAATTAAATATTTGCTGAGTGAGTGATCTGAGAAAAATGGAAATATTTTGTTTCCAAGTGTGGCATAGGAATTCCATTACCCTGGGAAGAGTGTGAAGTTCTTTTCAGCTTTCCTGAGAATGGGTGAAAGAGCTCTGCATTATGTTGGGCATTAAGAAATTATAAGTGGAAGCTCTGAAATCAGCACAAAGAGCAATGATGTTGCAGAATATAGGTTGATAGGAGAGAATAAAATATAGATCAGTGGACCTTGGATAGGGTTATTGTAGTGAACAAAATGTCTCTTCCCAGGAGCACTTGTAGGCAATTTTAAACTCTTGCTTGAATCTTAGACCTAAACTCCAAATTTGATTGGCCTTTAGGGTCCCCCATGAGAGTGTGATAAAGGCAGGGATTTCCATGGAGGTGATACTGGGTCTTGGGTGGTTCTTGAAGATGCATTATGAAGAGTTACCAAAGCTACGGCTAGACCCAGATTTAATTTTACAGGTCAGGACACTTTGTGTCTTCCAGGCAGAAACTTTGGTCTGTAGAGGTGTCTCTCTCAGCCCAGCCTCAGTACCTCTGAAACCAGAGGGCTTTACGAAGCCTCAGAGGGAGAAGGGGTGAGAGAGGCTAAGGAATATGTAGACTTGCTTCCTTGACAGCTCTGCCTGAGCCACACTGATGATGTATTGGTCAAGCATAAGATTTTTTTGTGTTGGAATTCTGCTAGATTATCTGTCTTTACATGAATGCGTTCTAGCGTAGTACTGTGTCCCTGAGTGTATGTAGCAGGACACTGCTCTCTGAGACACGGCTCTAGGGACAGAGCAGAAAGACCCTATTTATCTGGCCATCTGATTGCTCTAGCATCAGGAAATAAAAAGTCCAGAAATCTTTGATTGCACTTCTTTGCTGATAAGGAGAGTCAAATCTATTTTCCTGAAGCTTGATTCTTCTAGATTTCCTGTAAGTTTCCAAGAAGGCTTAAAATTAGATCTTGCTAGCAGTTGTCACCTTCCCAAAGGAGTCTGAAAATTGTGCAACCCTCAAGTTGTATATCTGCAGACAACAAGGCAGTTTGTCTTCCACAATTTTAATGTCTGGAAAAGAGTCAAGATTTGAAAGTCCTGTGCCACCTTTGTAATATTAAACGAATAAAGAAGGATTAATGGTGGGAATCACATTCAGTTAAAATCAGAGAGGCTTTCATGGCATATTGGAGATTTTGTTTTAAAGGCTGGCAGGGTCTCATCAATAGTTGAAAATGAGGAAAATAATATCCTCTAGTTTTAAGTGCCTATGGAGTAACTTGGAAAATAAATCCAAAGACAAGTGGAACGGAAAGAGTTCAGGATATTTGTAGCTGAGAAAAAAAGGAGGTTGGATTCATCACTATTGAAAGGATTTTATTTTTGTAGTCAACTTACAAGATATGATGACTTGGGGACAAAAGAAGGTGAGAAATGCAGGATGGGAGCTTCGAAGAGAGTGGGCTGAATAGGAGATGGTCCCTGAGGCCAGAGGAAGCTGGAGCACACACAGCAAGGGAGCCAGTCATGTCTGCAGATTATGGAGATGCTGAAGCATGAGTAGATTTGAGATAGAGACGGGTTATTAGAAAATAATTCACTCAGATCGTCTTCCAAATCCTACTGACTGTTACTTACAAATTCTAGATAAAATGCCGTGCTACTCTCCAGCTTGTTTTCTACACAAGTGGCATATTTCTCCTTTGTTACTACTTTGGATTTCAGGGTCTCCTCTTAAAATACTGTCAACAGAGAGTATTTTTGTTTTCCCAGTGATCTCCAGGCTGAGATGGCCAGTGTTTTATTATAATCTTTGCAGATTTACAAAGCTCTTCTTGTAATCATTACCCTTCTCAATAATTTCTATTTCCCTTTCCCCCGAGAATTCTCCCCCCTCCTCCCTGCTTACTGAATTATGACCATTCCTCTTTGTCGCTCTTGGTCCAGGATCTTCTAAAGAGTTCTGCACATTACTAAGGTGCAACTCATATTTTATCATGCTCATCTTTAAAATCCTCCATAGCCTTTTAGTTTTGTTTTGGTGTTTTGAGATAGGGTCTTTTTGTTTTTTTAGGTAGGGTCTCACTATGTCACTCAGGCTGGCCACTCACTGTGTATCCCAGGCTGCCCTTGACCTCGTGGGGATCCTTCTGCCTTAGCCACCCGAGTGCTAGGATTACAGGCATGCACCACCACACCTGGCTATAGCCTTTAATTTTTGAGGGTAAAAGTCTAAACCCTTTGGCACAACAAAGAGTGACCTCTCAATTAATATTTGTGCAATGAATAATCTAATACGTTATTCTCTGTGTCCCGCAGCATCTAACTAATTTGAAGAGGGTCTCTGTCTTTGTGTTCTCTGCCACTCATTTTCATGTTGGGAGACAGCACCTTTGCATGTAGTCTGATCAGGGATTCAACTACATTGTAGTGTTTCTGGGAAATGTCACCTTATTCATAACTGTACCTGGAATTTGGAACCTGTAGGCCAATAAATCATTAATCACGTTATTCAGAAACACAGAATTTTAAAAGTATTTTGTAAGTGGATTTATTTGGGGAAAGCAACATCATGTAATCAAATCCAATGGCTCTCTAGCCTGGATGCATATTAAAACACTACTCATTAAAACTATTCTTCAGGGTCTCATTCCAGACATATAGCTCAATTCATGATGATTCCTTTCCCACATGTGTTCCCCAAGGGTGGATCCCTCATCAGCAGCATCAGCATACCTGGGAACGTGCCGGCATTGTAACTCTGGACCTTTTCCAGGCATAGTGGCACATACTTGTAATCCCAACACTGTTGAAGCTGGGACCTAAGGATTTGAAGTTTGAGCCCAGCCTGGGCAAGTTAGCCTATTAACGAGACTCTGTATTAAAATTTTTAAAAATTGTAAAAAAAGGTTGACAATGTAGCTCAGTGCAAAGGCCCTGGGTTCTATCCCTAGTAACACTAAAAAGAAAACAAAAATACTCTTGAAACTCCCCGCCATAGGCCTTCTGAATTGGAAAGCTGGATTTGCGGGCCAGCAACCTGATTCAATAAATCATCCAGTTGATTCTATTGTGTGTGGACATTTGAGAACCACTAACTGCTGATCTATAGCGCTCTCTTCTGACTTTCAGTTCTTCTTCGTCACAGAGGGGTAAATCTAGGCACAAAGGACAGTGTTTCTCTCTGGCACTCTTCTGCAACAGAGACATAATTTTGGAAGCCTGGGAGGTTCCCATTGCTTACAAGTTCAAGTGGGATGGCCATTTAGACTGGGAGTGAACCATGCATCCTGGGTCACATTCTTCTCTTCCCTTCAGAACCTCAACTCTAACCAGGGCCTGGAGTAAGGGAAGTGTCCCATAGGCAAAAAGAAAATGTTGAGGGTTTCTCAGGCTAACTCAAAGAAGTAGATGCACTAATTATGGTGTGATGTTTTCCTTAAACTGTGTTGTTTTAAAAGTATTCTTTAAAATAAATATTCTTTTTAAAATGCCACTGGGATTGTAAAATCTGGTTAAGCACATGTTATTTATCATCTTGTGGTACTGAAAATGTGATTAGGAGGCTGAGCATGGTAACACACTGAAAATTCTTCTGCACAGAGAAAACTACAGAAGGAGATTATATCATCTGAGCCCAAACAGAAGGACAAGGAGAAGGAGTGCTTACTTTGATTAAGGCTTCATATACTTTATCAGCCTGGGGATAGCTTATTTCATGTCAAGGCAGTTGCCTTTTGGGACACATGGATGGCTGGGATGGAAGAACCTAAGGTAGTAAGTAGGTAGGCTCCCTTCCTTCACAGCCAAAGGAAGAAAGTTCAGGAGGCTTGTCCACTCTCTCAGGCTGAGCAATGATATTCTGTGACTGGAACTTGGATTTCCAGTACTTCATCTGTCATGCCACATGGCTAAAATGGGTCACAACATCCTGGAAATTGAAAATCAGGGCAGTCTCTGATTATCACAGTGAGGAATCCCAGGAGGAGGAAGCTGGACGGCCAGACCTCTTTCAGAGACCTTTGCTAGAATCTCTCATCCTTATAAATGGCATGCAAGTTCAAAATCCAAATTCTCACTGTATTTCCTTTAACAACAATGGAAATTCAGACTTCATTTACCATTCAAAGGAACAAAGTGAGGGGTTTTTATTTTTGAACAGTGTTGCTCTACATTAAAAAGAGATCTGAGACAAATTCAGAATATTTTCCAGTTTCACAGCCTTGAATGTTTTATCTTTCAATTTGAGGTGGAAAAAGAAAAACAGAGGCTGAATGATTTATGAATCATAGAATATTAGGGCAGCACTACAATCACTTATTCCACTGAGGAGACTGAGACCCAGGGAAAAGATAGGTGTTGTCCGGAGGGTCACAGAGAGCATAACCGTGAGTTGGAACATAGATTATTTCCAGTGGCTCTTTGAGCCATTGGTGGCTAAGACATCACTGCTGGGAAACCTGGCAATAGATCTGAAAAGGACTCAGATTAAAGTAGTGCAGCACCCACAAAGTAGAAAGAGAGGCCACCGCGAGTGAGTTCATCTTTATCGCTGTGATATTCTGATTATGTGGGTTTTAACTGGCATGCAGTGTCCTAGGGAGAAAAGCTTTCCTATGGGCTTTCCAATTATACTGAGCCCATCTAAATTTTGGGCAACAGAGACTGGTTTTGATGATACCTAAAAATCAACTCCACAATCATTCTCTATTCCTATAGGTTATAACTGTGATTGCATAGAGCAAATAATTTAACAAAAAGCCAGCTTCAAATTAAGTTCAAATCACAGAACACTTTTTTCCTTCCATTTGTTTCCAGTATACACACATGTGCATGTAACCCCCCCCCCAACACACACACAGAGTCACAAGTTCGCAGGGCAAGATGTATAGCATACTGGTGAAAAGTAGGAAGGCTAGCCTTAGGCTGCCTGCATTCAGTTTCACCACTATCGCTACTGGTTATGAGACTGTGGAGTTAGTTAACCTTTCCATGTCTTATTTTCCTTATTTCAAGAAAATATGATTTGTCTAATGGTTTTTTGAGATGAAACTGCTGTCTTCCACCTCCATGAATAGAGGAGTCTTGGGTCACTCATTTCCAGTGGCCTCTTCCATGGTCCAGTGTATTCAAAAGTTTGTGTGTTATTTTTTAAAATGAATTCATGAAAGTACAACATTTTGGCTACAATTAGTTAACATTGCTATCTGTTCCCACACAGCCATCTCCTGCATCACTTTCTTGGCTGAAGAGTGGTCAAGTGTTCTCTGCCATTTTGGGGATCTGGCTCAGAAAGTGCTTAGGAATAACTTCACTTTGAGTTTGTTGGAATTATCATTTATATTTACAGTTACTTCTCAGTGAATCCTTGCCAGCCCTCCTGATGTCAAAGTGGGCAGAAATAGTGCAATTGTCCATGTGCTGGCTCCATGGGGAACATGACACAAAGAGATTGTATTGGAGGACAAGATTGTATTGCAGAGATTGTATATGCGGGACAAGAGATTGTATTGTGATGCAAACAGGCCCATGTGGAGGAGAAAAGTGCAGAAATTAATCTCAGAAATTCTCCCCAATTTTACAGCTCATTTGTAATAGAAATCAAGTTTGTTTTTAAACCAAATTTATCACTGATCCCAAATATTTACACTATGTTAACGATAATAAGTGCTAAAGCCGAACTCAACATTCCTTAACTTTTTATGATGAAAAACAGATACGTCAAGCTAGAAGCAAAATCAAATCATCTGTTTTGTCTATAAAAACTGTGACAGAATGTTACATGGAGAAACAATGAAAGCATATAAGAAAAAAATTATAAGGAAACAGTATTAAAGCTGTACCTGAATATTGTGATGTTTGTGATAGTTTTGATTTTTTTAAAAAAATGTGTAATTTGGTCTAATTTCTTATATTTGCTTATTATTTCATAAGTAGTTTTGTATTTGTAATTTTGTGTTATTTTATTTAAAGAGATCTCCCAACATTGCATAAGCTTCAAGCCACATAAAACTTGTGTGAGGTTTGCAGTTGACTACTTCTGAGGGCTTAAAGAAAATACTTGCTGCACCTCTTTGTTTTCTTCTATAAAATGAGGATGCAAGACAAGAGTACACTTCAGTGTCTCTCAGGATCCTCCCAGTGCTAAGGATATGGGATTCTCTTTACTCACTACGTGACTGTTGTGCTGGGGTCCCTATATCGCCCTTGAAGATCCCTAATCTAAGAACAGTGAATCAGTTAACTTTGAAGGAATTTCTGTGTTAGAACAGATGGAGGGCTGGTGGGATGAGGTGGATCGATGACAGCTAAAGTCTCAGATCGATCATGTTGGGTGATCTGAAGGGCATCATTCCCAGGAATTGTGTGGGAAATCGGAGCATCTAAAACAATATGGTATCCCCAGAAATGTCCCCATCCTATAGATTAGAAATGGTGAACTTTTTAGAGCCTGTACCCAAACTACAACCTAAAGCCCCTTACTTATTGCAAGATGCCAATACTGCAATTAAACCTGAACATCCAGTGCTCTGCTGGTGAGGCGTCATGGTTCATGTATCAACAGAGAGGGCTCTGAGTGCCCGCTATGGCACACGTGCCATAGGTTTGCCACCACTGCTATAGATCATCCTGGCTCATCTCATTTAGTGAGAGTGTCTTAGTTTCTTCATGGTACATGACCACAGATTTAGTAGCATATGACTGCACATGCTCATTAACTCACAGTTTCTGAGGGTCAGACGTGGTGTGGGTGCAGTAGGCTGGGTCCTCCATGCAGGGTCTCACCAGGCAGCAGTCAGGGTGTCTGCCATGCTGCGGTTTGCATGGGGACCTCAAGAGCTTCTTCCAAGTTCATTCATGCTGCTTGCAGGATTCAGCTCCTTGTGGCGGCAGAAGCCAGGCCCTGGCTTTGTTTCTAGCTGTCAGCTGTGATCTCACTCCGTTTCCACAAGCAGCTTTGAGGACCTTGCCATGTGGCTGTCTCCATAGGTGATTCACAGCATGGAAGAGGGGGCTCTCTCTCCATTCTGCTAGGGAGGAGTCTTACACAACATAACCTAATCCAGGCAGTGCTATTCCCTCATCTTTACTCTGCCCCTGCTGCTTAAGGGCAGTGTGTGTGTCTATGGCACCAAATGTCTATGCCAGGGGCAGAGGTCCCGGAGTCCTCTTGGAATGCTGACTGTCACAAAAGAGAAGAGCAATATATTTTGAGTACCAACCGTACACACTTCATTTATATTCATTATTTAGTTTTTAGAAAGATGTTTGGAGATAGTTGTGATTATCTCATTTTTATTGATCAAGAAACTAAGACTTAAATCCCATAATTTGCCCATGGTCAGAGAAGCAGAACCTAGATTTTAATGTAGGTCTATGTGGCTTGATGGTCTGAGATCTTCACCACACACTGCACGGCCTTCAGAATGATTGCCTGTCTGTGTTAATTAATAAATACTGTTCACATGGCATATTTTAAAATTTAGACCTTTCGCTCAACAGAGTTTTGAGTTGTCCAACTTTAAAATTTAGCTTAACTCAGCAAGTATTTATAGATTTGTCCATATGAAAACTAGTGGGGGAAATAAGAATCAATCAACACTTGGTTCTGAACAATAGCTTTTATGAGAATCTTCATGGGAAGTAAATAAAGTCCTGACCACCTGGAAACCTGCAATTTCCTGTATCTATCAATCACTTTACCTTCTGACCCACAGTTTGTCCCATCTATAACACTTGTCTTAGGAAACAGGCGTGAAATCTGGGTGTGGTGGTTCATGCCTGTGATCCCAGTGCTCTGGGAGGCTGAGGCAGGAGGACCACAAGTTCAAGTCCAGCCTGGGCAAATGAATGACTTAGTGTGACTGTCTTAAAATAAAAATAAAATAAGTAAAGGGCTGGAGCTGGAGCTCAGTGTGAAGGCCTTGGATTCAATCCCTGCTAGGCTCCATATATATATATATATATATGGAGAGAGAGAGAGAGGGAGAGAGAGAGAGAGAGGAGAATAAAAGGAAATGAGAGGATCAAATGAAATGATAGGGAAGCACCATAGTATGAGCAGTACTGATCACAACTCAGGTTTTGTAGACTAACACAGCACGACATGAAGTGCTACAGAAATTTGGAGGAGTAAAGGTTATCTTTGGCTTGGGGGATTCAGGAGGCTTCTTGGGGGGTTGACTTCCAAAGCTCCTAGTGTGGATTTCTAAGGACTGGAATTTTCTCCTAACCACTTTTCACCTTCTAGCAACATGCCTCACTCCCAACAGGCATTGTAGCTCCCTTTGCATTGCTATTCTGAATTTTCTTTGGACTAGCATAGGCATTCTTAAAATCCCATGCAGAAAAGCGATGAAAGAGATGGCAGTGTTCTCTGTAACACTTGAGAAAAACATTAAGAGCAGGTCACTTGGGGCTCCTGACCCCCATGTCCCTCCTTGGACACTGCAACTTCGCTGCTCCCTGGCCCAGAGACTCCTCACATCGAATCCCTTCTCCACTTCCCTGACCTTATCTGTTTGTCCAAGTATTATTTCTTCTTTCAAAACAAAATACACTGGGGGAAGTTCTGGTTGTCATTGTCAATCCCGTTTTATAACTGTAAAGGCTACATTATGGAAATGTAGAAAACATACAAAAGTATAGAGGAAGACAATTAAGTAACTCTTTCATAAATTCATCAAATAGAGATAGACACTGTATTTTCTGTTTGCTTATCTATTTTTATGTGTTTATATCACTTTATATTTTCTCTGTTTACATCTACATAATAACAGAAGCATATTTCCTATATGTACTCACATAGTTTACACACACACATATATAATGTGCAGCTATAAATAAAATTGATAGTATGTAAATCATATAGTTTTGCATTATAAATTTTTTTAAATATTATATCCTAGTTCCCTATCTTATCTAATTTAATAATACTACTTTTACAGATTGCTCCTTATCTCTTTGTTTAAATAGCATACTTTTGGGGCTGGGGATTTAGCTTAGTGGCACTGTGCCGTGCCTGCCTCACAAGTGCAAAGTCCTGAGTTTGATCCCCAGGTACAAACAAAAAATAGCATACGTTTTACTCTCATACTTGGATACTTAGGTGAGTGATCGTGAATCTTTTAGAGACTGTGTGCTCAAACTGCAACCCAAAACCCACTTATTTTTCCCAAAGTGCCAACATTGCAATTAAACCTAAATCCTGAAGTTTTAGTTTAGAAAAAAACACTCATGCATTAAGAACTTCTCTTTGAAAAGAACAGCAACACATGTCCCATTCGTTCTCCACCACTGTCCTGGGTTTCTGTCTTTTCATAAGTTTTCTCATCCACTCCAAATTGTCTTCTTGAATGGTTGGTTGAACCTGTGTTTCCACTCATCCCCTAGGCAGACCTCCCTGTGTTAGCTCGGGCTCTAGGCTTTTGGGAATAAAGCTAGATAACAGCTCATTCTAAATTGAACTTTTAGAATACCCTTTCATCAGCAAGACCTGGAGTCACTGTCATCCCTTCCTGCATCAGCATCAAACTTTTCGTGGCTTTTGGACAAGATCGTTCTTGGTTCATTCTGCACGGCACCACACTTGTTTGTTAGGTTCTGTTACCTCTGCTTGACTGTCAACTATTTAGAGGTGAAGGTCATCAATGGTTTTGTCTCAATGTCAGCACCCTGGGCAGTGCTTAGAACAGAACCGTGTCAGTAGGCATTGAAAGCTGGTTGTTGAAATAAGTTCCTTGAACAGTAGGAATTAAGAGAGAGGGCACAGGCAAGAGACCTGATGTGTGTGGTGCTGCCCAGGTGAACAGGGATGGAAAATCCAGGTCAGAGAGTAGCTGTGGGAATAGAAAGAACTCAATAAAGAGGCAAGTGGGGATAATGCTAAGCAATGTGTGTGAGTGTGTGTGGGAAAAAGGGGAACATGAAAGAAAGGTCATGATCAAAAGAATGTTCCATATTTTCTGTTCAGTATCCAGATGGTGGTAATGGTGTTATCCGGTAAGTGATGGGATAAGTCAGGCTGGGTTGACATACTGAGTTCAATACTTTACCAACATTTCTAGTTCTAATACTTTACCACTATATAAAGAATAGTCTGATTTCTACTTTATAACACTAATGTATCAGGATATACACATGTAAGTAGTTTGTATCACTTATGAAGTAATAAAATTCAATGTCACTTTTAGAGTTGAAAGGAAAAGTGACAAAGATATTACAAGTAAGAAAGGAACTGAAAACCAGAGCTTATTTGAGTGGGCAAGGCCAAGCTCATTGTGTGAGGAATGGCTGAAGGAATTAAAGATGTTTTATTAACAGAGGCAGGAAAAAAAAAAAACAGAGAAGATAAAAATTCTCTCTGCAAAATCTAAGTCTTTCCTGCCGAAAAGTTTCCAGAATACTGGTGAGTGAACCCAAAGGATGGAACTAGGACCACAAAAGATGCATGTTGTCTTAACTGTAGAAGGACATTTTTATACTTTGAGCTGATGAAAGATGCAGGAGAAGCCCAGGAGGCTGTGACTGGCCGTCATCAGGCCTTTTCTCGAAATGCTTGGCACTTGTTGGGCTAATCAACTTGCCTTCACTAGGCTTCAGCGTTTTTATTAGAATTGTGTTGTATTCAGTATGTTTTGTTTTTTAAACTGCTATGTCACTTTTCCCTGTCATTTTTTATTGCAGGAAGTAGAACAGTAGCTTAGAAGAGCCCCTTTGCCTTCATTAGTTTTCTAGTCACATTGACAATAGAACTACAGGAATTAAGTGGTATATAATTTTTAAATTATCTTTTAATACTTTTTCTTTTTGCTTTTTTTTTTTTCCAGTACTGGGGATCGAACTCAGGACCTTGTGCTTGCAAGGCAGGTGCAGTGCCACTGAGCTAAAAACCTAGCCCACTTTTTCTTTTCAATATAACTTTACCATCAGGGACTCAAGCTATTTTGTTTTTCCTCTTTAGCTAAGATCTAATCTGCTCCTTTTTTCTCTTGGCTTCCAAGAAAATCAACCTGATACAAACTTAGACTGAAACGTTTCACCTACTACAGCACCTGGTGCTGTAGATGTTTCTCTGGTCAGGCTTCTCAGCTCCTGAGAGAAGAGCAAGGTTATTTCTGAGATTCAACTGTGGGTGGGAAAGGCAGTTTCTTGGTTCAGATCCCTTTTGTGTTGGAGTTCTCAAGATAACTCCTGTCCATCATGGTCACCTTCATTTCTTTGGCTTATAGGGTTTCTTCAAAATACTATTCTGGTGCTTGGGAGAAGTCATCGGACTCCATTGTGAGAGGGAATGACATGAAACTTCAGGAATCCCTGGAAAAAAGAAAATTGCTCAATGGAATTTAAAAGTTATTGCTATTGGTACAATCCCAATTGACTGGAAAAAACCTTGAAGAAATTCCAGTAACAAAAATTTCCCTAATATATTGGTTTTAATATGAAAGTAGGTTTCTTGATTCTTTATCAACAGGAATCTTGTTTTTCTCTGTGTGTTCTCCAGAACCCTCCAGCATTGCTCTATAGATAATGCTTTCTATTAAGAAATGGTAATTTTAGGCTGGGGATTTAGCTCAGTGGTTCCGCCACCTGCCTCGCAAGCGTAAGGTCCCAAGTTCGATCCCTGGTACAAAAAAACAACAAAAAAAGGTAATTTGTGACATGACTTTGTTTTTTCCTCTTTTCATTTCCAAGACAAATACCTTACCTTGCACATAAAGGGGTTCAAAAATGAATCCCAATCTTTCTAGCCAACTTATTTATAATGTTCAGAAATATTTTTACATCATGAAGTGACTATTTAGAGTAGCAATAAAAAACTAAGTGGATTAGATAATTTAGATGTCTCATGTAAGAGGAATAATAATGTTATATTTAACTTTTTGTGGCTGGTTGATTGCCCATGGCATAATTTCCTCAAAGTCCATCCATCTTGTAGCATGTGACATGATTTCCTTTATTTTTAAGGCTAAAAATCTTCCATCATGTGTATGCACTGCATTTTGTTTAACCATTCATTTGTCAATGAATAGTTGGAATATTTCCATCATTTGGCTATTATTGTGAATATACTGCTGTAAACTTGAGTATGCAAAAAAGAAGGTCCATTTCTTAAGATAATTATAATACATCTGAAAATGAGTTTTTCTTAAAATTATTATTTTTATTTAATTAAAATCACATAGAAGCATTAAAGATAGAAATTTTACTACAATTTAACATGCATTCTCTGTGACTCTGAAGGAGGTATCCAGAATATCTATGGGTAGACATATTTATTTGTTGCAAAGAGTATCTTAAGTGAATTTCCTCTAATGTTTTTCTTGATAGATAGTATTTTCTGGCACAATATGCAAGCAGAAAAACTTTTCCAAAATGGTATTAATGGATATCCTTTCAAATCTAAAAGTATTCTTATCTACCTTAGTCTACTTTTCAAGATCAACACACACCAATGCATAGTCTAGCTCCCATTAAAAGTAACACACACACACACACACATACGCACACACACACACACACACATATATATATATACACACACACTTTTTTTTCTTTTTTTTTTAACCAACAAGTATCGACGTCTGACATCTGACCAACTTTCTCTTTTTTCAAGGAGGTCCTCATTGAAGGACACCTAGCCTTTTGAATGAAGTGCAGGCAGAAGGTTCTGGAAAATGAGGAATGGCTGAAGAAGGCAGAGAACTTTATAATCTTTTAAGATATGATTATTAACAATTCATTTTTATGCAAAGGAGAAAGAGAATGTGCATATGGAGGATGAAAAAGAGAAGAAAAATTAGATGAAGAAAGAAAGCACTGTTTTCTTTCAGTTTATTTCTCTTTCCAAGACCATATATTATAAATGACCAGTTCTGCCCTCTTCTTATTGAAATAGTCTATTCCTTTAAATTCCTTTCACAAGCCTGTCTTTAAGAAGTTGTTACTGAACGTTTTCTTTCAAAATTATTAATCTATGACAGCTGTAATAGACAAGAGTCAGAGGTGTTAGGATTCATGAAGAGAGGCCTGATACAAGCCTCTTCTCCCAGCTCTTCTGATGAACTTGGATGTTTCAATTTCACTCTAGTGTTAGCTTTGAAAACGCCCCTTTTGGTAGGCATTGTGCTAGTTTTGGAGATGGGTGAGATAATCATAGTTCCTGCTCAAAGGAACTCTGATCTAGTTTGGAAAAGCATCATGTATCAGTATATAAATTAAGGCAATAAAAGTGGTCCAGAGGACTGGAAGTAGGATTACTAACCTGACCTAGGAAATTGAAGGATGTTTCAAGCAGGAAATGCCATTCAACTTGGGGCAAACACAGGACAGTTCATTCCAAACAGAAGACTCACCACGTGCAGACTCAAAGAGATTTCAAAGCTTATGAAATATTTAAGGGAACAACCTTAGATTCTTGTGCAAAGTTGAGGTGCTAAAACAAGTGACTTCTAAAGTCTCTTGTTCTTTCTGAGACTGTCAAATATCTAGATATTCATATTTCACTATTTCAAATTCAGACATTTTTACCAAATTGAGGAGGCGTGAGATTATGCCTAAATTTGAATTTCCTTTTACCATTTCCTAAGGCACTGATCAGTTATAAGAACATAAGAAAAAATTCACTTTCTGGTTTTAGATTCTTTATATGTTGATAACAGCCTGAGTGATGATTTTTTTCTATTATTTTTTCCACTTTAAAAAACACTGACACTCTCATTATTTTGAAATTTTGAAAAGAAACTCTCTGAAATATTTGCTTGGCAATCCAAAAGTATAAAAATCAACATCTTCATCAGAGCATGGCTGTTTTCCTTCATACTTGTTTATTCCTTATAGTATATTCATTATATTCCTTATATATTACCTTACATATTCCTTATTTATTATATATTTTATTCATTATATTCCTTATATTTATGCCTTATATTTCTTCCTTATATTTCTCCTTCCTCCCCTGCTTCTTCTTTCTGACACACATTTAATTAGGAGGAAACTTCTGCATGAGGAGGTTAGAGCCCCATCTTCTGAGAAATCCTAGCCAATAGAGGAGGTAAGACATGACTTAGACACAATAAATTTAACGCAACGTGGAAAGACGTTTTGGCTATGACAAAGCCAGGAAGTATCCGAGACATTCAGAGAAGGAGAGAGTCCCGTTGGAGCTCATGATGCAGTTGGGAGGTGTTTGTAAGGGCTTGAATAAGGAAAGCTATTCCCACCTCACCCAACTTTGTACAGCATGAGCACCCTTTGGTTTGGGTTGGAAAAACACAGCTGAGGTTCTAAGACATTCTCTGCTGGTTACCTGAGTATGTTAAGTCTGCTCTCTGATCTAGGGAAATATAAAATCAAGAGGGACTTTTCTTTCAGATGCCAGCAGGCATGAGAAGAGGCCATATTCCCCATATCTGCTTCTCTGCAGGTAGCTGGAGTAGGTGGGCTTCCCTGCTGCTGAGTTTTAGTCACGTTGGTGCTCTCTCAGAATGGTACCAGGGAAAGTACTTCAAGAGCTGCTTGGTTAGTGTATTCACCTAAACAATTCTCTGCTTTGTATCATTGCCCATAAACATATACAATTGGGCACTAAATGAAATAATGTGAGTACCACTCTGCCACTCTTCATTATTTGTTTTCCAAATGAAAATGTCCACCATATCTATTAGAATTCCAACTGTGCTGTGCTCTGTGTTTCTTTTTCTATCCAGGTGACAAATTGCAGACGGAAATTCCCATGCTGTTTTAAAATTTTATATTTTGATGTTTGCTGAGGACCTACACTGTGTTAGGCACTACTACATGCATCATATGGAAATGTCCCACTTTTCCTTTCCCTTCTTCCTTTCCACCAAGAGAAAAACAGAAACAAAGCCTTTGTAAATATAGAAGGGTGCAGGAGTTGAAGGGAGAGCAGGGGGATGGGGAAAAAACTAAGAACCAAGATTTATCATGTACAGGTACAAATTTCCAATGATGAATGTCATCACAGTGTATACCTAAAATGTACCAATAAACTTAATGAAAAAAAGAAAGTCACACTTTTATCTCCTCTTATCGATTTCTGGGAATGTTGTTGAAAAGTCTCAGGTGTCGACGTCCTAATAAAAATGGCTATCAATTATTCAGCACATACTTTGTGGCATGAACTAAGCTAAGTAATCATTTTAATGCATTTTCTTTTGTTCCTAGAAGTAATCATGTTAGTATTTTAGTCTCATTTCAGTGATGACTAAGGGACAGCAAATTACTTAATTAACCTAGGTGTTACGTTCTATAGGTGTTTAAGTATTGACATTTGAAATCAGGATTCTGATTACAAGTCAAACACTCTTCTGCTCTAAGACATTTGATTCTTTTGAATCTTATTTCTTTCACAGTTGCTCTTTCAAACACAGCTAAGCCTAAAATCAAATGTGTGTGTCGTTTTGCTAGATTTTAATGTATGTAGCAAGGTGTCACTGCTTTTTTTTTTGTACTATACTATCGCCTACAATTCCTAAGTAATTTAGGAAGATCAAAAGAAATATTACTATTCACATTGGATTGCCATCTTCTGAAGTGGGGTACTCTCTGAGTAAAATGAGTCAGTCCTTTCTTTTACAGGAGAGTCCACTAGGGCCCAGAAAGTGTGAGAAAGGCTCAGGGACTAAGAGCAAGCTAACAACAAAAGCAGGAGCAAATTCATTCATCCTATGCATTCATTTATTGTTTTGTTTGATCAGATTCATTGTATTAATCATGAGCTTAGCTTATGAACTATAATAATTATCAAGACACAAAGATTTCTGCCCTGGGTGACTTCACAGTCAAACATAATCCTGATGTTTGAGGCCCAGTGTGTGCTTTGCTTTTCCTCGTCTGTGTAGAAGGTCTTTCTTAGTCCTTTCTGGGAGGCCACACCCACTCGGCCTTCTCTCATGAACATCCCAGCACACTTCTCATAGCATGTGTTTAATTCTGACTGTGGTCGCCAAAAATGCCAGGTTCATGCATGAGACAGTATGCTGTCTGAGGGGAGAAATTATTTTCTTAATATCTTCCATATGGTAAAGCACTTTGGCATATGATAAGTACCTGGAGACTGAATGATGGAGGGAATAGATGTAAAAGGAAAGGGCAACAAATGCTTTGGTATACATATAAGTGATACATGCATACATAAATATAAATATATAAATATGTTATATGTATGCATTAATAGTAATATGTATGTATATGCTTATAAATGTTACTTGTGTAACAAATGTGTACATATAAAATACCTACATACACAAAATACAAAATATATATGAATATATATTTTATATGTATTCTGTATATGTATACATGTATATGTATACAATTTCAGAATGCTAAAGAATGGGGACTGGTGAAGGAATGAAAAATATGATCTATTGCCAAGTTTCATTGGAAATATGTTTAACTGGCAATAAATAAATTAGCAAGTTCCAAATACAGGGAGTAAGTTATTGCCAAGAGCAAAACATGGGTGTTTACACACTCTCGTCCCTGGCATGTGAGTCAAATTGCATATGTTCAAGACAAAGGCAAATTCATTTCTTCACTCAGTTTTCCCTAGGCTATTGTTGTTTTGAAAGATAACTGGCAGGCTAATGAATACTCCTGAAATGAGTTGCAAGTCTGTGCTTAATTGAATCTTTGAAGCCAGAGAAGTACAAGGGGTGAACTAATTAAGGAAATTGTTTATGGGACTATCAGATACTGCAGCATCTAATACATATCCTGAAGGCAGTGTCTGTCTGGAAATTACCTGGTGGAGAAGATCCTGAGGCAAAGTGAGTGCCCCGCCTTTCAGTGGCTATGTATCCTTGACATGTTGCACCAGGTGCTTTGTAACAAGTGCTATCTGGTGCTGAATAAAAATTCTCATTGGCATCGCAAAGAATCCTGTATTTTAGTGATACTTCGATGGTTGCAAAGAGAATTAGAGCTTTTTACTCCTATGCAGTAAATCAGCGAAAGGAATCCCTATTGTTTTTTTTAAAAAATCTTCTTTTATTTGAAAACAGATGTTGGATGAACAAGATGCATGCAAGTGGACAGTATGGAAATGCCTACCTTATATGCTAATTGGGGACATTTTGGGGAAAGCATTCATAGTCTTTTATGGAGATTTTATAGTTGAATTGATCTTATCTGAAAAGCTACATTTAAGTAGATGAGGATGAATAAAAGGTCCAAGTAAGGAAATAAAATAATTTCCTATTTGGAAGCTCAGAGCTGGAGTAAGTACTAATGCCACTACTTAGCAAGTCCATGGCCTTGACTGCTTCCAGCCAACTGAGCTTATGCTTTTATTTTATTTTGCTTCATATTGTTTTGTTTACATCTGTAACTTAGGCATGAAATAATCCTAATAAGAATGATTTTACTGGGTGTTTGTGAGGATCGAATGGAAAGCTTCTCTCATTATAATCTGTGGGATGCTGTATGCAACTAGGTTTTGTTAATCTCTCTTTCTTTTTTTTTTAATAAAGCCTAAATTATGGCCTTTAATTGAAAAATCATACCTCATTCTGGAGAGACTAATGGACTTAGAATCAGGAATTCTCGGCTCTATTTCTGCTTAAGTCACCAAGAACTTTGTGACCTAAAGTATGCCATGTCTCTCTCAGTCTTCAACTTCCTAATCTTTAAAATGAGAGAATTGGCTGGGATGATTCTTAGGGTATTTTCCATTCAAGCTCTTGTGTTTGGTCATTCTGTATTTAAATCTTTATCATGAAAATCTGTAATTCTTTCCCCCAAAGATTCTGAGGAACAAAAGTTTAAGATGTTTGCCTACTCTCTCTTAATAAACTAACAGCCGCTATGCATTAAAATGCAAAGCCCCAGAATTCTGTGACTTATTGCTGGGTTAAGTTCTTCTCGCAGGGGCTCCCTGAGATTGACTATTCTGAAAAGAAAATCACAGGTTGGCATTTTATGGATATTGCCAGTACAGTTTTCTTTTTAAAATTTCACACACATTTTACTGGGTTTAAGAGAACTCATTAGCAAATCCACACACATTAATTACACTGATGATGCAATGGGGGGCTATCTGACAAAGAAGAAAATTAATGAAACACACGTTGAGGTCTGATTCTACTGAGAAGCAGGGTAAGTCCTGCCTATAATTTCCAAGAAAGTAGAAGTGAGACACTGTGCTATTACGGAAGTCAGTGAGGGTTCTAAACTCGTGGGAATATTAGCACCCAGGCTTACCTAAGACCGTCAGGTATTTAGAAGGGGAAAGCATGCTCTCTTACTCTCAGTCTCTCTAAATTGTGAGCGTTATTCATATCTGACTCTCCCAACCCACCCATCTACATCTTTTTTAGAGGACAGAAAAAAAAAATGTAGGTCATTTCCTTTATTAGCTGCATAACCTTAGCCAAGTTACTTTTTCCCCTCTGTTTACTCATGGATAATAACACTCACTTCATAAAATTATTATGACAATAAAAAACTTGATATATACAAGGTATTTAGACCTGTTCCTGGTAAATAATAATAGGCCCTTAACATCTTTGCTTCAACTGTTAGTTCCTTTATCCTGAGTTATGGAGATAACTAGTCAGGTTTAGTTCTTCAGTGGCCCAGGGGTGGAGGATTACCGCATTACCACTCACTATCTTCGCTTTACTTAACTACCCTGACATCACGTGGGAAGATGAAAAGGAGTATATCCTAGTTTATTTTGTATAAATAGTGTGGTATCGATGAGCATTATAGGGAGAGTCATGGGATTTTAGCATGGGTTAGAGTACCTAGCAATCCTCTGGTTAATATCATTTTTATAATAGGAAAATGGACTCTCAGCAAGCAGGAAAAAATATGTTCAAGTATTCATATTGAATCAGTAATATCGAATAAAAATCCAACCAAAGTTAGGAATAAGTCCATTAGAATATACTTTCTCTATCGACTCTCTCCTTAACGTAAAATTATCTCTTCCTTTTATTTGAATTGTTTTAAAACTGCTCACTATCAACTAAGATTTCCTGATCTATAAAGAAATTGTACTGATGAAGTGAAAAACCCAAAACAAAGGTCTTGAGAGCCAACTGTGAAAGGAACAGCTTTATTCTGACTTGTGCCATCTTCACAATGAACAGACTGCTTCATTATTTCTTATTTATCCTCATTCACCACCACCACTTTCTCAGAGACAGAGGGACCCAGTTTGAAGTAAAATTGTGAGATGTTAGCAGCTTTGGAGAGTTTCATTAATATTAGAGTCACTTATTCTCATGGCAGTCTCTCAATAGCTACTAATGCCCTTTCTCGTTTCAACTAAGCAATCACATTGAAAAATATTAGGATGCTTTACAGTGTACACACTTTTCTTGTTGTTTAGAATCTCCAAAGCCAAGTGCTCTTGCTCTTGATTCTAGGACCCATTCAAAAATAAGGTTGAAAGACCATCAGTTATTTTTAAAAGTTCTCATTTTGTAGATGAATGAACTGATAAATGGAGGTTAAATGCCTTTCTATAATCTCATGGCTTTCTTGCCAGCTATGAGGACATATATTTACACCTCAATTTTGAAGATAATACAGTGTATCTAATGCAGGGAGATACCTAAAAAAATCTTAGTTCTCTTTCTATTTCCTATTTTAACCTCCCTTTCTTCCAACACTTTTGACCTATACTATGAACACAACCTAGGACATTTACACTGCCCTTCCAGAAATGCTTTCCTTACTTACACTGTAATAGGTATGATTTTCTTTCCTTACTCCCCAATGCCACAATGCAACAGAACATGATCCTCAACAGTTCATTAAAAATTATCTTCTTGGGCTGGAGATTTAGCTCAGAGGTTTCACCACCTGCTGTGCAAGCGCAAGGACCCGAGTTCGATTCCCGTTACCAAAAAAAAAGAATCATCTTCTTTAGTTACCCTGGCTTTACAACACATTGAATACCATACTAAAACAAGTATGTAGCCCTGTGCTTTCTTCACAGTGTTAGTTTTAACACGATTCCCTTGACTGTCTCGAGTTTTCCATTCTATTGTCATCCCTGCTCAGCAATCACTTTCAGGATCCATCCATCCTTATCTATTCTTACCTTTTACTTTCTTTAAAAGAGGAAAACATTTCTCAAGAATTGCCTTGAATGCAGCATATGATGATTTTGATTTATTCCCTACACTCAGTAATGTTGACCAAAATTGTTTTATCAATATGCATCTCAGCTCTTGTAACATTTCTCTCCTTAATCTTAAACTTGACTTGAAGGTCTCGGCAGTGCGTAACTCTATATTTGATTTTGTGAAGCCCTTTATCCCAAGGGTGATCTGTACTTTTTTATATAGAACTGCCTCACTGAATCCAGTGCCTGAATCCTATGTGCCTGTGGCCACATAGAATATATTTCTTTTTTCAATATGCACTCCTCAGACTCTTGAAGGTAAACACTACATTCCTCAATTTCTCCTTCCCTGGCTCTATTTATTAAAAGATTTATATTTCAGATGTGGCCATGATCTTGGAGGATAACAGAGCGGGGGTGCCTTCGACATAGATTTTGAGTGGCTTTAACTTATTTGCAATATTACAATAATATAAATGGTCGCCTCATAACTTCATTTTGTGGATTCTTCTGCTGAAATGGAACATGACTAGAGCTTTGGATTTTGAAATAAGCAAAACTAGATTTTAAATCTGAACTTGACCAGTATTTTAGACAATTAATTAACTTTTGTGACCTTCATTTTTCTCCATGTAATGTGTGGGTAACAATGTTGACTGAATGGAGTCCTTGAAAGGTTTAGGCAAAATAACTAGTTTAGAGCCTCTAAGGTACCGGGAGCAGGGAGGTACCTTAAAAATCTTAGTTTTCTTTCTATTTCCTATTTTGACATTCTCTTCCCTCTAATGCTTTTAACCTATACTACAAACACAAAGGGTTTGTTTGTTTGACTTTTTTTTTTTTTGGTACCGGGGATTGAACTCAGGTCCTTGCACTTGCGAGGCAGGCGGCAGAACCACTGAGCTAAATCCCCAGCCCTGTTTTACATTTTTATATGGTTCAAGGTAATAGGAATAAGATTTGGCTGAAACTATAGAAGGACTCATGAGGAAAACCTAATGACTCCTTGACTGAAGTCGACTATTAATCCTCCATATTCTGTAGTGCAGGAAAATATCCCAGTGTGGATTTTCATCCTAGAGCTACATCTTAGCAACTGTCATTAATTTTGTCTATTTCCATGAAGCTATAGATTATATAGTTCCTGTCCTAAGTATCAATGTACAACTTTTCCATTAATTATAGGCAGTGAAAGACTGACTGTGTAGAGATGATGATATAAGACTTTACTAAAAACTAGTGTGCAACCAAGGAAATTACTGCACAGAGAGTAATTTGCAACTTAGTGGTCCCCAACCCCTGGGCCATGGGCCAGTAGTGGTTGGTGGGTTCTTAGGAACAAGACCACAGAACAGGAAGTAAGCAGCAGACTAGAGAGTGTAGCTTCATCTGTATTTACATCAGCTCCATATAGTTTTCATACTGTGGCCTGAGTTCCACTTCCTGTCAGATCAGCAGCAACTTGAGATTCTCATAGTAGTATGAACCTTACTGTGAACTCCACATAAAAGTTGTGCTCTCCTTATGAGAATCTAATGCCTGATAATCTGAGGTGGAGCTGAGGTTGTGATGCTAGCATCGAGGAATGTAATTATTATGTATTGCAAACATATACTAATAAAAATCTACCCTCCCTAATCTGTGGAAAACTTGCTTCCATGAAATCAATCCTAGGTGCCAGTGATGCTGGGGACCACTGATCGAGATAACTTGATATAATTTATTCTTTGAACGCCACAGATGTGGACCAGCATCTTAGAAGTTTCTCTCAGATTGTTTTACTGCATAGTTTCTGGCAGTAAACTGATTCTGTTTGGTAGAAAATCTCTTCCCTTGACAATCAGAATAATCATAAACATGGATGAATCTCTAAAAACCCAGGTACCAGAAGGAAGACACACCATCTTCCTTGAGTTTCAAATATAGTTTGTTAGGGTCAGGCCCTTTTTAAAAATCTGATTCCTGAAATTTTTTAAAAAGTTTTTTTAAGACAGGGTCTCACTGTGTAGTTCAGGCTGGCATCGAACTTATAACAATCCTCCTGCCTCAGCCTCTTGAGTGCTGGGATTATATGCCTGTGTCACTTTTTATTTTTCTATTGTGGTGTGGATTTATGTTAGAGTTTATCAGAATAGCATCTCAGAAAACAGGAGCTCTACATTTGAGCTAGATGTACGAAGGAAAACCCCTTCCAGTAATAAGACATTTTTCCTCTCCACAGTGTTTATCAGACATTTGCATCTTTTTTGTTTTATTATAGCTAGCACTTAAAGGATGCTATGAAAGACTAAAGGTGATACCTGTATTAATAAAAGCATGCCTTAAGTTTTGTTTAAAGTAAAACTTGAGATTATTCTTACTTGTTCTAAATATTTATTACTTTTAAATCAAAATTAAATCAGCTTACATTTATAGAGTATATACTATATTCAAAATACTGTACTATATGATGTTTTACATACCATACAAAATTCATTACAGAAAAATAATTGTAAGTCACCCCCCCAATTCTACATCTGATCTTACACAGAGATCATACTTAGATGGCTTCTGTTGTTTATCTTTTTTGTAATGAATTCCACTTATCTTGAAGACAACTTTTTTTCCCTTAACTTCTATCCTTAGAAAATAATAAATGATTCTTGTTACTTATCTTTTAAAGACCAGCCAAGGCTATTTCCTTCTCTTGGCCCTTTTTATGGAGAAGAGGGAGAACTGCCAAAATGAAGAGAAACGACTATGACTTTTCTTCATTACTGTATTCTGAATCAACCAGGAGATAATCTTCCAGTTTACTTGTAAAGAATTCTTTTATCTTCTCTTGGTGCTTACAATGTTTATACTTTATCAAGAATGGGCTGATGACTTAATAAAATCCCTTCCAGTTAACACTACAAGTTAAAATACTAATATCCTGTCCAAAACATTGTAAGACTATTGTTCCTTCTTGCTACAAATACTGATTAAATAAATGTCCTTATATAATGATTTTATCCCCTCTTTCCGAAAATCTAAGAATTGAAATGCATTTATCTATCTACCTACCATCTACCTACCTACCTATCTGATTGCCTGTCTTGTCTGTAAGCCTTTGAATTACCTAAACACATAGCCAACTCAACCACTGTCCCCCTTGTCATGCTGGATATCTGGATTACCCTGCAAATATAGGCACAGAGGAATGTAGTTTTATGACTACAGATTTTACTAGATGCTTTCATTTACTACCCTAGATTTCCTGAACATTTTCTTTTCTTGCTAAAATGAAGCTCTCAAAATGTTTTTAACTTTAAATTTAATTTTCATTATTTTGCTTACCCTTACAACGCTAATTTAGAACCCTTTAGATCTTGTACTCCATCCGTCCAACTATCCATCCAGTCTGCTGCTCATGCATTTGTTCATTCCCTTATTCAAAAAACCAGTGCCATATTTTACATATATTATTTTAATTTGGATCCAACATATTTACAGATGAATAAACTTAGTCTCAGGTAAAGTAAGTAGCTTTATTCATAGATAAATTATTTAAATTGCATATTCTTTTTCCTTTAACTTTCATTTCAGAGAATTCTAAAAATGTAGGGCCAAAATGTCTTGGTTGTTTTGCCTTTTTTTTTTTTTTTTTGCATCAGAAATCGAACTCGGGACCTTGCACTTGCTGGACAGGCGGGGGGACCACTGAGCTAAATCCCTGGCCCATCCTGGTTGTTTCCTTTGCCAAACTGTCATTAGATCCTGTGACATGTTTTCTTAACCAGCTGGTATATTCCAGTTATTTACAATAAAATTTTTTCGGTGTCAAATACTGACATACTGGTAAGCACAGGATCAGTTGGGATGCACCAATTATTTTATTTTTTACAGGGCTCATTACTATGCACATGAGGAGTACAAAAACATAAATTAATTATGATTTTGAAATTATATCTTAAGTGTCAGTCATGTGCTGGATACTGTAAGAGATCGCTATTTTAACAGATCCATTCCCTGAAAATTTCAAGTCTAAAATTAGAAATGAGAGCAACTAGGAGTGGCCCGAGGAGATAGCAGCTCTGTAAAGATGGGTGACAGTATGGATGTTAGGATGATCAAAGCGTTTTAAGGGCATTTCAGTCATATTCTGGGATTTAAAAAGTCAGTTCCTTGCTTTATCTGATACCTGTGTCTCTCTGCCTTATTAGTATATTTCTTTTCTTCTGTGAATGTGGGTGTGTCTGTATGTGTATTAGGTGTGTTTGTGTGAGATAGAAAAAGAAGGAAGGAGGGCAGAGGTAGAGGAAGAGAAGGGGGAAAAGCAGAAGGAAAGGGAGATAAGAGATATTAAGACTAATACACAGGGCTAGATATGGGAGCAGAAATCTGGGAAAACATACTATAGAACAGTGAGTGCATGAGTGCCATGGCAGCTTGTTTGTCAACACCGAGAGCTCTAAAAGGTTCGTCATCGCGGCCCCAGAAGATGCTTTTATTTAACAGATAGATTTAATTTACACAGAGAATTTTAGGGGGCATTGATAAAGCAAAAACAAAGCAAAACAAAAAGCCCAAATCCACTGGGGAATGCAGAGGCTACTCTTGAGTTAACTGAATTTGTTTCCTGATACAAAGGGTAAATGCTCCATGGTTGTTTGGAATGACTTCTGTGTCTGTTTGGCTTAAACAGATAGGGGAATGATGGTGAAATTCACTTTTTCTTTCCTTCTTTTTTTTTTTTTTTTTGGCGGGGGTCGGGGCTGGAGATTGAACCCGGGATCTCAAGCATGTGCATGTGCTCTATGTAAGTCATTGCACTGAGGAATTATTCATTTATTCGTGTATTTATTATCTGCTATGTGCTAAACACTATTTAAAGTATTGGAAATACGAACATAAACAGCAAAGACATTGCCCTTGTACTTATGACTTTTATGTGCTAGTGAAGATCTTCTAGTCCCATTTCTTTTCTGGAGGGAAAGGTTGCCCCAGGGTTAGTAAGAGTGGGAATTACAAGAAGGCAAAAACGATGAGCATTCCATTGTGCTGGGTTTTCTAACATCCTCAACTCAGCTGGGCAGGAAAGTAATCAAGTCCCCTCATCCCCCTCCCCATCCCCCACCTCCAAAGTGGGATGTGACAAACCAGCACACTTTTTCTTTAGGAATGGAAACGAAGAACATGGAAAGTCATCTCTTTTTAAGTTTCTCTCTTTTTCATTTTGATTTAGCTTCCCTAGTGTTGTTTTATAAAGCTGAACTGGAATTCAGGGACCCTCTTATAAAGGAGAGTCAGAAAACCATCCCTTAGCTCTCTGACCCAGAAAGAGGGAAAAGCTTCAGCAAAAGAGAATTCAGGGATGACCCCTTCATGGTCATCCTAGTAACCCTCTGGAGGTTAGTGAACAAAAGGTCATTTGGCATTTCCATTTTTTTCTCATTTTGAACTTAGAGCAGTAAAGATACTAAGATCAGAAGTCCAGAATTTAACTTACAGATCTTTATTCATTGTGTGAGTTGGAGAGATCATGCCACTAAGTCTCAGTTTGTACAATTGTATATTATTATCTCCTTAGCTTTAATCACAAATTTGTTGAGTCCTGGTGAGATAATATATGGGAAGATTGGTTTTAAACAGTAAAGGACAATATACACATAAGAAGTAAGTATATCCTCATTTTATTAATTTTATTACATGATTATACTTATTCATGGTATTATATTTTATTGACATACTGCATTCATTATATAGATGATAAAAGGGAAGTTCTAAAAATAAATTCCATGGGATTAAATCTATACTCTCCCAATCCTCAACTGGGTGCCTTAGGTTAAGCAACTCAAACTCTTAGTACCCTGGTTTCTTCATTTATAAAATGGAGACATAACAGAATCTATGCATAGGGTCGCGGTATGGAATGAATATGTTAGAAATTGTAATGCCCTTAGAATTATGCAGGACGCTTAACAATGATCACATTAGCTATATACTGGATCTCCAAACAGTCTCCACAACATTGCAGATTTTTTTCTTTTGGAGAGTGAAAATAACTATCCTTCATCTGTATCATAAAGAGGAATAAAATCTGTCCTCTTTCCTGCTCTGAGAGGCAACCAAGACCAGACATATAATATATAATAATTCAACTGTTGAACTGTTAAATAAATTATAAGTGAATTTGCTGTAGAAAGTAATTATTATATATTATTAGATAGCAATAGTTTGCCTTGCATTTGCTGGCCTATTTTAACTGACAACCTGGCAGAGAAGAGTAAAGAAAAGTATAGCTATGTATAGGATAAAACTGCTGGGGAAAAGTTCTTTCTCCATCCCTGAAGCCTATTCTGACAGAGCCCAGCGAGCTGTCTCCAAGCTTTGAGTCAGGGGCCTTATCTCAAAGCAAGATGACATATAATTAGAACAAGTCTTCTTTATGTTCCCAACAGACAAGGATACTGACAATATTCCACTAATGAAAATTCAGTTTTCCATTACAAAGTCAAGGTTAATCATTTATTTCAAGTAGATTTTTAGCCTTCATTAAGTATATTATGTCTAGGAGTGAATGATGATGTGCATGAATCACAAGTTATAATTTCCTGTTTTGAGAGGGCTCTATTTTATATTGGGGACTTGATTTAAAGGAATAACTTCAGTGACAGCATGTTCATTCTCATACTTTGAATTATTGTCACATATTCTTTGAATGTCAGAAGAGCCCAGTTAGGTAGATATTGCTAGTATCATTTCTGTTCATCTATTTCACACTTGTGGTTTAGAAAGGTTGACTGATTTATCCAGTAGGATAAGATAGTGAGTGGGTGGTTAAGATAAAAGAAAAAAAAAGATCATGATAGTATGAAAAGTAAGCTTGTTGAGGGTAAGGAGAATGTAAAGGTATAGAGTTCCCTTTGGTAAATGACAAAGAACAGGTTACAATATGTGTTCAATACAATGTTTAAAGGGCATTTGTAACATAATCCTAAAGTTCAATTTGGGAGTTGGAAGAGCTGGACTATGAATAAGCAAAAGATAAACATTCCTTGCTTTTCTTTTTAAAAAACGGAGATGATTAAGCCTGTCCATGTTTTGTTTGACTGGATGTAACAAATATAAACATAACTGTAAGTAACTCTTTCACATATATCTGGTAGCTTTCTCCAATTTAATTAGAAGTTTTTCCAGACATAATGGCTTCAAAGTTAAAAAGGAAATTCTTTAGCTGCTCAAAAATCATAGTAGTCAGGACAGGCGGGGTGGTGCATGCTTGCAATCAATCCCACACTGGCAGGTAGAGGAAGGAGGAGTTCAAATTCTAGCCAAGCCCTGGCAACCTAATTAGAGACCCTGTGTCTAAAAAAAAAAAGAAAAAAGAAAGAAAGAAAAAAAAAAGGGCTGGGGATGTAGCTTAGTGTGAAAGCCCTGGATTTAATCCCCAGTTACCATTCCCTGTGCAAAAGAGGACCTTTAAACTATCTGGTTATTTCACTTTGGTCATCAGTCGTTTGAACTTCTTTCCTGATTTCAAAATGCCAAGATACTAGTAATGTTTCCATTAACCATGAAGAAAGGCTCAAGAGTTTAAATGGCCTAGGCTGAAAAGGTATGAATTAACAAAAAATTTAAGTATTGATTCTGAGCTCAACAGCCATGGACTTAGGTCTTATATAGTTTCTCAGATTTCTCTGCTTACCTATTCTTCTCATGCAACGCCCAAGATGACTTAAAGGGCCACATGGCTACAGGCTATAGGGATAAGCACTCTGACAATAGTCACAAGAGTGCAAGGGAAAAGTTACATCTTGGTGCCATAGGATCCCACACATCACAGTCTTCTAACCGAGATCTAAAGACATATAATGTCTATCTCAGAAAGCTGCCATTGGATGTTTCGTTTTTTTCTTTAAGCACCCAATTTGATTTTGTCATGTTGAGAAAAAGACATAAGCTTCAAACAGCAACTGTTATTTGCTTTTTCAACTCCTCCCTCGGTAATTCCTTCTCACCTGCAACTCTGTCTTGGTTGTCTTCTGTATCAAAGCATCCTAATTTGTAGAAAAAAGCAACACAAAAAGATCTGAGAACACATATCCTTTCTCAGACCTTTTCTTAGGGCACAGGTCTGCACTTTCGAGTACTGTGCCAGATCTTGAGTGTGATTTTACTTTCCTCTAGTATTATCTGCATTACACACATTTATTGAGCTCTCAAAACTCCATGACACTTGAAGAACTTGTTAAGAATCAGATTCCTAGGCCATAAATGTGGAGGCTTCTGCTTCATATCCTGAGAATCATTTATTCTGAGAGAATCATCAGGAATCTGCTTTTTAAAGAAGTATCTCAGGTGATTTTCATGAAAAAAATAGTGAACACTATAATCATCTCTTTCACTCATCTAGCGTTTTCCAGCTTTCAAAATGCTTACATGTGCCTATTTACTTCTGTGAGGTAGATGGGAATCATTATCTCCATTTTGAGGATAAAAGAGAGACTCCAAGTTTAGCAGTGATATGCTCAAGGCTTCATCACACACCTCCTCCTTGTTTATTTCTCTGGATTTTTCCCTTAGCTGACCTTTTTCTGATTGGGCATTGACTTGCAAAAGGCAGGGAGCCCCCAAAGCCAGTCAACATGATCTGTGGCTCTGTTGCTCAAGAGTAAAACAAGATCACTGCTAGTAAGGGAAAAAAAGTAATTTTAATTGAAGAATGTAAACCTTTCCCTGATTGACAGTGTTACCCATAGATTTTAAGAAGTCATTGTTGCCCCATCCCCATGCAGTTTTGAATGTGCACTCATTTTCACTTCCGGAGCAGAGTTGGTGTGTGTGTGTGTGTGTGTGTGTGTGTGTGTGATCTCATCTGTCCTCTGTATTCTGGGAATTCCAGGAATGAATCCATCATCCTCATTCAGCAACACCGAACTGCTGCAGGAGATGTTGGCTCCTCCTGAGCACTTGGGACTCCCTTTCCTCAGGGTGACTTGTCTGTCTACTCTCCCTCCCACAGCTGTCTGTCTCCTTGACCCCAATCTGCCAGCCTCTGCTTTGCCCACCTAGCAGCTTGAAGGTCCAAGGCCCCAGATCCAAGGCACTGTTGGGCTGGTTGTTAGGCTCAGTGCTTGTTCTGAAGAACAAGGATCTCAACCTTTTAGTTGTGCAGAAGAATGTTACCTTTGCCCACAGGTTTGTGCACACGGCTGGAGCACTCTGGGGCTCTTCTGGGCCCCTTCCTTGGCCTGAATCAGGATCTTTCCAACGTATGCTCGTCTCCCTTTGGAAGTCATCCATTTCATTCTTTGGCACACCGGTGAGGCTTGGAGAGATGTCAGGGAAGAAGAGACACTGGGAATATTTGAAAACAAGTTGAAGAGAGCTAAGAGCTGGTCCAAAATTTTAGCATGAATGAACTGTGATTACTCCTTTCCAGTTTCCAAAATCCCTCATGCCGCCTTTAAGGTTAGATGACTCCAGTGTTTCTCTAACATCAGCTGTCTTCACAAGCACTTTCTAGTCCTGCCTGATTGCCAGAGACGGTTGTTGACTCCTTTTGCCAGCCCTGTCACTCCCTTCCCCCACTTTGGTGCAGCCAGTTCACCTCGGTCCGGGTTTTTAGGGACTAAGCCTGCTTTGTGGCAATCCAGACAGAACCAAGAAATTTGGGCTGTAAGGAGGCGGAAGCAGTCTCCAAAAGAGCCGAGGGTGGAGCCCGACCTGAGAGCCCAAAGGGCATGCTACTTTCTCCAGTATCTACTTCCTTTCTTCCTAGATAGAGAATGCGACCTGGAAAAGAGAGAGAGCGAGCAAGGAGGGGGGGGCGGGGGGAAGGCAGGAAGGCAGGGAGGCAGGCAAGAGCGGGCAAGGAGGGGGGGGGGGGGGGGGGGAGAACAGGAATAGGAATGAATTACCTTCAGCTCCACTACCCCTGACCCCTTCTCTGCATCCAGAAGCCAGGTCCTTCCCCGACCAGCCGCTGTGTCTTTCTCTTGGGGGAGGGACCGGACAGAGCAGACCCGGGCTGCAGTTCCCTCGCTCTGCCTCTGAGAATTTCTCATCCAAACCTCAATCACGTAGGATTGCGTAGAGAGGAGAAAAGGGGAGAGACAGAAGCCAGAGAGGGGTGAAGGGAGGGAGGAAGGGGAAGGGAGCCCCGGGCGCGAGGAGAGGCAGCAGGACCCCGCGCGCCGCGCCTCCCCGCGCCCTGGGAGCTCGGCCCCCACCCTGTCCCCGTCCGGGCGCCTCGCGGTGCGGGAGAAACTCCGCCGCCGCCGGTCCCTGTCCCACCCGCAGCCTCTGAGTTTCCTGCGAAGCCCGCTGGCGCTCCCGTCCCGGCAGCCGGCGGCGGCGCCCTGAGCCACAGCCCCTGAATGGGACTCCGCACTGAGCGCCCCCTTCCGGGCCCGGGGAGGCGGCGACTGGGGGCGCCCCGCTAGCCCGCGGCTGCGAGAGGCCGCCCGCGCAGCAGCAAGTTGGGCGAGTTCGCGGCCGCCCGCACCCGCCTCTCCCTCGTCCCGGTCCCCGAGGGCCCGGACTGCGCGCGCGGCCGCCCCACGCCGTCGCCCGGGGCGGCCTAGGGACCTCGCTGCGCCCCGGGCGCCAGACCGTGGTGGGCAGCTCCGACCCAGAGCCGCAGCCGCCGCGAGCCTGCGTCGCCCGCAGCCAGCCCCCGCCCCACCCGAGCCGACGCGCAGGGCCCCGCCGCTCGCCGCTCACTTCCTTCCTCGGCCAGGATGGGCGGCGCGGGGCCGAGTGACCGGCCTCGCGTCCGGCGGGCGAGCCCCATCTGACCTGCTGCCCGAGAGCTGCCGACTGCCCGGCCGGGGCGCGCAAGCCTGGGGGCCCCGGGCGGCCAGGCGATGACCTGATCCCGACCCCGCCAGGGCGCCCCCTGCCTCCCCCCTTCCCTCCTCGCTGCCTCGCCGCCTCGGAGCCTGTGCGGTGAGCGGCTCGGTGCGGCGGCCCTGGGCGGCCCCTGGCGGGGAGCTCCGGTGGAAGGCGTGTGGGCGCCGAGCCCGAGAGGGCACCTTCGGCAGGCAGCGTCGCCTCTGGAGAGGGGCTTATTTAAACTACTGAGTCATTCTAGATTGAGGATTCCCTAAATAGTCACCAACTGTGCCCGTCTCGTGCTAGAAAGCAAGCGGAAAGGGACAGCGCGCCCGCTCCCGGGACCCCGCGCACCGCCTCTCCCCTCGCGGGCCGCTCCCGGGAGTGCTCGGCCGCCGAGGATCTCCCTCCCTCCGCCCTCCCGCCCGCCCTCCCGCAGGCCTCCCCCGCCCTCCTCCCGCTCTTTTTGCAGGGCTGCTGGAGGAGAGCGGCGCTCACCGCAGCTGGAAACAGCTGCCCGCGCCCCGCGCCCCTGGCCGGACTCGGGCGAGCCGCTCTCACTTCGCGCCTCTCGGATTGCAGACCTCGGGCGGCCGGGCCCCGGGGAACCGCAGCCGGAGCGATGCCTTCCGTAGACCTTACCCAGCCCCAGCCCAGACGGACCTCCTAAGCTCCAGAACGGCGGGCCGCAGGGAGTTAAATTGCTGCCTTCCTCTCCTCTCTCTGGCGGTTGGTGTTTCGTTTTCTAAAGGAACGTTTTATTCACTTTTTAGTATTTTCTACCGGGGGGCACGCTACCCGCCTCGGTGAACAGACTGCTTTGTAAACGGGTTTTCTACGTATGGATGTGTAGCTCTACTTGGGACACCTGGCAACGCTTGCGCCTCTCCAACCGGGGCACGGGCTCGTTATTTTGGACATTCTTTACCCCTTCCACTTGGTACCCCAACGCATTGTGACCAAACTTCCCACTGCCCCCTGGACTGGGATCGCCTTGGGGCGCACGTTTGGGGTGCAGACGTCTACTTCGCAGGAAGGCCTGGGACCGCCCCGCCCCCGCCGCCAGCGGTTGGGCAAGTTTACATCTGGATTCTCACACGTCTCGTTGCCACTGCCCAGACTCTGACTAACCTTGTGGGCGCCGGGTTTTGCACACTGCAGCCTCCTCAGACATTACCACTGCCTCCCTGCTCCTGCCCCTTCCCTCTTGCCGCCGAGGTCCTGCCCTCGCCCCGGGGGAGCGCGATCCCGAGGGAGCCTTGGAGCCAGGGGCCTGGGGCCGGCGCTGAGCAGCTATGGCTGCAGCAATAGCCAGCTCGCTGATCCGGCAGAAGCGGCAGGCGAGGGAATCCAACAGCGACCGGGTGTCGGCCTCCAAGCGTCGCTCCAGCCCCAGCAAAGACGGGCGCTCCCTGTGCGAGAGGCACGTTCTGGGGGTGTTCAGCAAGGTGCGCTTCTGCAGCGGCCGCAAGAGGCCGGTGAGGAGGAGACCAGGTCAGTAGAAGCCCGGACAGTGGACTCCCCAGAGGTGGACATCCCTTCTTCCCTTCCCTAAAGCACCAGGCGCCCCCACTCAGGGAAGGGAACCGGGATCTTCCCGTTCCGGCCCCTGCTGGTCCCTCATTTCCAGACATCTTTCAGCCACCCTGTTAGTTAATAGTTTCTTGTCCCGTGTTAAAGAAGTCGGTCTACACTTTCGCTAGGATGAGAGGCACGTGCATAGGCGCACACAGTTCCTAATAGCCCATAGAATCCCTTGAGGCCAGTAACTACTTCATTCTTTCCTTCCTTCAGTCTTTCCCTCTTCTCTCCCATCCATCCATCCATCCACAGAGTACTTACACTGCTTACTGAGGACCTAAAAAGTAAAGCTTTTCCCTGTATCTCCTAACACATCATAGACATTTAGTAGACATCAGATGAACTTAATCTTATTTTCTCATTTACTCTCATTTTTTAAACTTCCTCCAGCAGCACATGGTATTGATCTTTCAAGAATCCCAATCAATTTCTTACCCCTCCATTTTTCACACACTGTCCCATTTCCTGTTACACATTCTTTTCCTGTTCTCTTCTTTCAAACACTTTGATAGTTTCCCAGGGCTCTGCTGTAAACTTTCCTGTCCCATTACCATGCTCTGCATGCTCACACTTTTAAGACACTAAGTGAACAAGATAGCATCCACAGTGTGGCTTCAGAGAGTATAAAGAAAACTTGAGACTTCCTGGAGATTTTCGTGGTATAGCCTTTTGGAAGCTGATTCTCTTTAGCAGCCCTATATGTCAATGATTAATCCTTGATGTATCTTTCTTTATTTAAAAAGAAATATCGGATGTTTTGAATTTCAGTGTGATGATTCTGACCTCTACCCAGGCCAGTATCCCAGCTAGGGAGAATGAAAACATGTGCTAAGATTTGTGTTTCCACCAAACCATTGATCCTGGAGATGTAGCTGTGGGGTGAATTGCAATATGCAGGTACTCTACCTTCCAGTGGACAACTGAGAGGGAACACGGCCTGAATGGAAAACTGGTCTGTGGTCAGTTGACTAGCTTAGGTTAGCCTCTTTGCAACCCTTAGTCTGGTGCTCTCTTGGGTCTCAGGAAAGAAGCACATAAGCTGGCTTCAAGAGGGGCTCAGAGTTAGCTGAGGAATTTGCAGTTAAGATTTGTGAAGAAGTTACCTTGTTTTATTTCCCATTGGACTTTCATGACATTAGTCACTCATGACATCAGTGGGCTCATTTGATTATTCTGTGGTGGCAGCACAGTAGTAAACTGCAGAAGTAAACAAAATAATTATGATCCCAAGGCAGGAGCTACAAAAGTTTCTGTTATTTTGCATCCAGTTAATGTAGCCTGAACATTTTATAAAATGAAGATTTATGCAAAAACTAGAGTTACCTCTGTGTATTAAATAATTCGTGGTAGGGGAAAATAAAATCTCTTGTCTTGTTGTGCAAGGATCATTTGGAAACCTTCTCTTAGGGCTGCTGTGGTCTACATGGAACTTGAAGGCTCCGAACATAATGCGAATCTTGCATCTCAGTCCCAGAAGGGCATCATTGCATCTGATTGGGATAATTATGTGATACTTATGAGTTGATCCTACTGAGCCTTCTTAGCTAAAATCGAGGTAATGAGCACTATCAGTGGATTATATTTGTGAATGGATAAGTTTAAACTCACTTGGTCTTTGTTAAAGTTGGTTTGCAGGTGAACAAAATGCATGGCTTAATTTTGCTTGGAAAAGAAAGACTGTACGAGTTACGTCCTGTGGCCATTTCCTTAGTATCTCATTAGAAAATGGGACTTTCTAAGTTTATTGTTGTATTCAGTGTTTATTTAGTCTGCTTCTCTTTTTCTGTGTCCACTTAGTGTTTATTGTGGCAGAGAGGATGCTGACTGGAGGCTTCCTTTAGCTAAGGTGTCACAGTAACAATTTGGCAGAGAGGGCAGGAATTGTTGAGACATTCCCAGTGAAAAGGCAACCTCAATATATTTGTACACCATGGTCCGGGATTTGTTCTGAGGCACGGAATAGAAAAATGCAAATGTGGGGTGCAGAAAAGCTTTCTGAAAAGATGATAGTGCTATTAACATTGCTAACAAAGGCAAATAATTAATCTCTTGATTTACTGTCGGTAACCATGACTCCCACAGCATGGGATGAGCCTGTTTATAGAGAGATACCACCTTCTACATCTCAGTTTCACAGACAATTCTTTAGTGGATTGGAAGTTGCTCAAGACTTTCTAAGCTATATCTTTGTGAACCACAAACTGAGTCACAAATGGTAAAGTGGTGAAATGGAAGACCTTGCCCTGATAAAGAATCTCCATTTGAATTTCTGTCATTGGGGCACATCTTCAACTGAGCAGACTTTCCAGGAGAGTGAGGCTGAGACAGTCTAACCCAAGTATTTCATGGGAAAGGTTGTGGTTGTGTTACCGACACACCATCTCTCAATCTCTTTGCTTAGCTCTTTTCAAACTCTGATGCGCATGATGCCGAAACTTTATGATCAACCTAAAATTATCATAGAGATGCAAAATGAAAACGTGGCAGGACCTCACACCACTTACATGCAGAGCTAGCGAGTGCATCAGATGTTGTAGATGTGTCCCTCTAGTACAGTGTGACAGGGTAGCCTGCGATTGTGCCGCAAAACCATGACCTTTCTAGGTGAGAAATCCTACAATCATAGCAAGTATGTGGTTTATTTGAAGTTACACAGCTAGACTGTGGCAAAATTGAATCTAGAACTGCATTCAGTTGTTGATGATGATGATGGTGATGATGATGATTTGCCTGGGCTCTTTCCAACAAGGTGCAGAAAAAAAGTAATGATAAGAAGAGGTGGGTGTCCTCTGTGGAAAGATGGGAAATAATTGTGTGGTTTTCTTTTTTCTCCTACCACCAGGGGTTGACATTAATATTATCACTATCAATATTATCTTATAATTAGAACAGAGAGTATAGTACAGGAAGTAACTTGTAGAAGAGAGAGGTGCAGGCTAAGAAAGGCAACTGGAGCTCTGTGACAACCACACATAGTTAGCATGCATTGTCAAATTCAATAAGGAAGTCACACAGGCAGCTCAGGACTAGTGAACCCTTTCAGCACTGTGTGGGCTGCAGCTCTTTGGAAATGAAATCTTGGAGACTTTGAACTGGCAAGTTGGCTGAGGTCACTGAACCATGAAAAAGCCTTTAGAATGTGCCTGTGAACTTTCTAATAAAGAAAGGAGCACCCTATGGTCATTGTTGGAGTCATTCTTTATGTATGAAATACGTGTATGAGCCAGACTTGCTAGAATACTTGTTTAAATGTTGATATCACTTAATTTGCTGTGAGTACGCTTTCAGTACGTCTATTTGAATTACACAGGTTATTCACTTTCAGAATTTGCTTTGTTTTTGAAGAGGAGCATGTGCAGAAATGGTTGATTCCAAACTGATTTATGCTTTGACTCAGAAGTTAGAGCAGGTAATGGGTAGCTTTTCCAATGAAGAAGGCAAAGTGTGTGTGGAATCTCTGAATGTCTGGCCGTGATCTTTGGAGGTCATTCAGGGTCACTCTGATTTTTCACACAAGAGCCTCTCCAGAAAGTACAGAATAACTAGATGAGCTTCAATCCATGTATTTTAAGTGACTTTAGTGTATTTATTATTTTTTCTATATAGTTGGTTTTCTTCCTTTAAGCCAAAACGCTCAACAAAATCAAGGAAAAATAATTCCTCACCAGAAACCATCAGAAACCACCATAAATATTTCATAATTTAAGCATTTTGTTTTATATCCCTTTTCCTTTAAAAATAATGTAGTATAATTCTATATGTGATTAAATCAAAGAAGTGGTTGTAATTTCACCAAATTTCATTAATTTTCATTTTGTCTTATTTTCCTAATATCTTCATTTTTCCTCTTGTCCAATTGTGTTATTTACAATATTTCAGAATTTTACCTACTTATTTTGGTAGGTGTATAGTATTTAATAGTCTATTCATTCAGCATTTTGCTATCAACCATATTCTTTCATATGAAAGAAGAAAACACCATGGAAAACAGAATCTTCAAGAAGATGACAGTGAATGTGAAAGAATGCTTAATCATGTGATCTGTAGAGCTTAAATTGGATTTTTATGAATTGAAGTTCTTTGGTCAATATCTGGATCAAGAATAAATTCATATAATCATACAATGGGTGCTATTTTACATTTATAGCAAGTACTTTGTATTTTTTCTTTTAAATGTGTGACTTATGTCTGAAATACAAAAGTCAACCTAATTAATACTTGTCGATGTGTTAAAAGAAAAAAAACAAGCTTTTCTTTACAGAGACCCACCCTAGGATTAAACTGATTTTTGTATGTGTTTTTTTAAATTCTGTTTTCTCTATAGCAGTGCATTTTCATCAACAAATTATGCTTCCATTGTAAGAACACTTGAAAATAGCTGGTGCTGTGATCTCTTGATTTCTTTCTTCTCCCAGAGATCTCATCCAGCTATAACTCAGGATCAGGTCTTTAAAGTTTTAATGAAGTTGATATTGTTGAATAGAATTAGAAAAAACAATTTGCAGGAAGTGAAGCAGTGCTTGCATTTGAAAAAGAAGTCAGACTATTTTTGGAAAATCTGTCGAAATAAAAGTTTTGTTTTAGAAAGCTGCATTTAAAAAAAGTGACGGACTTCTCAGTGTAGCACTGCCTTGCTCTTATTCTTGGTGACAGCTGCTTGTCCATGGATAGTACAGAGTGGATTTGGTTTGGGAAATTTATGGTTCATTTTTTACCTCCTTGAGTGCTTCATCATGGTATATGTTTGTGCCTCATTGTAATATGGGTTTGCTATTGACTTTAAGTTCTGGAATTATATATTTTGTGAAAACTCTCAAAAATAGCCTTGTTAGACATAAGGGACACACTTAATGTACTACATTCTGGATTTTGTCTAATGGCTTGCCCGTGGACTGAGTTTTTCTTATCCAAAGAAAGATGTACCATGCTTAAGGGGCTCTGATTCCAAGGCTGTTGGCTAAGCATCTGTAACAGGTGGAGCCTTAGATACAAAATGTCTATCAGTGAACCAGATAAAATAATAACCATGAACTTGACTATATGACTTTGGGATTTACTGAGTTTCTTCACAACTTTTACCCTTTCTTTCCTTTACAGTAATCCTCTGAGGTAGTTAGCCTCATCTTAGAACTGAGAAAAACAACCCTCCAAATACCAGAGAGACTTGTTTAGGTTCATTTAATCAGAAAGTGACTAAGCTATCACGTGACCCCCAGTTCCCACACTGTAGATTATTGGTCTTTACCTTTCAGCACTTTAAGCAAAAGGCCCTGAATCTGAATAACTCAATTTAATTTTGAAGGTGGAAAGCTATTGTTGGGAGAAGTGTCGTGAAGAAATCAAGATATGTAGAACATGGCTGTGTGATTTCTTTGCTCTGTGTGTGAGCTAGAAGAGACCCCAGGGAAGGAGTGAGGTAGAGAAGCTGTGAACCTCTTCCCAGAGGTACTGAAGAAGCCCTCACGGTGATGTTATGTGCAAGGACCAGGCTCCAGGCTGGGGTAGCCCTCCCTCCCTCCCTGCATGCCAGGAGCTCCAGAGATATCAAGCTGTGCCACTTGGGGGCACCTAAACATCCACAGGGAGCCTTGGATCCAAAGAGGCTGACATTCTTGACTCTGAACATAAACAATTGCTTCAGATTTTTTTAAAAGATGTTTTTAAATGTAAAGAGGTCAATACCAAGTTAAGGAGAATCCTATAGGGTTATGAGCTTTTTAAAAATTTTTTAGTTACTGATTAAATGAGGCTATAGCAGAACAATTAAGTGTGTGGACTTTGGAGTGGGTCCTGAATTTTATTTCTGGATACATTATTTGTAAGAATACTAGGCAAGTTTCTGAATCTCTTTGAGCCCCAGTTGCTGATTTGTAACATATATTTGGTCAGGAAATTCATCTCTGAGGAAGAATCATTCAAGCTGAACTCTAAAGGATGAGACACACGCCAAGAGGGGCAGAAGAACATTCGAGGCAGAGGAGAACATGTGGTGTGCAGTTTGCAATGAGAGGGAGCTTGATGCTTTGGAAGGAACTGATGTAGACTGGGGCAGTGAGAACCCGGGAGAGGAGCACAGGTATTATTGGAAAGTGAAGGCCATGATGTGGAGGCTCTGAAAATGCAAGGAAAAATTCCAAGTTTTAATCTAGCATCAAAGCAGGCTCAGCAATGGGAGGTGATACAATGTGATTTGCAACTTTGGAGGGACCCTGGCTTTGGAGAGAAGGGAGGGCTAGGGAGTCAGCATGGGAGCTGAGAAACAGGAAGGGGCTGGGGATGAGTCCAGGCTGGTAGTTCTCAAAGTCGGCACAGAAGCCCTGGGTGTCTTCTTGCTGTGAATCTCCATAGTTAAAATTATTTTCATGAGAATATCTCCTAATACTACTAATGATTTGCCTTTTTAAGAAAAACACCTTGTCGTAAGTGTCCACTGGAGTTTTCGAGAAACTGTATGGTAGATCCACAGTCACTGATTCATCCGCTTTTCAATGGCATTTCTATGTGAGCCCAGGTTATCTTACATACTTTTAACTACAACAATGTATGGCAAGAGATTGGATCAGAAGCAGGTTTGAGAATTTAGCTGTCTTTTCTTAAGCCAGACATGAGATTTGCAAACATGTTAAGCTAGATGTTTTGCTCATTTTTTGGAAAATACAGTTATGCTTCATGAAAATGTTATGTTAACATTTAGTAGGCTTATTACTGTTATTTTTAAATGAGTAAATATATACTTGAAAATTTTATTGTAATTTTAAAATACAGTAAATATTGAGATCTGTGTGCACATCTATGAAAAGCTCTTTAGGGCACTCAGTAATTTCTAGAAGTGTAAAAAAGATCTTGAGACTAGATGTTTGAGAACTGCTGGCTAAATAACCCTTTAATCCCAAGTAGTTGGGAAACTAAGGCAGGAAGACAGCAAGTTTGTGCCCAGCCTGGACTACTTAGTGAGACTCTGTCTCAAAATTTAAAAAATTTTAAAAGGGCTGGAGATGGAGCTCAGTGGTAAAGTACTTGTCTAGCATGTGGGAGCCACTGAGTTCAGTCCCCAGTACTGAAGAACAATAAAAAGAATACTTACCCTACTCCATCAATAAAGTGCTACTACCTCTCAAGGAGAACCCTATTAGCAAATATGTGTCAGAGAGAGACAGATATTACAGAAAGTAGGAAACTTTAAGTTTCCCCAGGCTTTCAAAATTGGTAAAATAGTTGTCACCTAATAGTACTGAACACCATGTTCTAAACTGGCTCTCCCAAGTGCGGCACTTAGATGATTTCATAGGTGAGTTTGGGCCAAGTTTATTGGTCTTTGCATAGCCAAGTGACTTTAAAGACAAGCTTTGTGAAGTTCTAGTAGTTTGTGTACCTACTGTTAGTCATTTAATTAATGTGTAGTAGTTACACATCTCCCAGAATCCCTCTTTCTAGCCACATTTAATGTTACCCTCTGTGATTCCAATGTGCAGTCAGGGCTGAGAGGCACTATCTGTTCAAGATCTTTCCTTTTATAGCTGTGGCCCTTAAGCCAAAAGTAATTATTTTATTCTTTAATGCCTTGAGAAATACATTATTGATGCCCCCAAGCTGTGTATACTATTTTTTAATTATAATTTCTGTCTTAGTCCATTCAGGCTGCTATAACAAAATGCCATGAAGTAGGCAGATTAAACAACAGACATTTATATCTCACAGTGCCCGAGGAGGCTGGGAAATCTGAGATCAAAGCACCAGACTTGGTGTCTGGTGAGAACCTGATTCCTGGCTCCTAGGTGGCACTGTTCTTGTTCTCTCTCTTAGCAGAGGGGGACGGGGAGCTCTCCAAGGTCTCTGTCTTAAGAGTATTTATCCCATTCATGAGGACTCTGCCATCAAAACCTACTCACCTCCCCGGAGCCTCACCTCCTGATTCCACCACTCTGGGGATTAGGATTTCCATGGAGGAAGGGGAACACGAGCATTCAGTCCACAGTATCTTCTTTTTCACTTGTTGCTAAATTTTTAGTGCATTGTGAAATGGAGCTGCATCTTGTGCATCTTGGTATGCTTCATCTCCTTGACAGACATGTGAATTTGTAAGGACGGAACCTGTGGTCTGGTTAGCACTTGATTTCAAGTGCCTGTTGTGTTGTCTGTGTTATTGCAGTTCTTCAGTTTTGCCAAATGAATGAGCAAATGGTATAGTCCCTCTTTGAGCGAGTCACACGGTAAGAGAGATCCATTCGTGTCTATCACCACCTCTCACACAACTATACTGAAGTTCTGCAAGCTGCAGACTTCCAATTTCATAGGAGTAGTTACAATTAGGTTCTTAATTTGAATTTAGGTTGGTTTTTCCTAATCTAGTTTTATTTCCACTTGACCAACACTGGAAATGGACCTCTGTTTACTTTTTTGAAAGGAAGAAGGGTATCTGAGGAATTTTTCTTTGGTAAACCATTAACTATAGCTCTACTTCCCCTCAGGAGAATACTAATGACTGGAGTCATGTAGGACAAATGTGTTCCCTGCCTCTTACCCAAACAGAACGGATGAAACTTATTTTCCTAGTGTGCTGTTTTGGATATTCTTAATTACATGCAGTGGTTTAATTACCTCTAATGTGCTAACAAAGATATCTTTGTCTAAAATATCAGTCATCATTTTCTTGTTCCTGTCCCCTTCATGGATTAGGAATTGTATCCAAAGTGTTGCAGTGCTTTAGATTTTTTAAAAACTAAGGTCAAAAAGGGGACTGAAATGAACTGTGAAAGAGATTCATGAGAGAAAAACTGTGAGCTTATGTAAGTTATTATAAAGAGAAAAAAATTGAAACTTTCCAGAAGATATCTTTTTTATTGCATTCTTGACTTAAATGCTGTTTTTAATTTTGGAATTCAAAAGATGGATTAGGTCTCCTTTACAATGTCCTCAAATCAGATTTATTACTCAAACCATTAAGAATCGGGGCAAAATTTAACTATGTACCCAAAGTAAGGGTCCAAACTCAGATTCTCAGTTTAGATAAGATGTTGATTCCATTTTCAGAGAAATAGCTCTAGCTGTGCTATCCACATAATATCTACTTCCTATATTGTATTCAGGACAGGCTAATCATCCAAAATCACCCAAAAAGGCAGGAGCAGAGAAGGCTTATCTATGTCTGAGTAATTAACAGAAAAAAAATTTGAAAAGAAAGACAATCTTAATTTCTAAGGAAATTCTAGTTCCCACCATGGACTCAGGTAAGCTGCGTTGTGGACAAGATTTATTGTTTCCAAAGAGGAAGCATGTAGAATGAAATCTGTGATGATGGTCCAGAAGCTCAGAATCCTAGGAAAGGAGATCTTATTTACAGAAAGCAAAGCATCTTCTGCAGTCCTCTTCTTGTAGGCTTGAAGATTTACTCTCCCTTTAGAAAAGCAGAGTGGATTGCTGATTCCTTCTTTACCTCACCTGTCTTTTCCTGGCAGGTTCTGGGCCATTCTGCCCTGCAGCTATGGCTCAAGGAAAGAGCTGGCAGCCATGTGCCTAGGCTGAGTCCACATTCTGTAGCTCAAAAAGTCTATGTACTCCTCCCTGACCACCCACTGGTCATGAAAACAATCATGAAGAAATTTGTTGTGAAATCATTCTCTACCTGGTATCTCCACAAAATTCCCTTTGAGCTTGTTTTCTGCAACATCTTGAGTTTGAGTTGTTAGTCTGTTTTCTGTGGCTATAATGAATTGCCCAAGCTTGAAAATTATGTAAAGAAAAAAAAGTTTATTTAGCTCACAGTTTTGGAGGGTCAAGAATATGGTGGCAGAATCTGCCTGTCCCTGATGAAGGCCTCTTTGGCTGGGTCTCACAGAGGATGGCATCTTAGTGAGAGCATATGTGAAAGGGATCACATGATGAGACGGGAAGCCAGAGAGCTAGAAGGGGTCAGTCTTGCTGTTTTACAACAAGTCTTCTTGAGGAAACGCAAGAAGATCCCATGGGAACTATGTTAATCCCTTCCAAGGGACCTCTAATCCTCTCTCACCGAGATCCACATCTTAAAGTACCTGCCATCTCTCACGTTGCTGGGGACTAGGTCTCCAACACATGAATCTTTTGGGGACACCCTCAGGCCACATCCAAATGCTAGTGAATCTCATTCATTCTATGGTTCTGCCAGTTGGACTGCCATCTTTCTTGGGAACCTGTCTCTTTCAGGTCATTTCTAGCCTAGTGAAAATGGAGGTTCCTTGCTCCTAACTCTTTTTATTTTCCCTGAACCATTGTCTTGCATGCTCGCTTTTTCATGCTAAGCAACCTCATTCAGTGTGAAGTTAGTTCCCTTTGAGTAATGGATATACCTGTGAATTCTGGAGAAAAGCAAGCTTGGTGTACCTGGTTCTGTTATTTGAATTCAGGCAAGTGTTGAAATTCTGATTTAAAAATCTTGTAGACACTGACATTTGAATTAGAGATTCTCTCTCAGGCTGTTGTTACGTACCATGACCTGGAGGATGAGTATTTGTAACGTCAGCTTTGAGAGAAGTACCTAGTAGGGTATATAGCTGAAAGTGCTTGTGCATTTGAATTGGAAAACATCAGAGGTCACTCTAGAGGTGATTGGATAATCACAGTGGGTAAGATATGTTATAAGAAAGGACTGAAATTTACCATAAATCTATGCCTCACTGCTACATCATGTCTGCTTCCTTGTGGGATATTGCCCAACAATAATGGTAAGATATATCTACCTGTTAAGTGTCTTGAGTAATATAAATGTAGTTAGCTACTTATAAATTGCTCTAGTCAAGTTATATTGCCAGACACCTATTGAGTATGTGTATGTCATGTCCTTGGGAACTGGATAATGAGTTTATCCTGTCCTTTTCCTGCAGGGTCATATATAATTAAGATTTGTTGACGCTGGCAAAAGTTGTAGTTTTGCTGTGTTGTTTTGGACAGTTTCTCCTTTATCGTCCATGTTTCAGGAAAATAATAATTCAGTAATTAAAAAAAGTAGTGATGACCTGTCTTTTAAAGGAGCCCATGTGGTATAAGGCCTGGCTGAGAGCACGTATTTTTACTACTGTATCATGGCTAGGAATGGGCTGGGCAGTCAAGATACTTTCTCACAGGCTTGCCACACACTGCTGTGGGCTACCCCGGCCTTTTGACACTCATAGAGTATTTACTACATCTGCTTATCTTGGGTCCTTCAGTTTATTGTTGTTGCTTTCTTCCTTCATGAATGGTACCATTAACCTCCACACTTATTCTTAATTTATTCGGAAGGGAGCCCTCACTTTTCCACCCTGCTACAGTCCTGCCTATTATTCAAAGTGCAGCTTAACTCTGTCTCTTCTACCAAATCTTCTCAGATCCTCCCAGGTAGAAGGAATCATTGCCTGCCCCAGCTTTGTACCCTGGCTGTCTGCAGTTCTGTCTCGTCCTGTAATTGCTATGTATGTATCTGTCTCTACCACTGGAGTGTGGATGTCAGTGTGATAAGGACTCTGTCATTTTGATGCTTTCTACATATAGGTGATCAGAAATACCTTCTTGAAACAAAATTAATCCTATTGGTGACTCATCTGCTCATGCTATCTGCACTGGTCAGGCTTTAAGGGAATTTCTGCACAAATATGAAAATGCTGAGCAAGACATTGGTACTTTTAGCTATATTAATTTCTCTTTATTTGATATTAAAACATGAAAATTTTATGAATCCCTTTTCCTTTGTTATATAGCTATTAGATAAATGCTTAGAAGCCTGTGGCTTCTCTTACTCCCCAACCCAACTCCTAATTGTCACCATGGTTTCACTTAATGTATACTTTGCTTAATAGCATCACACCCTTCCTGTTTATCAACCAAGTGATCACTTATGAAGGGACAGTTTCTATGGTGATGGTAAAGCAGGAGCATCTTTAATAATTTAATTAATTCATCTCTTTGCTCCAGAAATTGAGAGGAAGTTGGTGGTGTACCCAGTTTGGGAAAGAGCACATTTTTACTTTGTCTGGCTTTGGTTTCTTAGTTTTGGGTTAATGAAGATTAACCTTTGTCCTTGATTTCAAGTGTACTCACGCCTAGTCCTTATGCTTACAGTTGAGACCAAGGAGTCATTTTAGTGTTAAATATTCTTGGGGGAGCATATGTACTCTCCCTTCACTTTCCTTAGTGAAGCTCTAAGTGGTGGGGGAATTCAATATTGATTGGGTCTAATGAAAAAGCTTCTTCCTGTCAACTCTTTGTTATCTCTGTGGTTTTCTTCTTTCCCTTTCTCTCACTCTTAAGCTATTGATAGCAGCATTAAGTGAGTATTCTGTGCATGCTACAATCCTCTGTATTTTTTCCCCTGCTTGGTTTGAAGCCTTCCATTTTTTAAAAAAAGAAACATATGAATGGAAGACATTTGATTTAATCTAAGATAACGTGATGTCATGGAAACAACACTAGACCAGAAGGTAGAGTGCTTGTGACCTTGGGGGAAGTCCTTTTATCTTTTGTTTAGTGTCCTCATTTTCAGAGCAAAAGGATTGCTATCAGAGATGGTCTGCTTTCAGTTTTATCATTCTTGATGTTTGTTTCTCATGTTAATATTCATAGATGGATTCCAAGATATCTGTATAACACATATAAGAAAATGACCTAATGATATGGTTGATACGAACTTGCAGAAGATTTGACATGCATATTAAATGGAATAGCCAAAAATTAACAGACATATTTCCCAGGTGTGGAAATATATTTGTATTTCCACCCTGTAATCCCAGCACTGTGAGAGGCTGAGGTGGGAGGATTCCAAGTTTGATCTCAGCCTTGGCAACTTACTCACCAAGCAAGACCTTGCCTTAAAATAAAAAATAAACATGGCTGGAATGCAGTTTAGTGTGAAGGTGCTGTGTTCAACCGCCAGCACTGGAAAAATAAAAGCGAAAACAAACAAAAACCAAAAATCAAGTACATTGAGCTCTCTTCTATATTCTTTACATTTGTACTTAGGTTTATTAATAGAACTGAACATAAATTGTATTTTTAGTTAAGTTTGTTTAGTTTCTGGCCTTTTTTTTTTAGGATGACATCTTTTTATTTAACAGCTATAAGATTTTGATACTTTGCAGTTTTTGACTAGGTTTATACAATCTCAATTTTATTAGTGCAACCTGTGCAAACAAAGAAAAAAGAAAAGAAAGGAAAAGACCCACTGTCCCTCACTTGCTTTTATACACATCTATTATAGGTGAAACAAAACTTACCCATATCATAGATAAGTATCTATTCACATCCGTACATTACCATTCTTAACAGCTTCAGATAAACTCTGCGGTGTGGTGTCTTACAACACATGAAACAATGTTCAAGTTACTGGGTTAGAACAACAATAACAACAAAGAAAAACATACAGCCGAAGCCTCAAGTGTTTCCTCATTTCTAGTTTACAACTCAAGTATGGTTTTCTGTTTATGAATGACAAAAACTTCAGATAATGAAAGGAAGTAAAAACAGAGTGTTTGCAAGATGGAAGCCAACTGTACTTCTAAAACTATCTTTAAATTAAGGGAAATATAACTTTTAAGAAAAACAGGCTTATAGCCATTTTTGCAGCACACATTAGGAATACTATTAATACATTACAATTAACTTTGAAGAGCTTTATTACAAAAAGTGTGTACTTATTACCTTGACAGAAACCTGGGGTGGGGAAGAGAGGGGGAAGTGTCTGCAGGGATAGAAGCAACACCCAGGTATAAACACTATAAAAATGCAATAACCAGTGCTGTACATCTACAAATTTTCTTTCCAATTTCTGGACTTGTTATATAAGTTTAGAATACAGAACTGGAAGGATTTAATAAAACCTTGGAGCCAGATGTTTTCTAATGGAAAATACAGTTATTTATTTACTAGTATCATCTTGAAGAGAAGATAATATTAAAAGAAGACATGGAAGGAAATATTTAATGGACAGGAAAAGATATGGAGTGAAAATTGGAGATTTATGTCTGAATAAGGTAATGTGAAATGTCTTATTTCAGCACAGTTTCAAATTAAACAGTGGAAAAGCAGCAAGTACAAGATGGCATATGAATTGGAGTGCTAGTAAAGAGACAAGTCATACCTCAATCATCAGTTGTCTAGATTTCTCAGACCTTGAGATATGCCATCAGGACTTCATTAATTAAGGGAGGAAGAAGCCAACATTTGTTGGATATCAGGCTTGACATTCAGAATCATCACATTGAATATTATGGACATAAATTGAATTGTGCTATTAATGGTAATACTAAAAGATTTAGAAAGGAAAGTTATAATTCAAATATTGTCTGAGATGATATTTTAGTGTTTCTTTGAGTTTCTTTTACCTGTGTTACTCACAACGTGGGTTCTTATAGATGTTATTGGTATTTGAACTTTTTCTTTTTTTCCGTTTCTGTACAGTATGATTATCACAGACATAAGACAATTCAGTTTTGTTTTTGAGTCATTGATCATGTTACTTCACTAAAAATAGGTTTAGCCTGCTCCTTGAATTTGAAGTCTAACACAAGTCAAATTTAATCATTCCCCGAGAAGAATTCTTTATTTCTGAAGAGAATATTGTAACATTATGAATTACACACTACCTCATAATGTGTTCTGAACAGGAGGACTCTTTAGAGAAAGAATTTGGAAGGCTCCTACAAGATTCTTTCTCTGTATACAGATAGGGGTTGAGAGGGAATGTGGGATTCTGTTGAACCATTGGGTAGTTTACTCTTTGATTAGGACAGAGTGCTCTTATAGTCATCTCTTAATGTTGGTCCTTGTGTATCACATGGCTGTTACCCTGTTTCATGCTATTAGACACAACTAAGCATATTGCTTGAGACATAGATGTCACATAAAATTTTTTGTTGAATGAGTAATTTTACCAATGATATAGTCCAAACAAAACCAGCTAAATTCTTCTGGTGGAGAGGCTACTCAACAATACTGTGTATACACCCACCAGTAGAGTCATCTTCATATACACCATGATCTGTGAAAGTTGGAAAGTTGGAAGTCATTGAGTGAAATCTTCTGATTCAGCTTTATTCTACACATAGATGAAATTATCAGAAAAACTATACACTGTTAATTTTGCAATCATAGACTTTCAGGACTATAGAAAAATTTCAAGATCATCAATTTTTTTGATATTTGATTCCTTCTGATTCCTTACCACTTTATTTTTTTACATTTTCAATTATATGCAAGTTTCCATAGTTTACTTTTAATCTATTTATTACTGCAGAATAGGTGAATAGAGAAAAAAAAACCTCAAGCCTTTTTCTTAAGGGGGATGTGGGATAGTGGAGGCACAGAACACCAAAAATCTCAAATGTAGTCTAGCTTTCTACCTGAACAGTTAATGTCCAAAATTTACCATTCCAATAGCCAACATTACACATGTTGTCACCTCTGATTATTGAATACTTTTTCCTTTTCCTCAAGTTTCATCCAAAATCTGTCTCTTGGACACTTCTTAGCTTACTTCTTTAGGGAATAATAGAAACAGAAAAAAAGAAAAATGCAGCTCTAAACCCTTCCCTATATAACAGTCCTTTAGACCACTGCAACACAAATTTAAGGTGCAGATAAATCGTCTGGGATCTTGTGAATTGATTCTGACTTAGTGGGTTGCAGTGGCCTTGGAATTCATTCCCGGGTGACACCCGTGCCGCCTCTTTAATAACCACACCTCGAGTGGTAAGGTGACAACTCCGAGCCACCACTGTCCCGCCTTTCCTCATTCTACCCCTCCCCTTTCCACATCTTATCATCTCCAGTCTACGTCTTCCTGGTTTCTCAGTTCTTCCTCACACACTATGAAGCCAAGCCCCTCCGAGGCGATCATATGATGTCTGGAAAGGCTAGCAAACTTGGAAGCCAAGAGAGAGGCATCAAGTTAATTAAATTCTGATCCTTGGCTTTCTAGTGTGAAAATTATGATGCTAATACATAATTGGCTTAAATTTGGAAATAAATTATTTTCAATGAGATGAATGATTTATAGTGCCTAAAATTGCACAGCATGTAGAAAGTATGTTGACCATCCTGATTACCTATGTGTATAAACTCCAATTAATTGATATCATGGTATATCACTTAAGAGTCTATTGCTTAGAATAAACATTATAATCCAGAGTTGCTATGATAAATCCAGAGATATCCTCAGTCTAGATTAGAATTTCTGTGAAGTCTCCAGAGATCTCTTTATGCCTCTGCACAGTACTAAATATTTGGTTAGCTGTCCTTGCAGCTGCTGCTTATAATGGGCTTTGAGAAAAGAACTTTATACTTTCACAGTAGGGATTTTATTGTGTTTCAATGTTAGCCAAACTCCCAGGATTTTCATAAGAGGTTTTTGCCTGCATCCTCAATTAAGCCTCTGGTTGGTCTAGACCTCATCTGAATCGATTCTGGCACTTTCACAGGTTGATTTCACAGCATGTGAGCCATATGCTCGAAGGTCTTACTGTGTTTAGTTTTAAGAGTTCTGAGAATACTGTTGCTTCCAATTTCACTGCTAAAGTCAGTGAACTACTGCGATGAAGAGATACACGTTTTACTGATTCTCAAATGGCCGTTCTCTTTGTCCTCATGCAAATTCTTATTCATCATTCAGATCCACTTCTTAGGTACAACTCCTCACCATTTCTTTTGTGCACCTACTTACTCAGTGGATACTTTTATCAGAGAACCTGAACCTCTTCGTCAAAATTATTTGTTATCATTTTTTGTTCTTCTAGACTTTGAACTTGTTGACAGGTCATCTTTGTGCAAATTAATGTTTGCTGAATAATATACTTAATAGAGGGATTCTTGGTTTTGCTTCTTCTCCTCCCTGTCTACTCTTTCTCCTGGAATAAGCTCATATTTATTGATTTCATCTGTCTCCTCTATATTTATGACCAAAAGGTTAACATCTGAACTCCTTTTCCAAATCTAACTACATGCTAGATAACTCTGTGCAGTTATTCTATCAGAAGCTCATCATTTTGAAATTATTATTATTATCTCCACCCCCCCCATGGCAATCTGCTTTGTATCTTGTTTCTGATCAGTGAATGGCACTATTAATGATATTGAGGAAACACTGAGCAAATATTGGTAGATTTTTGACATCAAACTTTTTGTCTGCCATGTTGGAATCCCACTTATCTTTGAGTTTTCTGGTCTTTAGCCTCAAATCTAGTCATCCATCTTATGGATTTTATCTCTGTGATTTTTTTCCCTTTGTTTATTTATCCAGCACCAACTAAGCACTTTCGTGGAACAATAAGTGTTAATAAGATGATTCAAGCACACTAGCATCACCTGGCTGATGACCTTTGTACCATATTTTATTGTTTTTTCTTTAATCTTCCATACCATCCTTTAGGTTGTCATATCTCAAGTGTTGTGAAGTCTCCTACCTGTCTCAGCCTTGCTTTTCTTGACTCTCTGGTGATGTTTTACACAATTTTTAAAATAACGTACCTAATATTGTGTTACTTTCCTATGGAGGCTTTTGCAGTGGTTCCCAACAATTTACAAAACTGTGATGTTAATGACCTTAAAGTGACTATGATTCCCAGAGACTCATCCTATCTTGGCCCTTAATCTTGTCACTGAGTGTACTTTCCACAGCTCCCACTCTCTGAATGTATCCTTTGATCCAGGCCAGGAAGATGAGAAAAATGTCAATAGGCAATATATGTGGGTGGTAAGTGCATGAAAAAATAAATGAATAAAAATGGGAAACTGTGTAGCTACATTCCCAGCAGTTATTGAAACTCTGAAATACATGACAAAAAGGTCTTTCTCCTTTAGATATTTCCCATGTAGCTTGGAATCTGACCGGCCATTTTGTCTGTGTGCTAATTGAAGGAATCAAAACTGGTGGACATTTGATGTTTTTCATAAGCTTCTAAGCCACTGGCTATGAGTCAGCCTGCAGGAGAGCTGTTTCTTGATATACCTGAGTGGCCAGATGGCTTTTCTTGGTTTAGCTTAAATATTTTAAAATTGAAATGAGAAACTTAGAGTGTGCTAGTTAAGTAAAAGAAGTTCTTTTGCTGCCCAGGTATTATGGATGATGAGATTAATCAGACAGACATAATATTTATTTCCCCATTTGTTCCTTGGGCTGATTTTTGTGCTATCACCTAGCCTAATTGTAGCTTGTACCTGGCATCTGTGCTCCATAACTTCTCATAGAAATTACGCATCTTGAAAAGCAAATCTTCTCTTTAGTAATTCATGAGAGAACGCTTATGTGTATCATGTAAAGATCTGAAACTGATTTTAAGTACAACTAAAATAAAGTGAAATTGTTCATTTATGTTTTTTGTTTCTTTTATTTCATTACATCAGTTAAATACTAAAGACTAGGTCTTCCTAGTTTCCTTTTTTAGAATCTATGATAGAAAAAAAACCCCAACAGAATGGTCTTGCTGAAAAGATAGAATTAAAGTATATATGCAAGTAGTTGCAGTGTTTCCCTGATGGAAATTCTCTGTTCAGATTGTCTAGACCTATGGGGAAAATTGCAGAACATAGACTCTTAATTTTAGGCTTCTTATATTTGTCATTCATTAATTTCT
>NW_004624730.1:65057037-65095393 GCF_000247695.1 Heterocephalus glaber
TGGTCAGTTTTGCTTTCTTTGGGTGACTAATAATTTCATGTCACAGATGTCATTATCAGGAAATCAGTGACAAAATTACTATTCTGCTTCATATTTCTTTTTTTTTTTTTTCTATCTTCATATAAGAGCTTGTTGTACTCTGCAGACCCTCCCTACAGTGGTCCCAAATTGCTCAACTTCCCAAGGCTTACTTTCTTTCTTTTTCTTTTTTTACTAATAAAAGTTTTATTGGTACATTTTAGGTGTACAATATAATGGCATTCATCATTGGAGATATATATGCACCTTTACATACTCTCTTGGGTCTTATTTTTTCCCTATTCCCCTGCCCTCCCATATTTCTTAAGCTATAAGTGGAAACTTTGGTTTATTTAGTGTTTCTTTTATATATGTTTTATTTTTTAAGAGAATGTCTTTTAAAACATATTTTTAAACCTCAATAGTTATTTATAACATGCCCTAGTCTTGTATCATATAACAAGTTGCTTTAAAATGTGAAATATTAATTTAAAAAATAATTTTATACTAGCTTTAATTTTAAAACAAATGGGGTTCTTTTTTAATTTTTAAATTTTACTTTCTATACTCTGTCTCCAACTTTATTTTATCACTGTATTAAAATTATATGCATATAAATAATATGTCTACCTCAATAGACTGAGGTCTTTTATGGCACAATACACTTCTGATTTCTAGTTCTAACCTATAAAACATCTAGCAAATTATTTGGCACATGATTATATTTCCATAGACTTAAAACAAAACAAAATAAAAATAATATATCTTCTCTTTGTAACCCCACATATTAAAAAATACAATGAAAATTCATATGCTTTCCAATACATTGATTAATTTTCTGTCGTTTAGATTCCATTTAACTTATTTTGATTGTCTTTGCTTGTTTTTATAAACACATATTCATATTTTATACTTTCAGTTACATGAAAAATTAAGAATAGCTATAATCAAACTTTAAAGTCACAATTTTTGTTTTTTTACTCTATTGAAAATAACTGTCCAGATTAGATATAAAATAAATTCTCAAAGGGGAAGGGTAAGGGGAAGTGGGAGGGGTAGAGGAACGGAAAGAAGGAAAAGGAATAAATATGAGCTAGGGAAAAAATGGAAACAGAGTCTTTGTAAATAGGAAGGAATGGAGGGGCTGAAGGGAGGTCAGGAGAATGGGAAAAAAAAATAAGAACCAAGATATATTATGTAAAGGTACAAATGCCCAATGATAAATGTCATCATATTGTATACCTAAAATATACCAAAAAACTTAATGAAAAAAAATTTTAGTAGAACATATTTGCAGTAAAAAATTACAAAAATAATTTAAGCAGATTTATCTTTATGTATCAGCTTATTAATCAGTCATTTTCCTTTCCCTTACCTAAAAATACCAGACATCTTGGTTAGGTACACAGTCTGTTCATTTGAAATTTAAAATTCTGAACTTCTGAGTGGCTCCTAACTGGTCTTACCCTTGTCACATGCATCTGTGAAATCACTCAAGTCCCAGTATGAAGTATTATTCAAGCCTCTTCCTCTGAGAGATCATTGTAAAATATTAACCAGCTCCTCTGTAAGATGTCCCCATAGGCAGGCACGCCAGGGCACGTAATGTTTCACTGATAATAATCAGATCTGATTATAGTTTAAGTATTTGCTATGCAGTGATACCACGTCTGAGAGAACACCATAAATAGTTCCCCAAACTCTTTCTCCAACACATTGCAAACTCTGCCAGCAACTGCCCATTTTCATATTCATATTTGATTTATATTTTTATACACAGGAATATAATAGTAGGCCCAGAGGAATACCAGACAGGTTAGTGTCAATCGTATGGAAAGTTTGACACTTTTCACATTAAAGTATGTAAAGGCACTCATCATGCGCTGGGAATATCATGTTCAGTAATCTTTCTTTTTGACCCCTCTGGCTTTTGATTCTAATGTCAGTGTTCTTCCATTAGGCCAGGTTGTATCTCCAAGTTTCCTCTTTATTAAGTAGAAATAGCTTTATTTCTACACCTATTCTATTCAATTAGTCATTTCCAATTTGTGTTCTGTAGATGCTTCTTGGCTTTGTCCATACATTGCCATGTCTACAGATAAAATGATAGAAAAAATAAAAATTATGTAAATCATTTCACTAATGATTACATTGGAGCCTTCCTTTAACTTTCAGAGTAACTTTTATTCTTTTGGTAGAAAGACTGTAGAACTTGACTGTTGACTGGTAGAACTTTTTATTTAGAATAAATTTGAGAAAATGACAAAGGTAATTTTTGATGAAATTTGAATGCTATTTTACATCTAGGTCATAAATTACCCAGTACTTATGGCAGATGAAATTTCTGTAGGGAAAATTAAACAATGAAATGAGACTTAAACATTAATTTCTGCAAACCATATTTAAATATATTTCCAAGATACACAGCAACCAGCATAGTGTGTGTCTGCATATGCACACTAAGGCACTGCCACAAATATAAATGTGTCAGTGAATGAGCTATCAAGAAGAGTATTAAAAACCCATGAAAAAATTCATCACATAGCTCCATATACTTCATTAGCATGGAACTGGGAAATCAGCTCTGGAGAGACAAAGAAAAGTCTATTTGTATCAAGACAACATCACTAACTAGGTTGTATTGTTTATTCTTCATTTATTCGCCCCCTATGGAAAGCTTACCATGTTCTAGAAGTTAGGCAAGGGGGCAGTTGCTTAACCTTCTAGAACCCTGGTCACCTTCATGTTAATATAATTGAATAAGAATACTAATGACTCCTTTGATTCTTAGGCAGGGCCTTTGTTGGACTCTACTCTGGTCCTCCTCCTGGCAGCACCACCATGGAGCAAGGAGTGGAAGACACTACAGGAAGATGTTTGCCTTTGGTCCTCACTTTCCCATTCTGTACCACGTGGTGGGCATCTGGAACCCCAAAGATCCCTGACCAAAAGCCCCATCAGAGAGATGTGGACCACTTCTTTGTATTCCCAAGGGCAAATTTCATTGGAAGAGGTACACTCTTAGGCCCACCAGGTCAACAGTATCACAGGAAGTATTGCTGTTTCTTGGATACATAAGCATTGTTGCCCATTGAATCCAAGTGAGTCTTCTGAGGCTGTTGCTGGGCTGGAGCCCAGGGTAATTTTCAAGAAGCAAAACCAAACATATTTAACAGTTACCTTGATTTATAAATGTAAGTACTAGGTATAGGGTATGTGGGCCCTCACTTGCCCCAGGCCTTACAAATATTAGGGGTGGTTTTAAATAATACCTAACTTAAAAATGAATTTCATGAAAAATAGTATCTATATAGGTTGAAGTCTTATTTCAACTTAAAAAATCTGCATATGCTTAAGATATATAACCTAAAATAAATACCAACAGAAGGAGCTCTATGGTAACGAAGTACTTGATAGTTTACAGGTGGCCTTCGTACACTGTGCTCAGACATCACGGGCACTCACTGCTGTAGCCTCAGTGAGATTCATTTAGAGGTGACAAGACATTTCTTAACTGTGTCTTTGAACATGCTTCTTCCCTGAATTTATCTGTCTATGTATGTATGCACATATGTATGTATGTATGTATCTATCTGTCTACCTACCTACCTACCTACCACCTATCATCTATCTGCTGTTACTCTATATAGATGAGGACATTCTAAAACAGAGAAGCTTTTACCTAAAAGGAGAACATCAGATTTATAAAATCAGTTAATTATAATGACACTTAGGACATGCCCTTTTACCTTTTTGTTGGCCTTAGGAACACAGAGATAACGGATCCATGGGCTACCTGCAATAGTGCTGTCCCCAGTTCTCAGAGGACCCACTTGGAGGGTCATCTGTGAATGGCACCTCTTCTAGAGCATAGCAGAGTGAAATCTGTGCTGAATCAGGAAGAAAGACATTCTCAGCAGATAATCAGTGTAGTCTGAGAAATGAGGTTTTTTCCTCTTTAATAATCCTCACATATGCATTGGAACTCTTGAGTGAGAATTACTTGCTATAAAGAGGAGCCACCACATTTGGGAGCTTCTCAACACTTGCATCTGAATAAGCAAATTGACATCTGTTCTAGCCTTCTTTCCTTCTGTTTCAACGAAGATGTTGTTTTCTTTTGGCAGATACCAGTCTCTTGCGTTTTAAATCTTATCCACTCCACCTTCATAAGGAGGATACGTTACCTTATTCCTCTCTCCTGGATTCTTGCTGTTTTCAATTCAATGTGCCTTAATCTTTATGAAACATCAAACAACCTGATCTTTTAATAAATCTTCCATATCTATTGTTAGCTTTTCTTCACCTCCCACCCACAATTAATCTCTTTCTAATCTGGCACTGACATTCAAGATCAACAAAACTGCTCTTGACAGTATTACTGGTGACTTTCAGTTTACTAACTGTGGTGGATACTTTCCAATGTTCATTATGTGACCTCTTTACAGCTCTCAAACACTGCTGATCATTCCCTCCTTTTGAATTATTTGTTACTCTTTCTGATTTTTTCCCTCAGTTTCCTTAAATTGCTTTAGCTCTGCTGCACCATGAGCAGGTTTTTCTGGCTCAGTACTGGATCACTATATACTTTCCTTGCTTCACTCCTTGAAAAGCAGCTACTTTTGCCTTTATATCCTCAGTCAAGACCTCTCTTCTAAGCTCCAAACCTGTATTTGCAGCTTCCTCTTGGTGCCCCAGACTGGAGAGATCTCAAATTGTATTTGCAGATTTATGCCCGCATCTGTTTCTCTTCAAATATTCCCCTTCTCCAGTAATGCCACTAGCATCTATCTTGTTTAAATCAGTTACCTTGCAGTGTTGCTTGATATATATGAGAGGAGGTGTGAACACAAAGAATCATCTAGGTTCAAAGACTGGTGAGAATGATGAGTGGTACTTGTTTTAAGATTTCATTTTCACCCCTTGCTTTACTGTCACGGAAGCCCATGAACAGTGAAGAAAGTACATGTAGCATACACAATTCATCACATGTACCACCCCTGTGGCTCTCTGATATCTCTCCAAGGCATGCCACATTCAGTGGTGAATACAGCTCATGGCAGAGGGATCTTCATTACTCAGGGAAGTGTAAACTCAAGGCTTGCTTTCATGGGATATTAGCGAGTGGCAGGAGTGGGTGTATGGCATTTGTGAAGGAATAGAATAGAAACAGGGTTAAGGGTCTACTATACTGAGGAAATTTTGGCTTTCCCATGTTTACATATTTCCACCCTCTGTTTTTGTTTCCCTCCTACACATTTCCCCCTCTGCCCACATATCTAGTTAGTTAAGACAATTCTACATCCTAAACTACTTTCTGTCACCAGCAACACTCCTTAATCCAAGTCATTGTTACATCTAAAGTGGTCCACTGCTGTAAGTGCAAGTATTTTCTGATACGTCGATCTGCCCATGTTCCTATTTATTATTGTTCTAGAATTCTCCATTGAAATTTTAAATATAGGTGAGTGTATATCATTTTGATGCTTAAAGCTTTCCTGTGATTTTTCCTTACTCTTCACAAAATAAAATATGAAATGTAGGCGTTTCTTCTACAGGTTAGTTTTATAACCCAAATTTAATACATGTATATTTTGGATTAACCCAATTTATTATTATGGATTGTAAGTGTTATATAATTATAATTTATTTAGAACCAACCTGTTTTGGCTGATTATTTGCTCTAGATTAGTCGTATCAAAGGAGGAAAACATTGCTAGCGCTTGGGTAAACCAGCTATTTTGTTTCAGTGACATCGTGTGTACTTTGTTTCTAATAGTAACATCTCTTGTTTCTTGTTATCTCTACAGGGAACAGGAAAGACAACCACATTAATAACTGGCAAGAAAAGAAAGGCTGCTAGTTTTGGACAAAAAGTAGATAAAGGGTTGATTTTTGCAGTGATATTCAGATTTTTATAGCTATATATTTGAAATTCTACACCATTGGCACAGTTGGGGACAGTTTGGCCAGTAGGGTGGCCAACCTCATTGTAGATGGAACACTGCATCAGTGTTTGGTTGACAAGCAAGTGCTATATAAAGAGTATTGTCCTAGAGTGCCCTATTTGTGTGTCTCGATTGTCTTCATTTCCCACCTAGAGTTTCTAGATGACACTTGCTTTCATACAGCTTCATGTGTCATGGTCTATAAGAGTTTGAATAATCTGAACCCTTCTTGGGCCACTTTCCAATCTCTACATCTTTAAATTCCAGTCACACATGGGGTTGTTTAAACTCAACATAGTCATAGTCCTTCCTGCCCTTGAACTTTTCCTCTTATTTCTACTCTTGGATGGAATGTTATTATTTTCTATTTCTTATGTTTCCTCTAGCTAATTCTTCCTTGTTTTCACAGATACATCTTCAATGTTTTTCCCTAAGGGTTACCATTTTTGGTCTCTTTTTACACTAGAAGAGATCCACTCAGAAGATTTTCAGAACAGTTTTTGTATTTGTAAGTAATTAATTGTAGAATTATTTATGAAGGTTCTGCCTCTTTCATCAGATTGTCAATTTCATGAGGACACTTGTCCAAAACTGTCTTATTTGCAGTTGTATACAGTGGCACAGAACCAAGGACAGGATGTTGGTAGAAGGAAAGATCGATGTAAAGATAAACACAGTGAAGGCGGGCAGGCATCAGGCTTAGTATGTGATTATTGTCTTGCACCTTCTTTGATATGTATTTTTCAGAATAGATGTGGTCTCTGATTACCTGTACCTTTTTCTCAGTATTAACATTATAAGTCACTGAAATAATTATTACTTTGCAAACCAAGAAGTTAGGTGCTATCTGGAGAAATATGACTGCCAAGATATTTAACCATCTAAATCTGTGTTTTCTACTGTGATAGCCACTAGCTAGATGTGGCTTATTTTTTTTTTTTTTGAAGTATGGTACGAGGGACTGAATATTGGACCTTTAGCCTGAGCTACCTCCCTAGTCCTTTTTATTTTTTTGAGACAAGATCTTGCTAAATTGCCAATTTGCCCAGGCTGAGATGAAACTTGCGATCCTGCCAGTCTTCCAGAGTGCTGGAGTTACAGGCAGGCACCACCATGCCTAATTTACATCTGGATTTTGAGCACTTGAAAGTAGTTCGAATTGAGATGTGTGCCTATTATAAAATACACAATGGATTTTGACAACTTGAAGAAAATGAATATAAAATATCCCAGTAATTTTTGTCTTGACTGCATTTGTGTGGTATATTATGTTGAATAAAATATGCTACAATGATTTCACCTACACATTCTCCTTTGCTAAAGGTGATTACCAGAAAAGTTCAAATTACCTGTGTGACTTCCACCATGTTGCTCTTGGTAGGTGCTGACCTCAGTGTACAATACGGGATCCTTTCCCTTCCTAATATACCCGGAGGAACATGAAAACCATTTTGGTGAAACTAAACAACTGCCATCAGCCATGTTGCTAAAAAGTCTAAGACGTTCTATTCTTCTCCTTATTGGATAACTAGGGAATGATTTCTTGGAGCTGTTTTTATGATCTCACTATCACATGTAGAATTTAGGGATATGGACACTATTTTTGGCACAACATGATTCTTACTTCTTTTCTTTCAAATTTGTGTTATTTATTTTCTCTTGTGAATTTCTACTCTAATAGCCATCATGCACATTTTCCTTGCTAGAGTCTAGAATGTGGTTTGGTATGTTTTCACTTAAACAAATGAGAGGTGATGAGGTTTCAAGCTTTGCAATAGCCTGCGAGTTTTCCTGATGTGAAGGAAGATGTTGAAATCAACCATAAATTATCTCATCATCAATATTAAGCTGTAGAGCTATGAATTCCAAGAAGACACCAGTCCATTAAGCAAACAGATGAAATATGCTTTGCCTGAAGCTTTATCTGCAGCACAGTCAATTGTAATTCTTAATAATGAGACAAGGAAGGGAAGCTTGGGCACCTGGAACTGAGAATACACATCAACCACTTAATTACTAGAGGATATTAATGATTACTGCCTAAAGTTAGAACTGATTTAGTATTCTTAGAGATCGCTGGGACAGCCTTTCATTTAAATCTTGTTATTAATTTCTGGTTATCCCTCCCCACCCAAGCACAAAGCTATAAAAGAGCCTCTGTGTTGTACCATTGAATCTGTTCCATTCTGAGTATTTTATGGTACCCAAGCACTAAAACAGAATAAAATCAAAAGTCAAAGCCTTGTCATGAATACCAGTGTTGTTTTGAAACCGTGGAGTAAAAGATCTAAGGGAGCTCTTGATGATGTAACTCTTTTAACCTTACAGGAGTAACTAAGTCGTGAGGTAAACTACCACAGCTGGGTCTAGAAATTAAGCCTCCTGACTGTTAGTTCAGTATTCCTTCTCCTAACTTCTGAGAGCATATTGACCTTGAGAGCTTGTTTGGAGGTTCTAGCAGGGGATCGCAGCTTCTCATATACCCTTGACCGAGGAAACGGTCCTCCTCTATCAGGGGTGGTCGTCCTCTGAGCGCATATTGACCCCAAAGTACCAAAACTCTCAATATTGTTGAACAGGATAAATAAGATAGGATCCTAGGTATGTGGAACTTTAGAAAATATCCTCATTTATTTGTGTGAGTGCATGTGTGAGAAATTCGTATGGCATACTGGGAAGTATATGCTTTATAATTTTCATTGCTTTGTTGAAGATTTCTGAAAATCCTTGAAGGGTTTTTTTTGTATATCTTTTTATTGGTATATTTTAGGTGTACAATATAATGACATTCATCATTGGAGATACGCACCTTTACATACTCCCTTTGTTCTTATTTTATTTTATTTTATTTTATTTTATTTGGTACTGGGGATTGAACTCGGGACCTTGCATCCCTTTGTTCTTATTTTTTCTCCCTTCCCTTGCCCTCCCTTCAACCAATCCATCCCTCCCTATTTACAAAGACTGTTTCCTTTTTTTCATTTTCTCATATTAATTTCATTCCCTTCTTTCCTTTCCCCTACCCCTCCCACTTCCCCTCCCCCTTTGCCCCTTTTCTTCCTAGTTCACCTTATCTATTATACCTTTTAGTCCTTATTTACACTTTCAGTTTCTCACACTAGAGAAACTATTCGGTATTTACACGTGTGTCCTATTTATTTCACTGAAGAGTATCGCCTCAATGTGCATCCTTTTAGCAATAAATGTCTCTAATTTCTCATTTTTGATGGCTGGGTAGTGCTCCATTTTATTAAAAAAACACATTTTCTTGATCCAGTCTCCAGTTGATGGGCATTTGGGCTGTTTCCAAGTTTTAGCTATTACAAACTGTGCTGCTATGAACATGGGTGCACATTATATCACTGTGGTATGATTCTTTTAATTCTTTGGGGAAGATACCCAGCAGGGGAATAGCTAGGTCAAATGGGACTTCCAGTCCTAGTTCTTTGAGGTATCTCCATACTGATTTCCACAGTGGTTGCATCAGTCTACACTCCCACCGGCAGTGGAGCAGGGTTCGTTTTTCCCCACAGCCCCGCCAGCATTTGTTATTGCTTGATTTCATGATAGCAGTCATTCTTTCTGGAGTGAGGTGGAATCTCAGCGTTGTTTTCATTTGCATCTCTTGAATGACCAGTGATGCTGAACATTTTTTAATATGTTTATTTGCCATTTCTACTTCTTTGTGTGAGAAATGTCTGTAAGGGTTTTTTTTTTTAGCGTTCTCACATTCTTAATATTACTTCTTTTTATTATTGCAGATATCAGAGAACTTTTTAAATAGACTTTATATTTTAGAGTAATTTTAGGTTCACAGCAAAATTGAATGAAAAATGCAGAGATCTACCATATATGTATATCTTGCTCCCTAATGGGGCAAATTTGATATTTTTCTAGGTTGTCCTCAGAAATATGTTTCCATTTTGTATTTTTAAATAATTATACATAGATGTATTTATTACATAGTCCTATGGGAAAGGTAGGCATGAATTACTGAAGCCAGATAAGACGTGCTTTTGCTTTTATAGAGTTGGAGGTGAGAGGAGATGACAAATTATGATAAAGACAAAAAAAATCTTAAAAGCAGATGGAGAGAAAAGACAGATTAATGACACATGAAAGGAGATGCAATTCGTTGCAGACTTGTCATCAGCAATAATAGTTACTAGAAGACTATGAGATAATATTTTCAGAATACCAAGAGGAAATAAGCATCATTCTGATGGTGCATATCCACCATTGAGAGAGAGAGAGAGAGAGAGAGAGAGAGAGAGAGAATTGTAATAACAAACTAAGACATTTTCACCATTGACAGACCTTCCCTATTAGTTCACAAGGTAAAAGTGGCATCTAGGAGGAGGACAGAGAGAGTTGAAAGATGCAATACTGAATGATAAAGGTGGTAAACATGTTAGTAAAACAATTGTGATAACTGATAAAATTTTATGATAAATCATTCATTGGTTGAAAAAAATCTAGAAGCAAAATACTAGATAGTAAGAGGAGTGAGTAGATTTTGTAATTTTTTTGGTGTTTGCATCACTTTGTAGGAACCTAATGATGTCTCATGTACTTGACTAACTTACAAATTTATGTTAAATAAGTCTGAGTAATCACTGAACTAATACTTTCAAAATAAAGATTTCAAAATAAAGATAAGGAAAGCATTAGAAGAAAATAAGGGAAACTAATTTTATACAACTGAAAGAACATAAGGATAAGGTAAAGAAGTGCACAATAAATAGAAAATACAAGCTAAAATGAAAAAAATAGAAACAACTAAATAAGAAATTACAGTAAGTGTAAAATGTTTAAAATCATTTATTAAGAGACTTTAAGAGTAGAGCAAAATTCAAAATCCAATTATATACTATTAGATTGAATGAGACAAATCACTGAATAATGGGTGCAACAGGATACTTTTTATGTAAAAATGGTCAATATAGAAAATTATACTCTGTAATTTCTTTGTGGAAATACATAGAGGAAGTAAAGGAACAATAGTATGAACAGGAAGGTTACATCCCCAAATCAGAAATATAATTGATTCTATTTAGGAAATTAAGGACATAAGTATAATATTTTAATTCTGCCAAATGGCTTAAAGCATTTATGAAAAATGCTAGTATTTGTTAATTTGGGTGGTGAATGCATGGATCTATTAGAGCCAGTGAGTATAGCAATCCATGCTGTGCACTGGGTAGCCAGACTGCCTGGGCTCAAATCCTCCTAGCCCTTCTACTTAGGAAATGTGAGACTTTTGGCAGTTGCTCCACTTCTTTGTGTCTCAGCCTTGTCATTGTTAAAGTGACAGTAAGGTAAGCATAGTAACCTCCTGGAGCTGTTGCAAAGTTTGAGTGAGCAAATATTATCCCTAGAAATCATTTCATAGTCCCACACCCACGAGAGACATTATTGAGGATTATTGTTTTCACCATACTTTCTGTATATTTCATGCTAAGAAGAGAATTTAAAGAAACAAAATAGTTAATATATAGGTAAAATTATAATAAATCTGCAAATTGTAATCAATATAATTTTTACCACAACAAAAATCAAAATCACTGACCAAAACTCTTATGTAGCAAACATATCAAGACAGTTTTAGAGCCTCAACATCATAATTAAAAGAAAAAAATCCATGAACATCCTATCTAACTTGATTTTCCCTTTATGACAATAAAGATGATCCACATTCAGAATGGATTATGTGTGGATATTTAAAAGGAACTTCTTGTCATTTGGAAAAAAGAATCAGATTCCAAAATTGAACCCTTTTTTTATTGAACAAAGTACAAGGTTTTGAAGCATCAAATAAAAACATTGTCTTCATTTTTGATCCTGTAAAAAATAGATAAAATTCAACATATACTTCAATTTTAATTGCTCTCCTAAACATATGCCCTTTAAAATTATTTATAGACAAAATCCTGTGTGTCACTTATAAACGGGAGATAGGTTACGACGAGTAAAGACTGGCTAGCCTCCTCCTCAAGGTCTGGAAGATTAGTTAGCTGCGGAAAGATCATTGTTAGTGCACTGGATGCTGAGTTATGCTTAGTCCATGAGAGAAGTAGGCTTTTGGCAGATGGGTACCTTTAATCAGAACAGATCCCTTGAGAGTATTATCTTGACTATTTTGGCTAAAATTGGCTCATTTCTTTGTGGCATGGCCTCTTATTATTAATTACAGTAACAGTGCCTTGTACTTGTATTTCACTTGTCCCTGAGAGCCTTCTAAAGTATGATTGGGTTTTAGCACATAATCTGTATTTACCTCCAAGTGTCTTATCCCCATGTGATAAATATTTCCAGTTCTTTGTATGTGATGCAATATCAAGAAATAAATTAATTGCGCTAGTATAGTGCGTAGATTATACTTGAACTGAAAATCTAAAAATCTATCCATGCACAGTGCTGAAAGATGTAATCAATTAAGGAATACTTTCTTGATTTTCCATTCTTATTTAATAATAATAACTTGTGTGTATTTCTATTTCTATCTTTCAGTCTCCCGGGTTTCTGGGACTCAAGAGCTGTGTAGCCACTGAACTGTTCTCAATGCCATTATTTTATAGGTGAAACCTGAAGATCAGAGAAAAGAAACTAGTTCATTAAACAAATATGTATTTGTGTTGATAAGCACTATGCTATAGGTGTATTCTGATGAATCAAAGTAACATGGCCTCATTTTCCTGGATGCTACAGTCTAGAGGAGGAAACGGACATTAAACAATAAATGGAAATAGATACCTAATTATAAAGTTGAATATATGCTACGGAGTGAAATCACAGTGTGCTGACAGAGAATATGAATATGACTTAGGTAAGACTTCTAGGAAGTGATGTTTAGGCTGTGACTTGAATTTATTATAGAAAACATCAATCCAGGCGAAGAGCAATGTACATGGAAAGATCCTTTGGTTGGATCTGGGAGAAGGAACATGTGCCTAGGGCTTAGTGAGCCAGGGAGAGATTAAACTGTGATGATGAAGAGATGGCAGGCAGGAAACAGATGGTGGAAAGCTCTCCAGGCCATGCCAAGGGTTTGATGTTTTATGGTAAATGAAATGGAAAGCTATTAAAGGACTTCAGCAGGAGAGTGGCATACGCCAGTTTATATTGTGAAATATTACATCAATTGCAGTGTGGTTTGGAAGGGAAGGGTAGTAAGAGGTGGTTAGGGAGGAGGCTATTGGCAGGATTAGCCAGGAGCTCTTATGGCTTGGACCAACGTGGTGGCACTGGAGGGGAGCAAACAACTGGGATCTGACTTTCATTTGTCTGAATGCTCATGATCCTTGTATCCCACAGCACATAGCCACCTTCCCCATATTTGCCAGGAGATGCCAGTGGGTAGTGTACTCATGGAACACTAAACAGGGTAAACTATTTTCTGTATGAAGAGGAGAAAGTATTATCATTTGATCTCACTCGGTTTGCTCTGTAAATTTTTCTTGGTGGGTGGTATAAAAAAAGGTGATAGTTAAAAATCACATTTTCTAACAATAGCATTTAGCCTGCAGGTAATTTGGATTTGTGGCACATGAGGGATTTCGCCAGTCTTGTCACCTGGAAGAATAGATCTCCGCTGAGATACAGCACAGTTTCAGGACAGGTTCAACATTTATTCGGCAGCACTGATGTCAGGGAACTGTTATGCCTCTCTTGTCCCAAATAATATGTCCTGTTCATTTATTTTTGGTGTCAAAATGTGTGTGTGAAAAGGGGCTTCAGAGTAACAGAAGAATTTTCTATGCTGATGAAGATGCTCTTATTATGGAAGACTTTCTGTGTGCTTAGAAGTGTCTGCACTTCCCCCATTGCTCCCTCCCTTTTGTGTCAGAAGGCCAAAACACTCGCTTCCAATTCTAGTGCTTGCCATTTATTCTTGGCCCATTGCTTCATAAATTTTTACACTTTTTGGTAGACTGATTGCAGGCGAGGAAGAAGCGAGATGCATTATCGTGGTGTTAGACTTCTTCAAAAGAGAGTTGGTGGTTAGCAATGGGAAAGTGTACAAAGCAAAGGGATCTGGCTTCAACCCCGGCTCAGACATTTATTAACTCTGTGATTTAACACTAGTTTCTTGACTTCTGTAAACTCTACTGTCCTTATCTTTGTTTTTCAAAGAGCCCAGTGGTAGTGTTTAACTTATAATTATTACCATAAGAACGGAGGGAGATAATCCACCTAAAGTGCCTGGGATGTGGTAGGGCTTGGCATTTGCTACATTTGAGTGAAGCCCAGGGAAAATTGCTACTTCTATTAACCATGGCCCTTTCTATTCATATTAATTCTGTCTAAAAATTATATTTACCATAGAAGCATACCTGCTTCTTAGTCGCCTTGCACACAATGATATGCATCCATAATTCCTTAGAATAGACTTTAGAAGTAGGTCCTAGTCATTTAAGCAACTTCATAAGAAGCAAAGTATTGCTATATGTGAAAAAATGAAATAGCCTTCTGGATAACATGAGGCTAGTTTGGGATGAAGCCAAGGTACCTTGGGAGGTATAAAAAATAGATTCCATTTTAAGGGGCACAAAACTGAAAGATCATGGTGCATAGCAAAAGCTTGACTCCAGGGAATTAAGAGGTATGCCACCATAGCTGTTTCTGTTTTCCCCGGTGTTTGGCTTTTTCATCAGGAAAGTGAACTTTGAATTAGATCTTTCCGAATGGCTATTCCAGCTCAAACAATTTTGTGATTCTAGGATTCTCTTATGTTTGAATTATCTCGTGCTCTGCATCTTCCAGAATCTCAAAATCAATCTGGAGCCCCTTGAAAGTCATGTTCATTTCAGGTCTAACATGGATGATGGTATGAAAAAGACCGGAGTGTTGTGACTTCTTGAGTAGGGATCCTTAGAAGGCCTGGGAATGCCTGGGAGTGTTTCCTTCACTCTTCACCTTCAAAGATATTCTACACTTAAACACAGCTCCCTTAGGAGCCTGGTGGTGAGCTTGGACTTGGAGAGGGAGAGTTTTGCATCTTCCTGCAACTGAAAGGAAACTATATCCTCTGCCATCCTTTAAGTGCCTGAAATATTAAGAGCTCAGGCCCAGCAAGGTGCACCTCCTGGCCTCCACTCTCTTCCTCACTGCCTACCCACTTCCCTGTGTGGCTCCCATGACCACAACATTACCTTTTCTCATTCAGGCTTCTCTACTGTTCCCGGTTACTTTTTCTAAAACATCTTCATCATTTCATCCCCTGCCTTTAAATCCTTTGGCGTCACTCTGTGGCTCAATGCAGTAGTCTCTGAAATGTGGAGATCAAGACAAGCCCTTGGCATCTTTCTACACTGATTCGTAATATTCTCATAATTTACAGAGTAGTGCATACATATAACACATAGTAAATATACAGATAGAGGCTATAGATTTAAAATTATTTACAGTCAAGGATGCATAATTTTAAAAAGTTTATAGATATTTGGTTTAAAAGGTAAAACTTATTATTTTTTCTATGCTTATGATGTTAGCTTTGCATAAGGACCCGGAAGTATTCCAGACCCCATTCATTTTCCTTTGTCCCTTCCAGCCACCTCACATGTATGTCCTTTATGTGCCAACACCCTGACACACCTGACTGCCCGCCCATTCCCTGAACGTGCGTCCCTCTGTGCCATTGCTCCTGCTGACGCTGCTGCTCAAACCCAAATCCTCCTGCCTGCTCTAGGGCGAGTTTAAAATGGCACTTCATCTTTAAAGCCTTTCTTAACTGCTTCTTGCCTGTGAAACTGCCATCCTGGGTAAAATTAGCATCCCCACCCTGATTCCATGGCAATTTGTTTGTTCCTCTATGACAGCACTTTTCATGTTCACTGCTGTAATGATCAGTTGTGTGTGTGTCTCTCTGACGAGGCCGTGGGTGCTTTCAAGGCAGGAATTGCATCTTACTCATCTTTGTACCCAGCACCTACTGCATGTCGGAAGTCAATAAATGATGTTGGAGTTATTTTAAATTTTCATGAGCATATTCCAGGGAAGAATCTAGGAGGAAGGGGGCTCATGTTATAAGGAATAAAATTGGCTCGCTACAAAAATCCATGTCTATTGGCATTTTACATTTCAGCTCAGTTCCCCTGCCTTGCTGCTTTGGCAAAGAGGACACTCTGAGAAGCACATCTTCGCTTTTCATTCAGCTTTGTGGCAGGATGAAGGAGAAGAGCTGCCAATGTCAAGGTCACTTGATTTTAGTTGAAATATGAGGCGACTCAGTGCTTTGGTGGCCCTGCAGTTTATGGAGGGCTCTGCTGTGCTTGTCAGACTGTGTTCAGCACAGAGGGGAGAATGGGGAGAAATGCACTGAAGGCCAGAGGCATTGCATGAAAAGGCTGTAAAGAGCTCTTTCTTACAAATGGGAAGCTCCTCTGAAAGTCACAAGTGAAATGCAAAATATAAATTATTTCCTTTTCTCCTTTATGAATGCTCCCTGCCTACCCTGTGCCTGGCACTGTGTCAGATGCTGGGACAGAGTGATGGATGATTCAGGTACCCTGCCCTTGAGAAGCCCATAGTTCTGCTGCAGGGACAGCTGTGGAAGCAGGCAGCTGTAACGGAGTGTAGTGAGTCTTCTCCTAACTGGGCACAAGGGAGTCTGCAGACAGAGTGATTAATTTTACTGCAGGGTGTCAGGGAAAACCCTGTGGAAGAAAGCCGAGTGTGGAAGACTGAGGAGGAGTCCGAGGCCGAGGGAAGGAGGCAGATGTTGTGCATTTTCAGGCAGAAGAAACTGGAGAAGCAAGAGTTGTAAAGCAAAGGCACTGGCGCATTTTATAAAAGACCTGCTAGCAAACGTTTTAGGCTTTGCGATGCAGAAATGAATGAGCATGTCTGTGTTTAAGTAGAACTTTATTATCAAAGTTGGCAGCCACAGGGCTGTAGTTTGTGGACTCCTAGCTTAGTGAAAGAAAGGATCTCCAGAGAGCCTCTAATCTGATCTCTGCCACTCTTTCCAAGTTTTAAGAGGACTTTGCCCTTGCTGCTCATGTGCCTCCATGCTCTCATTTTAGACATGCCCGATGGCTTCCGCTGTCTCCTCACACATGTGGTTCTAAGCACTGTCCCCAGTAGCACACTCTTTCTCTGTGTGTTGTGGTTATCTTTTTATTGGTCTTTCCTGCTAGACTGTAAGCTTTAATTCCTATTAGATACAGTGGAAACCCGAAACCGAATATGGCCGTCTTTCCTGCCTACACGTTCAGTGACGTCGAGAGGTAGTTTTAGATTGGCCGAGGGAATATTTTATACTCGAAATCAGTTCTATGGAAAGCAGGTTTAGGGTTTTCTTTTCTTTTCCTTGAATGGGGAGCAGGTTTACTCACACACAATCAGAAGATTTTGTGTCTAGAAAAGTAACTACCATAGAGTCTAGTGCTCAATAAATATTTGGCTTTGGAAGAAAATGTGCCATTATTATCGGTTGATTGAGAAAATACACGTGTGCTTCTAGATTCCAAGCCCTGTTGGAATTATTAGCACTTTGCTGGGAATATCTTGGCCTCTGATAGATAACAGCTGATGACCTGCATCATCTTTATTGATTGATGAGGAAACCTGAGACTCCTGGGTTTCCTTAGGATGTGGCTCTAAGCACAGAGCAGACCCTGCTAGACCATGATGACACATCTTCAGCCTTCTTCTTTCAGTTGTGCAAGGTGCTCCTTAGGTCTGTTCACTGTAGACTACTGAGGGAATGAAGGTCCTCAGCTTCAGGCTGTCTTCTCTTTTACTAAAAAGGGCATGCATTTTTAATGAATTCCTGTAGCTCAGTAGGGCTGTAATTTATGCAGTGCATCCAAAAGGCAAGATAAGTTCTTTTCTTTTTCACGTGTCCTACTGTATCCTATTTCTAGTTTATCTGGGATTTTGGTTTATGGTTTGTAAATGCATTCGTTTCTACACTTTTAGGCTATACTTGATGAGAAATATATTTTCTTATGATAATTACCAGATCCAGTAGTCTAATTTTGAAATCTGCATTAGCAAAAGGCCCCAGAAATACTTGACAAGAGTCACTTTTAATAGGCTCTTCAATCTCAGTTCCTTTACATGGAGAATATTAAAGCTTAATGCAGAGGGCCTGTTGCGAAGCCCACAGAAACTCTCGAAAAAATTGCCAAAATACTCAACAATCATGGTTAACATTTACAAAGAACTTTGCATTTTTGGGCTGCCTGGTAAACAGCCATTTCAGCCTCCTGTTCAACCCACAAACTAAGGGAATAGAAAAGTGAAATTGTATTTAGCATACCATTTGATTTATCCCAAAGCTTTCTGGGACATCAGGACTCAGGACCTCAGAAAGGACCTTGCATTGTCACTCAAAATATCTCAGCCTTTGGAGACGTCCATGTCTTTTGCAGCTGCTCTGACCTGCTCCTCCCTGGTTACTGAAACCTGTTCTCTCTTTGAAGACATTGTACAGAGAGTTCTTTTGCATCTGCTTCCCTGTAACTTTCACCCATTGGCCTTGGTTCTGTCCCTATGGAGCCAAGCGGCAAATTTGCTTCTTGTTCACATCGACTGTTTGGAAGGTGAAGACAGCTCTCGAATCCCCTTGAGTCTTCCTTTCTCCAGGCTGTGTCTGAACTGTTCATTCAGCCATTCTTCATATGACGGCCCATTGTACTGTCTTTAGTTGACTCTCTTTTCTCTGGACATGTTCCAGTTTGCCAGTGTCCTTCTTAAAGTGACTGAATAGCACTAGCCTGTGGTGAGGACCATAGTCTTCAGCTAGACCTGCTTCTCCATGTGTAGCTCTGGAACCTTGGGTTAGTGGTGCAGCTTTTCAGAATATCAGTCATCTTACCTGTAAAGAAGAAAAGAGTACCTCACACATTCACCTGCTGTGAGTAGTAAACAAAGGCTTAGTAAAATCATCAGCAGAGTGCCGGATACAAAGGCTTGCATGAATTCAAAATGTGCATGTTCTTATGAAAATAGGAACTGTTAATTGCCTAGTTTAGGCAATAATATAATATTTTTTAATATAGTATTTTTTTATTTTACATTAGGATTTCCATGAAGGAACTTAGTCTCTAAGTTTGGGCGTAAACATTGAACAAGCTGGCTCTAGATAAATACAATCCAATTTTAGTATCAAAAACCCTATACATATACGTTTCTTGCATAATCCCTAAAACTCCATTTCTTTATCATCCCGTATTCAGGAACTGATGTGCAGCCAGGAGCTCCTTCTTTTTCCTCCCCTCTTCTCTGCAATTTTGGTTCCTATTCCTCAGCTTGCACAACATACAGATTGTGTCTTGGCTGCTCATTGGAAGGTAAAGGGTGTTGTCTATTCAGTGTATAGACAGTGAGTGCTTGTCCTGACTCATGCGTCCGCTGGATGACCTTGGACGTGACACTTTTGCTCTGAGTCTCATTTTGTTTGGTGATTGGTGGGATTTTATCTTTGGAATTGATGAAGAAAATTTCTAGATTCCAAGATATTTTCCCATTTCTAAATTTATCTTATGTTCAGTAATCTAGCATACATTCTGAGATGTGTGGTCAGGCCCCCGAGGCTCTCTCTTCTGAGTCTTGTACCCAGATGACTGCTCTGTGCCCTGCTAGCGGGTCTTTTTAACTCCCACCGATGTCTGCTTTTCCAATGGGCTTGAATTCAAATTGAACTCTGAAATTACCATGTCATCCTGAAGGGAAGCAATGGTGAGCATGAAGTCCTATATCTACCCTTTACCTTCTTTCTCACTTGATATTTTTGAGGCTGCAATCTCTTCTTTTTTTGTGCTAACTTGCTACTTCGAAGGACATTTTATTTTATGATGCTTTTTAATTCACAGAGTTTTCATAAATCTTATATCAGTTTCTCATATTAACATCTTACATTAGTATGGCACATTTGTCACAATGAAGAGATAATATTGATACCTTACAGTTAACTGAAGTTGATATTTCATCCAGAATTTCCTAGTTTGCACCTAAGTGTTCTTCTTCAGCCCTGAGATTCTATCCAGGATACCACATTACATTTACCTGTCATGTCTCTTTAGCTTCCTCTTGCCTGTGACATTTTGTCAGCTTCCTCTTCTTTGATGAATGTGACAGTTTTCAGGAGGACTAGACAAGTGCTTTGTATATCTTTCAGTTAGGTTTTGTCCGATGTTTTCCTCTGAATTGGATAGAGGTTGTGGCTTTTTTGAGAAGATTACAGAGGTAAAGTGCCATTCCCACACCATCCTATCCCATCAAGTGTAATACTATCAGCATAACTGATCACTGTGTGTGTTCACCTCGATCCCTTGACTGAGGAAGTGTTTTACGCATCAGATTTTCCCACTGTAACATCACTCTCTTCCTCCATTTCCATACCGTGGTTTTTGGGAGGAAGCCACTATGCACAGGAAAAGGAAGTTAATTTCTTATTCACCTCACTGGTCCTGGTAGGTATTTCTGATTGTCTTCTCCTCACCCTGTCTCATTCAGGGACCTACCCAGCATTTTTCTGTTCTGCTGCTCTGACATTCCCTAGGGCTTTGCCATCTTAATCCAGTCAGCACTAAGGAAAGGAAAATGTGGAGGAGAATGTTTGCTTTTGAAAGCCTTGGCCTGAAAATGGCACACATCACTTCCACTTACATTCCATATGACACTCCTTCATCTGCCAAACCTAACTGCAAGGGAGGCTAGGACATATGGTCTAGCTGGGTGCCCAGGAAAAACAGGAAATGGATTTGAGAAAAATGCTAGCAGTATTTGCCTCATTTCTTAAGAGCACAAAAGGTAACAAGCCAATCCCTTCTTTCCTATTGTCTCATAATATAGCCGTGGATTTCTTTAAAAAGTTAAAAAAAAAAGTAATGGGAGAACATAGATTTAGAATTAAAGAGAGTTTGTAGACATTGAAAAGATGTAGAATACAAAATGTATTCCATTGGCTCTATTTTGTTAACTTCACCATTGACCTGTGAGCATGTGCCGAGGACAGGTACTTACAAGTCAGCATTTGAGAACCTGGGGCCTATATTCTCTCTCTCAGTACCAGATTGGATTCTTGCCAGAATCTATCATGTCTTTCTGTCAGCAGTGGCTCCCTCTGGTTTTTATTGCCTATGAAAAACCTACTCATTCTTCAAGTGACAGATGAGATATTTAACGATGCCTCATAGTTTATTCTGTTTGCCTAACTGTCACACAGAATTAGTCTCTGCCTCTTGGGTCCATCATGCTCTGCTCTGCCCTCCCTCCCCTCTCCTACTTTCCCTTCCCTTCTCTCTTCCCTGTACTGGGATTGAACCCAGGGTCTCATACATGATTAGCAAGCACTCTACCACTGAGCTACTTCCCTAGTCCTTTTTATTTTTCATTTTGAGATAGGTTCTTAGGAAGTTGCCCTGATTGACCTCAAACTTGTGATCCTCCTGCCTCAGCCTCTCAAGTAGCTAGGATTACAGGCATGTGCCACCAAGTGCAATCTATATCTTTCTTTAAAATATAGCACAACATGATTTTGCCCACTATAAAGACAGCTTCACCTATGTTAGCCAGCTTTCATGGAGGCGTTTGTCTTGACTTGAGCTAGGGCTTTATAAATGGGAATATGGTACTGACCAGTGAGGTGAGCTATACAGCTTTCTGATGACCCATCCAAGGTTCTGGGCACTTATTCAATGGGTCTTCTGTGAAACTTCCGCAGTAGGATGTTCACTTTCACAGGTGATCCCATGGAGTCAGACTCTGCACTTGCTCTGGCACTACTCTCAGTGCTGGGGGTTGGCATAGAAGTCTGGTGCTAATTATCCTGCTCAGAAGTCACCAACCTGAACTCCCAGGGTCCCAATAGGTGGATAGTTTCACCATGGCAAAAGCAGTGTTTAATTACAGGCACCTAAGAGGTACATGAAGAAAACAAACACTCATTAGCAGGCTTTAATGACTAATCTGCCCTGTATCTCATTACCAACAAAATCGCGACTTCTTAAAGTGACCTAACACGTGCCAGAACTAAAACATGAATGAAGAAATGGTTGCCCCTTTCCTTCTTCCTATTCTTTTTCTACCCTCTACTCTCAGCTCACTGTTTACTTCAGTGATTTTGCCAGTTCAGTCAATATTGTATAACAGAAATCGTATACATAGAGTCTTTCACAGTGATGTCTTTCCCTCAGATACATTGTTTCCTTGAGTGTCATAGCCTATACTTTAGACCTTAATTAGGATTTATCTTTTTATGGTATCTTCTAGTTCAGTAGTGGCAAACCTGTGGCACGTGTGCCACAGCAGGCTGCTCATTATCATTGAAAAACTCTAAAAGGTTCGCCATCCCTGTTTTAGTTCACACTATCATTTTGTTATTTACTTAAAGTTTGCAGTAATTGGAGTTTGGGTTGGAATTGTATTTTCTCACACAGATACAAAAACAGAGATTCACATATTAAATGACATGCTCAGGACCAAAAGGCAATTAGGGTTCAATTCTGGTTCTTCTGACTCCAAATCTAGAAGTGAGTGTGTCACATGAGAAGTTGACTGTTAGGCAGGTATCCTCAGGGCAGAGTTACACAGAGAGTTGCTTGCAGCGAGCTTAGCTAGTGAAGTGTTTCTCTGATAGGACATGGTGGGGTGGGCATGGCCTACGGAGGTGAAGCATTGAAGCCAAATCCCTTAGTATAAATGCAGCACTCTGGACAGAGTATTCTAATGCACTCAAAGTGAATAGACTCATAAAGGGGACCTAAGATCACTTAGTCTAACTTTCAGATTTCATTGAGAAGGAAATTGAGACCCATAAATTAAATTGAATTTATTTAACTCAAAAAGATAATAGTTATTCGTCAGAATGTTTAATTTGCAGTTCATTTCTTTTTACATGATCTCCCTCCTCATACACAATTTTCTTGGCATCTTTGCTTCTTAGAGCTGCTTTGAAGAAGACATGATGACACTTGCCCTGCCCTGATTGTTTCAAGTATTTGCCATCAAGTCATATGTGCAAAAACCCGTATGTTATGGGGGTTGGAAGATTTCTACAGAGTTAAACACACCCAGTCCTGAACTAGAATTCCTTTTAGGTCTCAGAATCAATGAATGCATTCAATTTAATGTGCAATGCCTAGCATTTTGAGAGAGAGAGAGAGAGAGAGAGAGAGCGAGAGAGAGAGAGAGAGAGAGAGATTCTTAGTAAATTAAGTGAACAAAGGATGAAGTGGAGGAGTAGGCATTCAGGGATTGTCCTACTGAGCACACTGTACTGCTACTTCAGCAATCATAATCTTTGCCTCAACTTTTATGCACCAAAACAGGATTTTTCTTCTTCTTCCTAGTTTATGACATAGTTAGGGCTCTAAATGCACTAGCGAAAATTACTCTAAATTTTCACCCAACCCTAGAGACAAAAAGATGGTGATGCCCTGGAAGCTAGATTGTTACTAGTAGCCAGCACAGCAATGAGAAAGCTTTAAATATTATATTAGCTGATGTACAAAAATCCACATGTGTTACACAAAAACCAGTCTGAGCATTTCTATCTGTAGTGGTCCTAACAATGAGGACTATTTCAGTTTGAAATTGACTTTATTTAGTACTGGAGCAATGACTTTTGCAGTACCATAATTCCTACCTAACAAAGTATTTAGTGAAGGGGAAATCTGCATTTCTGTGTAATTTCTGGTGACATCTTGTAGCCCTGAGTGTTTTTTGTTTGCCAAGATATTCTTTCTGGCTAAACTTGGTCAAAATTTCAAAATCTAGGAGTTTCTGATTGATAATTGACATTCTGCAGTAAAAGAAATCTTCAGAGTCTGATTGTGACTGCTGTAAGCTTAGGAGGAATCACAGTGGTATTTTGGCCTAAACAGAAATCAGCTGGAACCGGACAATAAACTTGGTGGCATCTTGCATCCAGACACCAGGTGCACGAGGGAGGGAAAATAATTCACTTTTGAGCATGCCTATATATTTTCTAAATTGTAATTAGTTTTTATTTATTCTCATTTGATTTACTGCTGCAAAGATTTGTGATTCTATCCCTAGGAGAAAAAAAAAAAAAAAAACCAAACCAAACAGACATTGGGAATAATACTGAAATGTCCCTTTCCAAGTACTAATTTTAATATTTATGCCATTGGCATTTGTACATTTACTTACAGAAAGTGTTTAACAATTTGCAAGTGTGCATTTTTATAAACAATATAAACATGTGAATAATTATTTCATTTTGTTTTGCAGAACCCCAGCTGAAAGGAATTGTGACAAGGTTATTCAGCCAGCAGGGATATTTCCTGCAGATGCACCCAGATGGTACCATTGATGGGACCAAGGACGAAAACAGCGACTACAGTAAGGAAATTAGCTTTTCACATTCTGATTAGAAATTGAATGTGAGGCCCAGTGTAGCTCATACTTAAAGCCTGGCCAGGCTGGTTAAATGAAACTATTGAACTATTACTGAGCTAGTGTCTTTTCCTTTATCCTTTTACATGGATTCCCCACAGCAAGAGGCAGTAATGGGATGAGGTTATGTACTAAATGAGAAAGTGCAAGACTTGAAGGAATTCCAGCTGGTCAACAGATGAACATGTCTTCCGTTGCAATGTTTTTCCTTTACAGTGATAAGTAATCGTATGAAAAATACAGACCTGTAGCCTTATGCTAGTGTTTCAATTAGTATTTAAATCTTGAAACCAAATAATGAACAAGTTATAATTCTCAGAACACTCTGTGATAGACAAAAATCAATTTTTAGGTAAACATTGAAAATATACATATGTATATATTATTTCATTTTGGTTAAGGATAAAACTGAAGAAACATGTATTTACATATTGTATTGTCATACAGTGTATATATAATAGAATCAAGATAACAAAGTCTGGTAGACCTGACATGTAACTTTTAAAATAACACTTTTGAAATAAATATGATTAATACTATACTTGAAAATAGTTTTTAAGTAATTTAACTTTAGAGTTGAGAAGATCAGTAACTAAGTACAATCATTCAGGTATGACAATGTATTTGCATTTCAGAAAATTTTCAAATACTAGTTTCAGAAGCAAGAATGATAGCGCTCATGTGTTTTAACTTTTCATAATCAAATACAGATACCTCAGGGTAAATTCATAGTGTTCTGAAATTATTCAAGGTGCCATATTGTTTTATAAAATTTATATGTAATCACTGCTGGATTTTTAGTGTTGGAGACACAATAAATGTTCATTAAATATCTGCCCAATGGAATTGTGATTCTATTGGATAAACGTGATTATTTTGGTTAGATCAACAATCTCCCATGCTACATAAAGTAATCTAGGAAGTCTGACATTTTATAAGGATTAATTTTTAAATGAATGGTGTAGATTTGAAGAAAGAGTGAAAATCCTTAAAGTTCCAAAATGTTCTTGTCCACCCCTGCTAAACTTTCTTTGTTCATTTAATTTTACACATTACAAAATATGAATTACAATGAAGAAAAGATCTTATTATGAAGAATTTCTTCTTAGTGTTCTTCCTTTCAGATTTGAGCAAAGTAGTTGATTAGTATATTGTGGTTTGCATTGTTGGTTTGTATCGCTGTAAATGCATACATCAAAGGATTCAAGTCCCCAGTTCAGTGAAGAAGAATGAGGATGCCCCTCTTTTCATGTGAGATTGTCATCTACTGTGCCTGTATTTTGAATGTCAATTTAGGCGGCTACAAATATAAAAGGAAAGAATCAGGGAACTGCTTAGCTGTGTCACTCGTGGTAATTCTAAAATGTCAGTTAATTCTGCTGTCCTGGTTTCTTTTTCATCAAATGAGGTGACCAGAGACGATGACATCAATATCCTCTGTCAGTACCGTCCACCCAACATTGACAAAATTGAAACTTTATAAATTGATGAAGATAGATTCAATCTCCAAATAAATCAGATACTCGTAGTCAGTTCCGCAGGGTGCTTCCTTAACCCAGCCAGCCGTACTGCAGGTGGGTGACACTAACACAGATGAGGACAGAAAGGTGGAGTGTAAGTGCAGGATTAAATACACACGAATCTTTCCTTCACCTTTACTAGAAGGTAATTGAAAGAGCTCGCCCTGCCGATGCTGAGTCTGCCGCTGTGTAAATCCATACCTACATGTTTATGCATATATTTATACCCATATAATTATATATATAATAGATATGCTTATATTATATACACTTATATACATATTATATATATAATAAATATACATGTCAAAACAATGTCTGATACACATATACCACATACATACCCCGCCATAATGAGGACGGTGGATCATGTATTTTGTCAAATGGATTTAGAAATTGTCTGAACTCATGTTTAAACTGATTTTTACTAAGATGAGCTACTGCACATACTTTTTTCTTTTTGGTACTGGGGATCGAACTTGGGACCTTGCACTTGTGAGGCAGGAGGTGGAACCACTAAGCTAAGTCCATGGCCCTACACACACTTTTTGATAAGCTAGTTTAGATTACAAAATGAAAGAATAATATAAATTCATCTGTATACCCACCACCAGCTTAAAAGGTAATTAAAATTTTCAATGCATTTGAACCTCATGCACATTCTCTATGAGGCAATCTTGCTTTCCTTCATTGCCAGACATAATCGCTCTCCTAAATATGCATTTGTTTTTTTGGGTTTTTTTTGGTACCGGGGATTGAACCTGGGTCCTTGCACTTGCAAGGCAGGCAGCGGAACCACTGAGCTAAATCCCCGGCCCCCTCCTAAATATGAGTTTTCTTGGTTCTATTCATTTTTCATATGTTTTTTAATATGAAAATACACTTGACCCCACTCATAATATTTTTGCATATTTTAAAACTTTTTATAAGTGATATCAATATCATACACATCTCTTATATTCTTTTTCCTTAGTGTTATGGCTGTGAGGATTTCATAGTTAATATATATGGTCCAGTGTATGAACATTTATCTTTTCAACATTTATCTGTTCTTTTATTTGGCTATTAATTATCATTTCTATTTTAAATCAATTACAATCAGTGCTGCGAAGATCATTGTTACAGATGTCAAAAAGCTCTTCCTTGACTATTCTTCAAACAATTACACAACACATATCTCACTTTGTCACTGTCTAGTCTGATACCCAACACCTTTCTTTTACTCTAACAAATACTTGTGATAAATCAACTTTAAAAAGAGAAAAAGTTTATTTTGGCTCATGATTTTAATTCAGCCCATGAATGATTGTGCTGGTTGCATTGGGGCCTGTAGCGATACAGTAAGTACATGGTGGTGGGAGCTGGGGCTGGGGAGGCCTGTTCACCTCATGGTTTGGATGTGAAAGATGAAGAGGAAGGGTCGCACAACCCCCGTTGAGGGCCCAACCCTGTTGATTGGAAGACCTTCCACTAAGACCCACCTTTCTAAGGTTCCAGCCACCAATGACACTATAGCGATGACCAAGACATTGACACGTGAGCTTTGGGAAGACTTTCCATATCCAAAGTATAGGACCACCTTTACTTTTATTCACAACTGCTGTGACCATTTCACATGTATACTGTGGCACCTTGTTTACTTTTTATCTTCTTCCCCGGCAGAATGTAAGTTCTATGTACAAAGATTTTGTTTAGATTTTTTATATCTCATTAGAATGCTTTCTCATACATAGTAAACAATGCAAACAGAATGAATGGATGAAAGAATGAATGGACCAATGTCTCTCCCTGTGAATATGTGAAAAAGTTTTTCTAGGTCATTTGCTAAATACTTCTTTTTCTTTAGAAATAATTTTCGACCTCAGAAAAATTTCAGAGTAATATAGCAAGCTCCTTTAGATCCTCAGCCTGCTTCCTGTAATGCCACCATTTCACCTAAAAGCAATACAGTTATCCAAATCAGGAAATGAACATTGGCCTTTATTCAGATTTCACCTTTTTCAGCTAATATACTTTCTTTGACCCTCTTTTCACATAATTTTAATAAAAATTCCCAAAGAAAAATAAAGTACTTTGATACATAATTTTTCTGAGTGAAGACTGGGGTAAAAATACCAGGGAGACACTAAAATTCTACTCATAGTTTTTAATGGAAAAATTATAAGCCTCTAAGTTGTTAAGATGCCTTTTCTTTCTCCACTTTGTGTGGGTGGAGAGTAAAAGCAGTTGATTGTTTGAAAAAAAATCTTGTTACTATGAGCTTCTGTCAGAAAAGTGTTATTTGGTTCACTAGACATCATTAGGCCCAAGCAACTTTACCATGGTATCTTGCGCAGAATTGATAAAGACACCTGTTCTTTTGTTCATGACGAAAAGACTAATTATATGTAATTGAGTACAACGGCAAATGGGTTTGTCAGCAGTAACAGATAAGAATCTCTATGAATGTAATGATAACAAAAAAATGCAGAATTGTGTCGGAACACTGGTGGTACAAAAAGACACTTGCAGTTTGGAGGGTAATAATAGGAATATTTTACATAAAATTAGAACCCTAATTATTCTGTTCCACCAGTTGCCATAGAGAATGCATTTGAAGAGATTAAAGAGAAAATGATGAAGCTATTGTAACAAATGCCTTGTTCTCTTTTCCTCGGAACAAAAATTGGTAGAGTTGTTTGCAAGGCGGTAGGCTACCTGGTAGGTCAGTGCAGTGGTCACAATGGAGGTCTCCAGCACCTGGTGTACTGGCACTGGAAGCCAGGGTGGAGGTCTCGGATGTGTAGAAGTGGTGCCTGGAATAGTCCCAGAACTTGGTGACTTTGAAAGTTCCTTCCAGTCTTGAGATTCATAAGATTCCAGTCTTGAGATATGTAAAACAAGTGTATGGTACAAAATTGTAAAGGTACCAAAGGGTATACAGCTGAGAAATAAAACAGTATGTGACAGCCAGGCACTGGCTTGGCACTCCCAGTAGGCTGGGTGTTCTGCTGGATATAAATGGCTTCACATCACGCAAGATCAGACAGGGCCACTGTAATGCCATAGATCAAGACAAAAGCAAAATCCCTCAGAAAACAATTGCATAGTCCAACCTACCAAATAATGAAATTTTCTTTGTCCTGGATCATGTTAGTGCCCCTTCTGCTTTACTAACTGTACAATCACATGCACCTTTTTAGGTGAATGAATCTGAAATGATCCCACAGTTCTCTGAGCTCTCCCTAATCTGAACACACCCAAATCCTCTAAATCTCCTCCTACAGCTTGAGACACATCAGCTTGGTCGTGATATGTGTTTTTTTCTCCTTAGCATGGAGTAGTTAAGCCCAACTCTGTTCAGCCATGGAGTGCTCCTGATATTCTTGGGTTGGAAGGCATTGGGATAATAAAAAACAATTTTCTTTTCCATCCTCCCTCTAACATCCAGTCACATGCTTGGTATTTTTCCAGGAATAGTTTCTGCATTTATCAAAATATAAAAACCATATTCTCTCTCTCTCCCTCTCTCTTGTTCAAAATCATTTTTACTCATAATTTGTATTTGCAATATTTTCCATATTAATACATATTAAAATGGAAAACTTTAAATACTTAATTTCCCACGGATGGACTTTTCAAATCTTTCTAATATTTTGCTAACACAAACAGGACCATAAGTAATTTTTCATATGTGCCATATACTTACTGGACAGGCATTCAGAATTAGTAGGTCAAGAATGTGTTGTTTTTTAATTTTGAGAGAGAGCATCTAATTCCTCTTTATTGCAATAATTTAAACAGGATATCTGCTCCCTTATTTTCCATTTAATACAGGGTTGGTTATCAAATTTTCAGATTTTCTTTTAAACTAAAACAAATTAATTTTTCTTATTGTGAGATAGGTTTTTTTTAATTGTGAGATAGGTTGAACACTTTTTTAAGGAGCCATCTGTACCTCTTTTTCTATATGTCTTTATATTTCATTCTGTGAACTTTGTTTTTCATTTGTAGTAAATCTTTTGTAAAATATCAGCTCTTTGTTATGATTTGTATATTTTTTGTTCATTTTTAGTCTGAATTTTTTTCCTTGCTCTATTCTATTCTATTTTAAATGTTTTTATACTTTTTGAATATTGTTCCATTTTTTATATTTAATATATACTTAAACTGACATTTGTCTCTTAAGATCTTTTGATTCTAGACTTCCAATATTTTGTGCTAACATAGCAATTATAAATACATAGTTCTTCATATTTTGTGAATATATTATATTCACTGTGAGCTCAGTATAAAGAAACATGTTTGAAAATGGTCTGTGTCTGATTTTTAGAAATCCAATTGGAAATGTAAAAATTTAGTCATTCAGTTATGTTTTCTATACAATACCAAACATATGATGTTTTGATACCACCAGTCACAAGTATAAAGACACAGCCAAAGCCAGCAGAAGCTTGTATTGCTAAACGATGAACAGCACCGTGATCCAAATGGTTAGTTGAAGATAATTATCGAGGAAATTTTGTATTTTTTGTTACAAGAATATACTGCCAAAAGTTATAAAGGTATTATTTGTCCCTCAACAGAATATTTCTCATCAAATCTTTATCTCATTTACCTACTCAATATATGTATTATAGTACTTATGGAAGGGTGAGGCTATGCCATAGTTAATTATAGAAATATTATTTTCTTTTTGTGTTAGCCATGTTTTACATATATGTCGTGAGTTTGTATGTGTGAAATCACACCTATAGGTAGGTTGAATTGGAAAAAACGAAATACACGCATTATCTTCTAATTATTTTAGCAAGATTATTATAATCTTGAGCAACACTTTTGTACATATGTTTTGTGACTCTTATACTGGAAGATTTTTTGATATCACAGTTAATCTTCATCCTTAATTTATATATTCATGTGCTTCATTTGATTTTTTTATTAAAGGAAAAATACTGCCTTTTAATTTTGATATTTAGATGAAATCTCAGGTATTAGAGATTTATAGTTTTACTGACTCTTGATTTTATTTTTTTAATAAATAATTTTATTTGTACAATTTAAATGTACACAATGATCACATTCATTGAAGGGACTTTGTACCTGTATATGATATACCTTGATTCCTCTATTTTGCCCATTCCACTTCCCTCCCTTTAACCTTCCCTCCCCCCATTTATAAGAGCTTTTCCATTTTTTCCTTCTTTTATTGACTTTTTCCCTTTTCTGCTCTCCCTCTGTCACACTTTCCCTTCCGTTTGAACAGTTTCTTCCTATTTCATATTATTTATTATACATTTTGGCCCTTATTTACCATTTCACTTTCTCACACTAGACAATGCAATATTTGCACCTATGTGTCAAATTTATTTCACTTTAGAGTATAGTCTCAAGTTGCACCCATTTAGCTATAAATGTCTCAAGTTTATCTCTCTTTATGGCTGAGTAGTACTTCATTGGATAAAAAATACACATCTTTTTTTTCCATTCATTGGTTCATAGCCAGTTTCATTGTTTCCAAGTTTTAGCTATTACAAACTGTGCCATTATAAACATGAGTGCACATATATCATTGTGGTATGATGGTTTTAATTCTCTTTGAAAGAGACCCAGCAAGGGAATAGCTGGGTCTAATGGGACCTCTACTCCTAATTTTTTGAGGAATTTCCACAAGCTCTTGAAGACAGGGGTAGGCAATGACTTCAAGAACAAAACCCAAACTGCACAGGAAATAGTCCAAAGAATCAACAACTGGGATCTCATCCTATTAAAAAGTTTTTGCACCACAAAGAAATCACCAAAGGAGTGAAGAGACAACCCATAAAGTGGGGAAAAAAATTTAGCCAGTAGCCCCACAGATAAAAGACTAATATGTAAAACTTACAAAAAATTGAAAAATATCAGATCCCCCAAATTTAAAGTCCCAATCCAAAAATAGGCATCTGAAATGAATAGACACTTCTCAGACAAAGAAGTAGAGACAGCAAAAAAAAAAAAAAAATTAAAAAAAAAATAAAGAAAAGATGTTGAACATCACTGGTCATTCGAGAGATGCAAATTAAAACAATCCTCAGATTTTTTTCACTCCGGAAAGAGTGGCTGCTGTCAAGAAATCGACCAACAACAAATGCTGGTGAGGCTGTGGGGCAAAAGGAACCCTTCTTTACTTATACTTGGAATGCCTTAATCAGTCTCGCACACCTAGTAAGTTATCCTTATCCTCCAAAGCCCCCAACCCTTACCTCGTTTCTTTCTGGGAGTCCTTCTCTAGTTATCCCCCTCCACTGACTGTGCCCCCTCTGACAAAGCCCTACCTGAATCCTTCATTTAGCTCTAATGTACCCCAGCCCGATGCATTGGTTGAGAGCTGCACAGGGTCCACAGTGCAGAAGTTCCTTATCTGCATTTATGTTTCACCTATTAGAGTATGATTTCTTTATTTGCCATTCTACCTAGCATAATACTGGACATTTTTTAAGATCTCAAATTGCGTGGCCACAGAGATCTTTGATTTTTCTGGCACACATTAATAGAAAAAGTGAATGGATGTATGCAATACTTTTCTTGTCCATTTTCCTTCTACCTTCCTAGGTCCTGAGGACTTCACAGTTTAAGATATCTATGGCTGTCACTCAATGCTTGTGAAAAATAACTGAATACATTAAAGAAACAGTATGCATCTCTTTTTAAAAATTAATTTTATTGGTACATTTTAGGTATACAATATAATGACATTCACCATTGGAAATCTACACCTTTACATAATCCATCTTGGTTCTTATTTTTTCCCCATTCCCCTGCCCTCCCATCAACCTCTCCACCCCACCCTATCTACAAAGACTTTGTTTCCATTTTTTCTTTTTCTCACATTAATTCCATTCCCTTCTTTCTTTACCCTTCCCTTTCCCACATCCCCTTCCCCTTTGTCCCTTTTCTTCCTATTTCACATTATCTATTTTAACTTTTAGTCCTTATTTACACTTTCGGTTTCTTGCAGAAGAGAAACTATTCGGTATTTACACGTGTGTCCTATTTATTTCACTTAAGAGTATCGCTTCAATGTGCATCCACTTAGCTATAAATGTCTCTAGTTTCTCGTTCTTTATGGCTGAGCAATATTCCATTTTATTAAAAACCACATTTTCTTTTTCTGGCCTCCAGTTGATGGGCAATTGGGTTGTTTCCAAGTTTAAGCTATTACAAATCGTGCTGCTATGAACATGTGTACATATATACCACTGTGGTAGGATTCTTTTAATTCTTTGGGAAGATACCCAACAGTGGAATAGCTGGGTCAAATGAGACTTCCAATCCGAGTTCTTTGAGGTATCTCCATACTGATTTCCACAGTGCTTGCACCAGTCTACACGCCCACCAACAGTGGAGCAGGGTTCCTCTTTCCCCACATCACCGCCAGCATTTGTTATTGGTTGATTTCATGATAGCAGCCATTCTTTCTGGGGTGAGGCGGAATCTCAGCGTTGTCTTAATTTCCATCTCTCAAATGACCAGTGATGTTGAACATTTCTTCATATGTTTATTTTCTATTTCTACTTCTTTGTCTGAGAAATGTCTGTTCATTTCAGATGCCCATTTTTGGATTGAGTCTTTAAATTTGGGAGGTCTGATTTTTTTTAAGTTCTTTATAGATTTGAGATAGTAGACCTTTATCTGAGGGACAGTTGGTGAAAATTTTTTCCCACATTGTGGGTTGTCTCTTGACTCTGTTGGTGGTTTCTCTTGCAGTGCAGAAGCTTTTTAGTAAGATGAGTTCCCACTTGTTGATTGTTTGTGCTAGTTCACGAGCAACTGAGGTTTTGTTTATAAAATCTTCTACACCAATAGCTTTAAGAGTTCTGCCTAATCTCTTTTTCAGCTGGTTTAGTGTTTCTCTTTTAATATTTAGATCTTTAATCCATTTTTAATTTAGTTTAGTGGATGGTGATTTTAATCTTTGGCAAGTTGAAGCCCAATTTTTCCAGCACCATTTATTAAAGAGGCTATCTTTCCTCCAGTGAGGATGGTTGACTCCTTTGTCAAAGATGAGGAGGCTGAGTGTGTCTGGAGTTGTTTCTGCATCTTCTAATCTGTTTCACTAGTCCTCAGGTCTGTTTCTTTGCCAGTACCAAGCTGTTGTAATCACAGTAGCTTTGTAGTATAGTTTCAAGTTGGGGATTGTGATACCCCCTACCTTCTCTTTATTGCCTAGTATTGTTTTTGCTATTCTAGGTCTCTTCTTGTTCCAAATGAATTTTTGGATTGTTTTCTCCAGGTCTGTGAAGTAACAGCGTACACCTCTTAAATGTCACCAATTAAAAGACAAAAACTAGGGCAGTGATTCAGGTAGCTTGGTTTCCACACCAAGTTCTTTCTTTAATTGGTTCCGTGATCATTTTTATGTCACAAGAGCTTTCTGCTCATTTCTGTAAAGTGAAATGTTTGGCAAAGTTGACCTCCATTGTCACTAACAGATGTGATATTTTACAAACTTATAAGGTGACAATGACTTTTCTTTTTATCTTTGAAACACTCTGTAAAAAAGGGTAAAATTGTAAGAGCAGATATTAAAATAATTGGTTGCATTGAATTTAGAAACAGTAGTGAATTCACTTCATATATATATATATATATATTCAACAATTTCTCACTTCCCCTATTACCACTACATAGCCCACATTCCTCTTCTTTTTGGGCATTTTGGTTCGTTTCCTACCTGGCCTTTTTACTTAAGGTTCTCCCCCTTCAGTCTTTTCCACATAATGGCCAGTGTGACCCTGTTAAAGCATAAAGTGGGATAAACTCTTTTTTCTGCTTAATCTTTGATCATGTACCTTGAAAAGGTAAAAGGTAAATTTCGCTATATGAACAGTAAAGTTTTTATTTTTTAACTTTTTCTTTTTATTTTTTTTCATTAAGTTTATTGGTACATTTTAGGTATACCATATGATGAGATTCATCATTGAGAATTTTTTTTACACTTCCACCCATGACCTCCTGACTTCCCCCTTCCCGTTCTTTCTCTCCTTTCTTCTGCTGGTGTCCTTGCAGTTTTCCAAGCATACCAACCATATTCCTACCTCAAGGGATGTGGCAAACTGTCCTCTTCTTTCTGTAATGTTTTCTTTCAAATATCCAATTAGCCCCCTCCCTCATGTTCTTCCATATCTTATTTAGAAGGGAGATCTTTTTTGGTTAATCCATATATACCTTAATTCCTGTGCTCAACAATCTTCCACATCTACTTAACCCCACCCCCCCCAACTGTTACTATCTTATTTATTTTAGCTCTTTCTCCAGTACTAACATTTGCTCCCTATATTGTTATCACATTTTTCTCATTCCATATTTGTTTTTTATTTCTTTAGGTAATTATATCACCCCAAAGCCCTTCTTTTAAGCCTTTGTTTCCTAATTTCCTAAAAACCGGAATTATTGCTTTGTCCTCTTGATGAACTGTATACATTTTAACATAGAGTTACCATGCAGTTTCATCTGTATGTGTTTATAATGAACGTGACTTAACTTCTTTTAGGTTCTAAGTCCCTGGAGAGCCTCTGATTTTTTTCCATATTAGCTTATAACAAAGCCTTAATAATATTTAAGGCATTACTGGATATTAATTGTAAATCAAGAGTCAAGATAATATAATTAGACTATAATTTAAATTAAAAGGCTTAATTAGAATGTAGAATGTAATTAGAATTAGAATGTATAATATACTGGGCCAAAGTATTTCATACTGTTGTGTCTCCATTTCTAGAAAAACACTTAGCACATATTAGGTATTTAATATTTGTTGAATAAATCAATGAAAATTAATTCAGAGAACAGCCTAATCAAAAATGAACAAAAACTTAGACAACACCCATCTTGAAGGGCTAAGGCATGCATAATAGATACTTGCACTTTGTTATGAGACTGACAATTTAATAGAATTCAAAGGAAAGATAAGAAAGTCATTTGTTATTATAAAAACAAGAAGAAAATTGAGTATACTTAGTTTGGAAAAGTGAACTGTGTATCAGTAATGTTAAAGGCAATACTTAAACAGTGCATCTATCTTCAAAGTGATGCATGAATTCACTATATATTCATGTGGATAATCATGAAGACACTGTTTTCTGAAAGTTTGTAAATGGTACAAGTTAGCCTATCAGAGAGGAGGTCATTGGTTTGTTATTCATCTAGGACCTTCATCTTGAATTTAAGCTAGTGTTGCAGGAAAAATAAAATACAGAACTATTTAAAAAATAACAGAGCATGAGGGGTCACTTGGGATAGTGTAAAAGTGTATTAGAGTTTTAATGGGTTGGAGATTGTTTAAAAACCCCTCTCAACTACGTTACCTGATTTTGAAGGTTTGAGCTGTGAGTTGATTTTTCCACCATAGAGTAAGTAGAATTCAGTTCTATTATTCCTCTATATAAATTATAGCTCAAGATCTTGTGTAGATTTACCTGTAGTTTAATCAACGGCAGTGGAGTTTGATCTATGTAGTTAGATTAAGTATTCAGTCTATAGCTGCCACATAAATAAGGGATAAATCGTAAATACATGCTCATGAGGATTTGTATTTTTTAGGGCATGCTACCACAAAGTTAAAAAAAAAGTATTATTTATTTTTTCAGTGAGAGATTTGGGAAATAAAATGGTTACTGACATGCTGAGCATTATATCTTGATCATGTGAATTTGAGGCATATTGATAATAACAGCTAGTATTTACTGAGCACTTTCTAAGTGGTTAGTATTGAAATAAATGTTATAAATTTTACTCATTTGAATCTTAACATAACACTCTAAAACAGGTTACTCTCATTTCTATTTTTTTTCATTAAGTTTATTGGTACATTTTAGGTATAAAATACAGTTACATTCATCATTTTACCTTTACATGACATATCTTGGTTCTTATTTTTTCCCCATTCCCCTGACCTCCCTTTGTCAGTGGTCTCTCTAGAGGGAGACCTGGAAAGCCAGAAAGCACCAACTTTTAAAGAAAGAAAAGGAGACAGCCTGGGGGATGAACAGCGGTTTAATTCCTCTGGCACTATTCGACAATCACAAAGGAAAGAAGCAAGGCTTTTATACATGTAGGAAAGCAGCTTAATTATTCTGGCTATCATCTTTCTAATTTTAACCTCTGGTGACAAATGACTTTAAGTGACTCATAAAAGCTACAGGCGAATTCAGAAGTCCCCTGTTTCCATTCACCAATCCTGTACATCAAAGAGCACACCACAGCCTTCTTCTTATGAGATAGTATCAAGAGAGCAGGATGACTTTAGCCAAAATCAAGCCCACCAGCCCACCACAAACATCACAGATGTGCATAGTGAGTCCTATCTCTCTTACCACCTGTAGAGTCACTGGGTTGTGGTCCTCTGATCCCAGAAAATGGTAAATAAGAAAACTAGGAAAACCTGTTTTTCTCCTGTGAGACTTTTACAACATCTCTTAAAGTTTTCTGGCATTCTTTTAACAAGCAGACTTGTGGAATTTCCCAGAAATGACTTAATTTTCTTAGTTAACAAACTTCCTGTGATGTATTCTTACAACTAGATAACTAAATTCTACAATTTCCCACATCCCTTCACCCCCTCCACCCTTCCCTATTTAAAAGACTGTATTTCCTTTTCCTTTTCTCATAGTTTTTCTTTTCCTTTCTTTCCTTTCCCCTACCCCCCCACTTCCCCTACTCCTTTAGAACTTTTCTTCCTATTACACAATATCAATTATACATTTTGCTCCTTTTTTACACTTTTAGTTTTTCACACCAGAGAAACTATTCAGTATTTACACGTGTGTCCTATTAATTTCACTTAAGAGCATGGCCTCAATTTGCATACACTTAGCTATAAATGTCTCTAGTTTCTTGTTCTTTATGGCTGAGTAGTATTCCATTTTATAAAAAACCCACATCTTCTTTATCCAGTCTCCAGTTGATGAGCAATTGCGCTGTTTCCAAGTTTTAGTTATTGCAAACTCTGCCGCTATAAACATGGGTGCGCATATATCACTGGGGTATGATTCTTTAAATTTTTGGGGGGAGATACCCAGCAGAGGAATAGCTGGGTCAAATGAGACTTCTAATCCTAGTTGTTTGAGGTATCTCCATATTGATTTGCACAGTGGTTGCACCAGTCTACACTCCCACCAACAATGGAGAAGGGTTCCTTACTCCCCACAGCCCTGCCAGCATTTGTTATTGGTTATTTCTTGATCTGTTATTGGTTGATTCTTTCTAGGCTGAGGTGGAATCTCAGTGTTGTTTTTATCTGCATCTCTCCAGTGACCAGTGATGTTGAACATTTTTTCATATATTTATTTGCTACTTTTTCTTCTTTGAGAAATATCTGTTCATTTCAGATGCCCAGTTTTGAATCAGGTCTTTATATTTGGGGAGTCTGATTTTTTTGAGTTCTTTATAGATTCTAGATAGTAGACTAAGGTACAGCTGCTAAAATTTTTTTCCCACATTGTAGGTTGTCTCTTAGCTCTGTTGGTGGTTTCTCTTGCAGTG
>NW_004624730.1:65095493-65137775 GCF_000247695.1 Heterocephalus glaber
TTTGTTCATAAAGTCTTTCCTATGCCAGTGTCTTCAAGAGTTCTACCTAACTTATCTTCCAGCAAGTTTAGTGTTTCTGTTTTATTATTTAGATCTTTAATCCACTTGGATTTTAGTTTAGTGCATGGTAAAGATAGGGAGCAATTTTAATCTTTGGCAAGTTGAAATCCAGTTTTTCCAACACCATTTATTAAAGAGGCTATCTTTCCTCCAGTGAGGATGGTTGGCTCCTTTGTCAAAGATGAGGTGGCTGAGTGTGTCTGGAATTGTTCCTACATCTTCTAATCTGTTCCTCTGATCCTCCCATCTGTTTCATTGCCAGTGCCATTGCCATGCAGTTTTTCTCACAATAGCTTTGTAGTATAGTTTCAAGTTGAGGATTGTGAGACCCCCTGCCATGTCTCTGTTGCCTAAAATTGCTTTGCTATTCTAGGTCTCTTCTGGTTCCCAGTGAATTTTTGGATTGTTTTCTCTAGTTCTGTGAAATATACTGATGGGATTTCAGTAGGGATTGCATTGAATCTGTATAGAAGTTTTGGAATTATGGCCATTTTCACTATATTGGTTCTTCCTACCCAGGAGCAAGGGATGTCTTTCCATTTTCTTATATCCACCTCAATCTCTTTTTTCAGAGTGTTGTAGTTCTCAATGTAGAGGACTTTTGCTTCCTTCATTAGATTAATTCCTAGATATTTTATTTTTTCGGATGCTATTATGAAAGGAATTGTTTCCCTAATTTCTCTTTCAGTGAGTATGCTATTGTGTATGAGAAGGGTATTGATTCTTGAGTGTTGACCTTGTATCCAGCTACTCTACTGAATCTGTCAATCAAGTCTAAAAGTCTTTTGGTGGAGATTTTTTGGTTTTCTATGTAGAGTATTATATAGTCAGCAAATCATTCCTATTTTGAATATGAATAAACTAAGGAACAGAAAAGTTAAATAATTATTGCATAGTCACATAGGTATTAAATGGGACACTTGAGATTTGAACTCAGGTTGTTTAGTTCCAGAGTTCCTTGACCAGTCTTGGATCCCCAACAACTCTTTCTTGATTAATGTTTCTCAATTCCTAATAAACATTCCTTTAGATTATTCCTATCTATTTATCTGCCAATAATTTTATACTTTTTTTTTTTGGTACCGGGGATCGAACTCGGGTCCTTCCACTTGGAAGGCAGGTGGCGGAACCACTGAGCTAAATCTCCGGCCCAATTTTATACTTTTATTGTTTTTTGAGACAAGGTCTTTCTGTGTAGTTGAAGCTCCTTGAACTCACTATGTAGCCCAGCCTGGCCTCAAGCTCCCTGCGATCCTCCTGCCTCAGCCTCCTGAGTGCTAGGACTCCAGGCATGTGCCACCATGCCCAGCTCATCTGCCAATATTTTTAAAATTTTAAGAAGAAAATATTAAGGAATCTCAAACTATTTTGATGATTTACTTCAAATAGGCTAAATATTGAACTTGAAAAAATTTTTCTTCAGTATGTTTGATGAGCTAATATCCCTTATGAAATTATAAAAAATTATGAAACAATTTTAAAGGACTTAAATAATCTGGTTGCATATATCATATATCTGGCTTGGGAAGTTTAGGGTGTGTAGATGTGTGTGTGTGTGCATGTGTGTCTATTTTCACATATTTTTCATCAGCCTAATAGAGTGGTACTAAGCAGGCATCTAGCCAAGATCTAGAGAGACTTCATTTGTACATCTGCTTCCCCTGACACTGAAACAGAATGTAAAACATATCTATGTCAAAATATGTCTGTACAGTGTTATTAAACCCACTCCATAGTATTAGAGTTGAACTTTAAAAAATAACCTAGAGAGCTTCTTTTGCTCCTTCTTACTGAGATATTGGCAGAAGACATCATTTTTACTGTTTCTTTAGTATGTACCAAGGGACATTTCCCCACACTTGAGGAAGTTTTGTAGCGTTACACACTGCCCATAGGATTATAGGTGCAGACAGTGTGGATATTAATACATCTTTCCTCTTTCCACTTGTACAACCTTGGAGAAGCAGCTTAGCACTTTGAAACCATAGTTTAAGCAAAATAGGAATTCTAAGTAAGGGCTTGAAGTTGATCATATTAAATTTACACTCATGAAAGGAAGTGCTTTGGAAAATGTGAACATGACCAATCTCTTCTGCCTGAAGTGTGACCTCAGGGAAAAAGGACTTGAGCAGAGCTTTGATGAATTGTGTAAGAAGCCACTTTTGAACCACACTTATAGTTTCAGCATTTGTTTAGATTCTAGAACCAGCCTCCTCATCTTTGAAAGAATTGGTCAAAGTTCAATTTGGACAGGTCTAAGGCTCACTACAGTTAGAAGTTCCCACTGAAAATGTCAGAATTACCTCTTCAAAGACCTTGATACTGCTGATAATCTGAACAAGGTAAGTCCTCCTTTTCCTATGCAAAAGAAGATAGCCCATCTACCCTCATGTATCCAAACTCTAAAACAGTGACTCCTAATGTTTGGTCAAATCAGAGTCACTCTTGATGGCCAAGTTTTAGTACAGAGCCATAAAATCATAATCTCTAGGAATAGTGCTTTGGCATCCTTTTAAAATAATCCAGATGAGTAACCCAAAGTGAAGCTATGTATAAAAACTGATTTACCCTACATGACATCTCATACTTCAGTGTACATCAGAGTAAACCGGAGGGTTAAACTAGTGATTATTGGATATTATCCCTGGAGTTTTTGATTTAGAAGGTTTGGCTGCTTAATTGTTTAGATCTGTAATGAGTTCGCACTTGGAGAACTACTGCTCTACAACAGTGCTTCTCAAACATTAAACGCATAGTTTTCACCTGAGTATCTTGTTAAAATGCAAATTTTCATTCAGCACTTCTTGCAAGGAGCCTGAGATTTTGCTTTTCCCCAAAGCTCCAGGCAGTGTGAAAGCTTCCTGTCCTGAGCAGCAAGGGCTGGTTCACTGTTTCAGCCATCTACAGTAAAACGATTGGATTTTCACATATGCCTACCATATGCTCGCTTCAGTTTCATTAACACCAACATTTTGAGGACCAAGTGCATTCTAATACTGGGTTGTGAAAATGAATTTGAAACACCTGGCTTTTTTGTCTGATCCCAGAATGGAGGAGGAGTTTGGACTTTTCTGTCAAACAAAAGTAAACACAAAGGTGTCAAAGCCAGTAGAAAGTGATCAGAAGAAACACTAGATATCAGAGATCAGAAGTCCTCGAAAACAATGGTGCTCCTTGAACGTTGGTTTTAAACTGAATCTTGAACAAACAAAATACATAAGCTGAGATTAGGAGAACTGACTTTCAGAAAAGAAAGCACAAAATTACATAGCTGAGAATGTACCTTCCATTTTGGGGACAAATAAGCCAACTAGTTTGGAAAGAGATTGTATGCAAGTATTGCGGGGCCTTATTTCAGAGTGCCTTTACTGACATTTAGATGAATTTAAACTTTATATTTTAGGAAATAGAGAACCAATGAAAGTTTTTGAGCAATTGCAATCTTGAAAATAAAATGAAATGCAGTGATTTGGTAACATTTTCTAAGTAGAGCATGTAGTAGAGATGATCTGGGAGAGATTTTTAAATAGAGAATAATAAAGATGAAAAAAATCTTTTTTAAAATTCTGTTTTGATCCTTCCATTTCTTAAAAAAATACATCCTGACTTTGGTAATTAATGATAACAAAATACAGAGTTTTAGTTGAGGATATTAAACTAATTCAAATAAATGTGCTTACATTGTGTGTAATTGCAACTAAATGATTATAAAGGTTTTGTACCTTCTGGGTAAGGGATATTTCTGCTTTTGATTGAAATTCCTTTTAAGGATTCTAATCTTCTTTACTACTTTCTCTTTTACTGTGTTTATAACTAGTTGGATTGTGAACACTGTAATTCCTCTTTCATTTTTTAAAAGCAATGATATTTTATAAATTTGTAACCACCAGAACCTAGGTTCACATTTTAGGTCTTCCATTGGGTGACTTTAAGACCACAAAACTTAGCTTCAGTTCTTTGATCTGTAGAGATGGGCACATACACACATGGAATTCTCTCTTTTTTTTTTTTTTTCTGTTTTAGACTTTAACCATTTTGATGTCAGGTACCATATTTTTTAGAAATCTCTATATTACAAGTGCCTCCTACAATGCCTGGAATATATGTGTTGAATTAATGAATAAACTTAATAGGCTATCATGTTAATAAAGCCAACACAGTGTGTAATGGAAGATTAGTGGAAGAAGCAAATCTAAAAGCTTTGAAACATGCAAAGATTTCTCAGAGGATGCTTTCCTTCTGCCCACTGATCTTGTGGCCAACACCTGGGCTGTTCATTGAAATCTCCAGTCAGCCTGCGAGACAAGTCTTTGCTGTAAGACAAATTGGCTGCACAGAATGAGTGATGACAGGCATTTGCTTTCATTATCGACAGTGATGTGCTTCATTTTTCATCTTAAAAAAAAGGAATCACATTGAACTGACTGGTTAATTATGCAAGTTTTGAACATCTCTGAAGTATCATAAGAAAGGTTATATAGTTTTATCAGGATTAAAAGCCAATGGCAGGACTTCCTCCAAAGCTAAGGCATCCATACCTACTAGCTTTTGTCAAAGAAAAGGATTGTTGTGTTGCTTATTTTCACCAAGCTGAAAATCCACTTTTTTTGCTGTCAGCGATGCTTAAAAGAAAACTTTAGTCTCTAAGGCCCCAAACACTAATCAGTTCCATAAGTCAGAAAATTCACTGGGGAAACTACATCTGTCAGTTGGATTATTGTACCAATTGTTTATAAAGTAGGGCATTGGACTCAAAGCACTGAGTCAACATAGTCTAAAGTGTGTTGATTTTTACTTGTTATGTGTTGTTTTATTTTAAATATGTAGTCGTTTTACTTAATGGATTTTCAGTAGTATAAGATGAAATAACTTGCTTTTGTTTCTCTTATGGCATTTTAAAAATGTGAGTTGAAATATGGAATAAGGAGCATGTATCCCCATCCCCAATCCATTATGAAAGTTACAGATTTGGAGACAACAACAATAACAAAAAGAAACACCACTAGCAATAATAATGCTTTGTATCTTACTTTTATGGTTTAAGACATGGTTTGCTTTTATTATCTCAAGCGATCATAAAGAAATGCTCAGAAAGGTTAGATAATTTGAAGTTAGCAAGGTCACAAAGCTGTTAAATTTTACAACACTGCTAATGACCTAAAGATGTGCCTTTTGAACTAAAGTTCAGCCCTCATCCTACTCTTGTTTCTTTGACTGGAGAGGTAAAGAAATAATTTCCACAAGAAATTAGGGCACGCAGCTCACTAACAATTGTTTACGCTTCTACTATACAATGCACTGTAGATGCCAAAAATAATAATGCTAAATAAAACAAATGTAATGCTCTTGAAGAGTTTTGAGTTGGCAAGGAGATGTAGGAAAAGGTATAAGTATGAAAAGTAGTGCAGTAGGTTCTGTGTTATAGAAGACTGTGGAATTAGGATGAGGGAATGAATTAACAATTTGCCTGGGTGAACCTTGCATTTTTTCATAATTTATATAACCACCTTTGTATTGGAGGATTTAAGAGCTTAGTCCATCTTCTAGTTTGATAAATATTTAATAATAGCATCTTCCTATTGAGAATGGGAAGGATGAATGTAGAATTATCTTCAGTAAGAGATACATGCAAGAAAGAAATATTAATTTCACAACTAAGGAAAAACCAATTGAGTGACCAGCTAAAATTCTCACCAATATCACAATGACAAATATTTTAAGTGTCCACGGGCTTATAGGAGAAATTATCCTGGTACCAACTTGCATTTAGGTTTAAATTTTGTATCATATAAGGTTAAGTACACTTTAACAAAATAACATCATTTAGAATATTTTGAAATGTGGAAATTATGGATTTTCAAGAGAATCTGACACTGAAAGTGAACTCAGATTAAAACACAAATATCTTCATCCTGTCTCATCCATTTGGGTTTTTAATAGGTCATATGATGATTTCTTTTCATTGCATATTCTAAAGAATCAACCTAGAATTGTAAAATACTAGCTGTTTATACATGTTCATCATTAAAATAAAAAATATGTCCTTAGATGATATTTGGGACTGTGCTGAATTTCCATGTTCCAAAGGAAAGTTGTAATGAACTGTTTTTCTGCTTCCTCTCCTCTCCCTTTCTTCCTCTTTTCTTTCTTCTTTGCAGCTTCATTGGTTGCCATGTTACGTTTTCTCATGTGTTTTGAATTTTTAATTTTATTGAAATAATCTGGTAAGGATAATAAACAAGTAGTAATAATTCAGTAGAACATAACTTTTTTGCTTAAATTCTTTTATTGGTACATTTTAAGTATATAATGCATTTACATTTATCATTGGATGCTTGTGCCTGTACATGATGTATCTTGGTTCTTATTTTTCCCCATTACCTGTGCACCCTTCACCCCCTCCACTCTTCCCTATTTACACAGTCTTTGTTTCCATTTTTTTCTTTTCTCATAAATTTTCCTTTCCCATCTTTGCTTTCCCCTCTTTCTTTTCCCCTTCCCCTCCCACTTCCCCTACTCCTTTGGACCTCTTCTTCCTATTTCAAATTATCAATTATTTGTTTTAATCTTTATTTACACTTCCAGTTTCTCACACCAGAGAAACTATTTATAACATTTTAATAGAGTATTTCTTGGCCCACTATCATTTTACATGATGTCAAATTTGCTACAGATTTCCCAAGCTCATATTTTCACTCTACACAAACACAGAAACAAAGATACAGTCTCTCTCTCTCTCTTTCTCTCTCTGTATGTCTCTCTCTCTCTCTTTCTGTTTATCTCTTTCCCCTTTCCCTTCTCCCCACCCTTTTCTCTTGTTTTTTTGTTCTTCTCTGTATCTGTTTCCCTCTCACCAATTCAATGCATCCTGTGTTTTCACTATCTCAGCCCGCATAGGTTTTCTGGCTTTTCCATTATATGCCATATTTGAACATTTTCTATGTGGGGTAAATTTACCTTCAATTTTTCTAACATGCTCAATTATGGAAATATGAGCTAGAAAAAAGCTATGAATAAATAAACTTAAAGAGAAAGCTGATTCATTTGTTTATTCAGCAAATATTGAGCAGAACTTCTCAGGCCAAGTCGATGAGAATAGTAATAAAAGCTTCCAGTGACTTCAGTTTCACCACAGAGTACTGGAAACCTCAGAAGGGTTTACAGATTATAGTGTATTCACAGGAATAACATCTGCTGGGATCACTATTCTTTCTCTAGCACAAGCATGACGCTTGGCATATAGCAAGTGCTCGGTAAGTATTTATGGAAAGAATAAATAACTTCTGAATTAGGGAAATCATAGAGATGTCTACAAATTTCTGAATAAGATTTCTGTTGACTGAGACTAGATTGTAACTATAAGGTTTAGGATGTCACTTTTCATCTTCTCATTTATTCAATTTGTATCTAAAAGGTAGAGCTTAAAAAGTTAGGTCTTTTATATACCTGGAAACAAAGACAAGTTGAAAAACATGAAGTTTATAATAAAATGACATTTGGCATGTTAAAATGCCTATCAGGCTGTTTGGGAAAAAATAGGCATTCAGTGAATACAATCTTTATAATTTTTCTCTTTATTTGTTACTTTTCTCTTAGTGTTTCATTTAAATTTTACCTCTGCTAAATTAGGTTTTGTAGTTCTTAAAGCTTGTGTGATTTGAGGTACTCTTTGGAAAAAAATAACATAATGAAATGAAAATCAGGTGCAAAAGTGAGTAGAGAAAGAAAATAAACCCTAAAACATTAAATTTTAAAAAGCTGAAAACTATCAGAAAGTCTATACAAATCCAGGAAAATAAAAATATTTAACCTAATTACTTGATAATTTCAAGCCTATATAATTATTGCTTATTATTTTGGATATATGATATTTGGATACCTTTTTATATGCCAATAACTTTATAATACATTTCCTGTAGAAAATATAATAATATAATTTAATTCTTCCTGAAACATGATTTATTAAAATTAATCCTTTCTTACAATTTGGACATGTTTATGTTAGTTTCCCAGCTTATAATTCATTGATAAGTACTGATACTGAACCTCTTCATGTACCTCTTGGACATTAGTATGTCTCCTTTTGATAAATGTCTATTCAGACCCTTTGCCTATTTTTACATTAGATTATTTGTTTACATTTTGCAGCTGGGTTGTAGGAGATCTTGATGTATTTTGGATAGTAACCCTTCATTTCTTGTATGGGTTACAAATATTTTCTCCTTTTCTGAAGGTTGCCTTTCCCTTCTCTTCATTCTTTCCTTTGCTATGCTATTCTTTCATTTTCATTTTAAATGTCTCCCCTTGTTGACGTTGGCTTTTTTGTCACCTGTATTTCAGTGTCCTACACAAGAAATCATTGCCAGGACCAATGCCAAAAAGTGTTTCCTATCTATTTTCTTCTAAGAGTTCTATAGTTTCAGGTGTCTTATTTAAGTCTTTAATTCATTTTGAGTTGATATTTTGTGTAACATACTGGCCCATTTTCATTGTCTTGCATATGGACATACACTTTTCCCAGCACCAATTGAAGATACTATCTTATCTTTTCACTGTATTTTTCCCATCTGTTCCCATGATTGAGTTTGGTTTATGAAGATCGAGATCAGTAATTCTATTTTACTTAGTCAAATAGAAGAGTGAACTTTACAAAAACAGTTCAGAATGAGACACCTGTTTTGAAAAGGATGGGACTGAGAAGATTCTCAAATACCCAATAAGATATTTGTATTCTAGCTGACATATGAATGTTATTTTTCCAGCACCATTTGTTAAAGAGACTATCTTTCTTCCAGTGAAGGTGTTTGGCCCCTTTGTCAAAGATAAGGTGGCTGAGTGTGTCTGGAGTTATTTCTGCATCTTGTAATCTGTTCCACTGATCCTCATGTCTGGTTTTTGTTTTTTTTTTTTTTCCAGTACCATGATATTTTTATCACAGTAGTTTTGTAGTATAATTTCAAGTGAAGGATTGTGATGCCTCCTGCCTTACCTTTGTTGCCCAGAATTGATTTTGCTATTCTAGGTCTCTTCTGGTTCCAAATAAATTTTAGGATTATTTTCTCTAATTCTGTGAGGTATGCTATTGATATTTTGATTGGGATGGCATTAAAGCTGTATAACAATTTTGGAAGTATGGCCATTTTCACCATGTTGGTTCTTCCTATGGAAGAGCAAAGGATATATTTCCATTTTCTGATATCCCTTTTGACCACTTTTTCAGAGTATTGTAGTTTTCATAAAAGTAGACCCATGTCTCTCACTATGCCCCAAACTAAAATTAAAGTGGATCAAAGGTCTATTGAAAGAGACACACTAAATCTACTGGAAGAGATAATAGGTAGAACTCTTGAAGACACAAGTGTAGGCAGAGACTTTATGACCAAAAGCTAGATCATGCAGGAAATATTATAAAGAATCAACAACTGGGATCTCACCCTATTAAAAAGCTTTTGCGCCACAAAAGAAATCATCATCAGAGTGAAGAGACAACCTACAGAGTAGGAAAAATTTTTTGCCAGTTCTTCCTCTGACAAAGGACAAATATCTAGAATCTATAAAGAACTCAAAAACCTCAGACCCCCAGGAATTTAAAGACCCCATCCAAAAATGGGCATCTGAATTGCATAGACATTTCTCAGATGAAGTACAAATGGCAAATAAATATAGTAATAATGTTCAACGTCACTGGTCATTCAAGAAGTATAAATTAAAACAATGCTGAGATTCCATCTCATTCCAGAAAGAATGGATATTATCAAGAAATCAGCCAATGAACAAATGGTGACAGGTTTATGAGGAAAAAGGGACCCTTCATTGTTGGAGGGAGTATAGACTGGTGCAACCATTGTGGAAAATGGTGTGGCGATTTCTTGAAAAACTAAAACTAGAGGTTTCATTTGACCCAGCTATTCCCCTTCTTACTGCATTCCTGAAAGAATTAAAAGCATCACACCACAGCAATATATACACTCCTATGTTTTTAGCAACACAGTTTGTAATAGTTAAATTTTGGAAACAGCCCACATGGCCATCAACTGATGAATAAAGAAGATGTGGGGTTTTTTTTCTAATACAGTGTAGTACTACTCAGCCATAAAGAAGGATAAACTTGAGACATTTCCAGCTAATGGATGTACCTTGAGATCATACTCCTAAGTGTAATAAATTGGATACACATATGTAAATATCACCTTGTTTCTCTGGTATGAGAAATCAAAGTGTAAATAAGGACGAAAATGTATAATAGATATTGTGAAATAGGAAGAAAATATTTGAATGGGAAGGGGAACTACAGAAGGGGAATGGGAAAAGGAAAGAAGGGAAAAGAAAAAATCAGAAAATAAGGAAAAATTGGAAACAAAGCTTTTGTAAATAAGGAAGGGAAGAGGGGTTGAAAGGAGGAGGGGAATGGGAAAAAGAGAAGAATCAAGATATGTCATGTACAGGTACAAATTCCCTGTGACGAATATGATCATTTATGTATATCTACAATGTACCAATAAACTTAATTAATAAAAAATGTTATTTTGGGGCCGGGGATTTAGCTCAGTGGTTTCGCCGCCTGCTGTGCAAGCGCAAGGACCCGAGTTCGATCCCCGGTACCAAAAAAAAAAAAAAGTTCCAAAAAATGTTATTTTTATTTAGAAAATGTTGACAAGGCTCCCAAATGTAAGTAAAATATATCCTCACACTCTCCTCACCTCACCCGCCACACTTACTATACAAGTATAGTGTAGATGTTACCCTTGTTTTGAAGAGCTTACAGTCTAGTTGTGGCTGGGAGACGAAACATATTCTTTTTAAAGAAGAAGATTACAGATTGTGGTAAATATAGTCTGGACCCATGACTAGGGCAGCTGATAAGCAAGAGAAAGCATTTGGTATTTGGTGTGTCATTTCAAGCATGGCAGGATTTTCAGTGTGAAAATGACAGAATGACATTCCAAGTAGCTGAATAAAAATGTGCTAAACGGGGAGGTTAGAAGGTAGGTGAAGGATCAGACTACGAGAAGCAGTAAATAAATACACTGGAGTGAATAGTGCCATGTAGCAAAAAAGTCTGTGTTGTGACTATATATAACTTTGAATGTTAGGTTGAGAGGCTTTACATTTGAACCTACTTTTACTTAAAAAGACACTTGTATTTGAATAAGGAAACCTAAATTCCAGGATGTACTGTGACCTTTCCTGACCTTCATAACCAAGTAACATTTATTGAACATAAGCTATGTTACTTGTAACCAGGCTACACATTGCAGAGACTACAGTTAAAGATCTTGCATTGTATGGATGGAGAGAGATGTGCAGAAGAATAACCGTAATACCACGACAGAGATACAATATATTTCCAAATGCCACGACAAAGATATATGTACAAGAAATAGACCATTCTGGAAAGGATAGCACTAACTCTGAGGGCTTTGAACAAGACTCACATGGAAGTTAAATAAAGTAAGCTTTAAAGGGTAAAAAGACTTGGCCAAATTTACAAGTGGGGAGATAGTCTTTACAGAAAGAGACAGAATCCAGCCTAGTGAAACATGAAGGGGAAGGAACTTAGGAAATGGTGAAATATCTATGATGCCAGTTAACTATTGGATGGAAAGGGTGTCAGGTATGAAGGTGCAACTGCAGACGGGTGCCAGGTTATAAAGAGCATTATGTCCAAGAAGGATTCACTTGAGATTTTAGCAGGGCCATGGTATTTGGAGATGAAAGGATCTTGAAGAATGGTGTGGAGTCAAGGGTCCCTTACTGCACGTTTAGATAGTGGCCTTGAGGGTGAAGAGGAAGATCAGACTGAGGAGGACTTCTCACTGAATAGCAAAAGGCTTCTGTGAGCTAGAACCAGCATGTGGTACACTGAAGAGAGAAGAGTAAATCATTTGCCACATTTGGGGATTTCAGGAGGCAAAGACTCTCCCAAGGAGAAAGGTCTTTAGCTTTTCGCACACAAAAAAAATCTTATTTCAGATTGTTCACTGAATGTTTTTAGTGGATTTCTATAGACTTTCACACAAGTTTCTTGTTCTTGTTACTGCTTAGCTTTAGCAGTTTCCTTAAACTCTCTACATAGGGAAATTGTTCCAGTTGTTTGCCTCTCTGTTTCAACTATGTGAGCCAATATTTTTAGCATTTGTTCCTGGAAGTCTTTCCCTTAGAAAGACACTATCCGCAATTTTGAATTTCCTTCTCCTTTCTCAAACTCTTGTTGAACTTGATATTTCCTACTAGATGCTTTTATTTACAATGTGCAAGCACCTTGCAGTTAATTAATATCTTGCATTTTAATTCTGCTTTCCCTGGCAGTTTCTCTCAGTGAGGATTAGGATGGCTTTGCATACACAGACTAAAATAATAAGTTCTCAGTTTCTCTCATAAAAGCTAGAGCTAGACAAATGAATGCTGGAATTCTGCCACTGCTCCACAAAACTCCAAGGGATTCAGCTCCTTTTGGCTTACCTGCCACTGCACACTCAGGAATAGCCCTTGTTTACATGGTCTGAGGTGATCCAAGTACATTGCCATCCAAACAGCAATAAGGGAAAGTGTTGAGAAGTGAAGGAGACCTACAAGCAGTTTTTAAGGAAATGTTCTTCAAACTTGTTAAGAACCACCTGCCTGTAGGTCGTTGGCCATACTGAGCCCATGGAAGCTATCTCTAGCTACAGGATATGTGGGGAAATCCAGCTAAATCATCTATTTATTTAGAAGAAAACAAGAATGAATATTCGAGGACATTGAACTTACAAGGAAAAAAGGAGGAAATATGTTATCTTAGAGAAATAAAAACTTTAGAGAGCCAGAAAACCTTTTCTCAGATGTCGTTTTACCTGAATCACCTCCTTGAATCTGTTTGTCCTTCTAAAATTAATCAGCATTCTCTTAGAGCTTTTATGGCTGAAGATGAAATCCATTGTTGGATTTATCCATACCTTGAAAATTAAATGATGTACAACTTTAAAGTTATCTCTTTAAAGTATTCAGCAAGTTTCTGAATCTAAACTCAAAAAACATCACTGAGGAACTGTATCAGTTGTTATATCAATCTTGTGGCAACATTGTTTGCCAATCAGAAAAAGCAGGTATTATCTACAAATAACTCATATAGATTAAGAGAATACATTTCTGTTAATGAAACTCTTTCAAGAATATGATGAGTTTGACTCTTCTGTAAACTTGATGGAGCCAGAGTTTGCTCATTTTACAATTAACAGAAACCTAGGAAAGCAGGTTAAATGAATGGATCAGCACCAAGTAACTGAGGAGCTGCTTTAGCAACTATGCTATCTTCGAATCTCTCACATTCTTATAAACTGTGTTGCTTCTCTGGTCCTTATAGGTAACATTTTGTTGCCCATTTGATAAAGTCTGAATCTTTTAATTAGAGTAGACTCTCAGTTATTTATCTTTACTTTCTATTTCTCCCAATATTTGTTAAATATTCTACTTTTCCAGTCCTTTCCTTTATACTCAGTACTCTGCAAAACTACCTAACTTCTTGCTCCACAAAATGTCTTTTGTTCTTTGTCCACTCGACTTCTGCCCCCTCTCTTGGTGTCAACTGTGAGTCTACATTCTATGCAAAGCAGTTCCTGAATACTGCAGGCTGCACAGACCTCGCATTTTCCCGAACTTTTGTATCATAGAGAATATATAGTGTATATTACATTTAACTATAGAAGTAAATTATACATTGCATCAGGTTATTCCATATGTTTTAGCTTATTCTCCCCAATATTCATAGTATTTGTTCTGGCCTTCAGGGCCTTGAATTTCTTAGGCAGTTTTAGTCACATGAGGGCAATGGTAAAAAATCTAGGAAGAACAAAAACTACTTCAGATCTAAATTAAGTCAACAAGTAATCCTTAAGCAAGTCCTGAGAGTTAGTCTGAACTTTCATGGCAAATGAGGAAATATATTCAAGACACAAAGAAACTGAGCTGGTGTAACAGGTAGGAATTGAATCTGACTCCACTGAAGATCTGGTCTAAAGCTTCATCGTTTTTACTCTCCATTGAACGTTTTACTGGAATCCAAATACTGTGTGTTTTTGTGTATTTTGTGCCTGTGTGTATGTGTGTAGCTCACTATTCCAAGTTTAGATAATCCAGAAAAATAAAGGCATTTCTGTTTAATAGTAGCCCTAGGGTTAATTTATGTGTATTTTTTATTCAAAATCAAGAGGACCAGAATTGATAAATATTTTATCTGTAGAAGTCACAGACAAAATCTTCCAACCAAATTAGGATATTAAAGTGAACTGCAGAGACATTCTCTTATGCATACAGTCAGGAGATATTTCATTCATATTTATACTATCACGTACAAGGCTTAACTATATCATTGCTTTCTTGTCATATGTAATGTAAATTTTTTCAGGGTAGGGGTAATGGCTTTTGCTTACGCTCATTTTGTAATCTCAAATGGAACTAGAAGAGTGGCAGCAAAGCATAATTCATAGAAGTACATTGTTACAAACATGGATGTTATTTAAAAATTTATTTTTAGCATATGATTTTTTTCTCTGAGTGAACCTATATATAACTTGAATATTTAAAGTCTGCAAGAATATTCTAATTTCATTTTATGATGCTGAATTAAATTTGTCAAGTATATTTTCAATGTTTTTACACACTTATATGTTCCCCTGGCTATGTTATCTATCAATCATCTATTGATCCATTTATGTATCTTTATTTACATGCAGAAATGGAAATACGAAGAGAAAAGATCTGTCCCCACTGTTGCTACTAATGAGTGCATGATTTTTACCCTAACCTTCTGTGTTTAAGATAATGTTCAGGACCACAGGGAAAACACTGACATTGAAAAGTCCTGGCATATATTTTAAAGGTCTTACTTTATTATCAATTCTAAATACAAATTTGTTTCATACTATTAAGAATTTTTTAGTTCCAATTATTTGTTTGTTCAAAAAACAATCATCTTATACTATTTGAGTAGGTGTTCATTTTGAGGAGAGGAATCTTTTTTTTTTTTTTTGGTATTAGGGATCGAACTTGGGTCCTTGCGCTTGCTCAGCAGGTGGCGAAACCACTGAGCTAAGTCCCTGGCCCAAAAAGAGGAATCCTAGACTTTCAAATCTAGAAGGGAACCTTGGAGACATTCTCATTCAACACTTTATTCTAAATGAGTCGCGTAACTTACTTGAAGTTACATGGATAATTAATGGTGGTGCAGAGAAGAGAACAATCCAGTTGGCCTCCTTCTTAGGCCATTTCTCTCTCCCTCTCTCTTTCCCTATCAATTTCAATGAATGGATTTTAATTCTTGAAAGAATCATTGCAATAAGCAACCTAATTTATTCAGTAGGTCACTAATGCTTTCCTCCCTTCTTTGTCCCTGTAGCTCTCTTCAATCTAATTCCTGTGGGGCTGCGTGTGGTGGCCATTCAAGGGGTGAAAGCCAGCCTCTATGTGGCCATGAATGGTGAAGGCTATCTCTACAGCTCAGTGAGTATCTTGCACTGTGTGTGTGTGTGTTGTGTGTTGTGTGTGGGTGTGTGTAAACTGGTGCTGAGGTAATGAAGGAGCCATGATTTTAGGGAAACAATTTGGAAATTTAAATCATTTTTTAATTCAGTTTTTCAAGATTTGAATGCGTAATTTATAATTTAGCATGTTAAAGACCAGGTCCTATCGAATGAGAAAGAGCCAGTTACTCTCCATGTGATGTAAATTCTCTACGTTTAGATTCTTCTTCTAGAGTGTGCCGCATCTTTGCACTGTACCTTTCTGTTTAATTCAAAGAGTAGCACGTTTTTCCTTTTCTCTGTTACCCATCCTTCAAGCACAGAAGATGGCTCAAGAAGGGTCATTCTTGGAGTTTTCTGAGAATCTTCTTCATCTTATTGTGAGGAAGAATTTTCAGAATACATTGTGATTTTATTTGTATTTCATCAATCTGTAGCATCTAGTGTGTCATATTCTTGGAATAACTTTAATTCAAAGGCAGCACTGGATTAGGGGCAGGGATATGTGTGTATCATTTACATTTCAGTTACTATCTGGATGACCCTTTGGATAAATCTCTTTCTCTATTTGGTTTGATTTCTGGGGTTGGCCATCAACTTGCCTAACATCTCTTTCAAATCGAAAACTGACAAAATTGCATAGCTACATTGTGAGCACCGATAGAGCTTAAAGTACTTAACACTGTTCTGATGCTTATCTCACTCTCAAAGTAATAATTTATGCACTGAGAAAATGTGGCTGTGTCGAATGTTGTATATACACATTTCTGCTTTCTCATGTAAGAATTGCCCATTTGTAGTTAATGAAAAACATTCTGCAGAATCACAGATACAGATTTCCACCCTTAGTTTCTATGATCTCAGTACATTATATGAGATTATTTAGAAAGTTCACATATGTCTAATTGAATGTGACTTACTTCTTGGATAGTTTTATAAGGCTCTCTCAATATTTCAATTAAATGAATTGCTGGTGTATTATACTTGCTTATTAGCAATACATCTGCCATACATATTAGAATTAAAGACAATGTAGTTTGTATGTTCTCAGTGTAGACGTACTAAATGAATGAGATTATAGCTATGCTATCAGCCCTGATCTTGTCAATACACATTGTACACATGTATTAAAATGTCACACTGTACCCCATAATCATGTACAATTACTATGTGTCCTTTAAAACAAAAATATACTTTAAGAAGAAATTAAAGTTACTCTTTTACTTCTGAACACATTCAGATCTAATATGTATTCATATACTATATGTGCACATATACATTTTCAAGTCACTGCTCAAATAATACTTAAAGATAAATATATTTTCAAAGTCTGAAGCATTCATTCATTTGTAGTGTGTCATTGTTCTATGAGTTCTTCATGAACAGTGGTTATGAATGAATTCTTAATGAATTATATTCCCCATACATGTGGAAAAGGAAGAGAACAAGTTGTTTCAAGCAATCCTAGTGAAACTTTACAAAAACATTTGAAAGCAATGACAGCTAAAATTTGAAGATGGTTGAGATAGTCTTTGAGAATTTACTCATCCAATAAACACCTAAAGGTAGACCATATTACACACATGATATTTAAAAGGTCGTGAAAGGTAGAGTTCATATTATTGGAGTAAAACTGATGGCCAAAGATTCAGGGAAAAGAAAAATATATAAAATCTGACAAGTGCATTGTAGGCTGTACATGTTTGTGTGTGTGCATGTGCCTGCGCGCACATGTATGTGTGTAGAATGGTGGGAAAAGCAGGAAGATTTCATCTTCTACATCTTTTTCAGAGATAAGTTCTTTCTCTCCTTGTTTTAAACGGGGTTAGGACCACCCATGGCAGTGTGTGCCTGTAGTCCCAGCACTGTGGAAGTCTGAAGCAGGAGGATCTCAAATTGAAACATATCCTGGGCAACCGAACGACTTAGAGACTTAAAGAAAAAAATCGAAAAGGGCTGGAGATGTAGCTCAGTGTGATGGCCCTGGTTTCAATCCTCAGTAACAAAAAACCCAGAAAAGCAACAAACAAACAACAAACTCAAAAGTGGATTAAGACACAGGAGACTAGAGCTCTTAGGGTAGAAAGGATTTTAAGAAACTGTTGAGATTTTGACTGGATGAACTTATTTGTAATAGAATTAATACCTTGATAAAGCCAATAGTCACATCCTGAGTTGCCTGTTTGGGATATCTAGATGTTCAGTTCTCCTCTCTATGTAGACTTGCCTCCTACTGAGAATCACAGTACTTGCTCTTGCCTATGGTATTGTGTGGTACGAAGAATATTTTTTTTTTTTTTAAATGAGAGTGTAGCATCACTGCCATTGATCATCCGGGTCTCTGCTTTCAGAACTACCTTCTTTCTGGCTAGGGCTAATTGGGGTAAATACTGGTTCTCAATTTTAGACAAGGAGCATAGGCCTGAAGATTCTGTAGTAGGACTAACGGGGGCCAATGTTGGAGTATAAAGGTCTCTTCCTACCTTGTGCCACTGCTGCCCTGGGTGTCCTGCCACAGCAGGCAAGCAGGGCTGGAGTCCTCTGCAGAGTAAACCCTGCTGTTAATCTTGGCTATCTCAAGGTGTGTTTATATGCATGAAAGCTTGCAGTCCTTTGAAAAGCAGTTTCCTATTTCCTGTGAAAATTGTAGTTGATCACACCAAAAAGAGCCTAAATTGTGGTCCACAGGGAGAGGTTTTGCCTGGGCAAACTAAAGAGGCCCTAAAAAGCTGATTGAGAGTCCAAGAGACATTTGCAAATGATAACATTTATCTAGAATCATTTAACTGCTTTTCATTCATATTTCAGCCTGAAATTCATGCTCTCGTTACTTCTGATTTCCTCTTCTTCACCAAGAGACAGGAGAAGAGTAAAGATGAATGACTGTTGAGAAGCATAAAACTAGAGTTTAAGATCTATTCTACCCTGGAAAATCTATGTTTTAATAGGCCAGTTTAACTCAGGTACATTTGATGAAACTGTTGATGTGTCTGGATTCATTTTTCTCATTGTAGCTTTTAGTTTTTTAATATACATTTTATTTTTTAAACTCTGTTGCATTATTGAAGTTTCTATTCTTTGTGAATTCGCCTGTTTATAAACTGAAGCCATCTATCTATTCTGTCAGTGATTATGCATATTTTTATATCCATACATAATTACATAGTTTGAGAAATTTTTTGTGTGTGTTTCTCTTGTCCTTCCAAACAGCTCATAATCTTTAGGATATTTTCTTGGCTATTTACGAACACTATTACTCTTTTTTTCCCAATTTGCTTCATTGTACTTTCAAATAGTTATTCCAGGTAGTCATTAAATTATACCATTTTTTATAATAAATTCTGTGGATATGCTTTGTGTTTGTGCGTATCCAATTGGTCTGAGTTTACTTTCTCGTCTATTTTGTTAGTTGTTTTGTAGATGAGAATCTGTTAATTTACTTCATGTAAATGCCTTCCTTCACTTTCACATTTGAACTGCAATTTTGATTCCTAGTAGAACATTATTTCCCCCCAAATTCAGAAAATAATATCCTATTGGCTTCTGGCATCTATTCTTGATTGTGGGTAGTTTGCTGCCAGTTTTGTATTCTTTCCTGGGTAGGTAATCTCTATGGAAACTTAAAAAATTGTTTTCTCTTTATACTTAATGTTCTTCAAACTCAGTCTGTGATTTGGGATGTATTTGTAATCCACACAATCATTTTTCTCCAATTCTGGAAAACTTTAACTCATATCCTATATACATTTTCTTTCTTTCTCATGCTTTCCAGTCTCTGGTGCTGGCAATACTTATACAATTTGAGTTAGAAAATTCCAAATTCATTTCATCTAGCATGTACACCATCTGTTTTGTGATTTCAATCACAGTGTTTCTTGTTTTTTTATGATGGATGGTTTCTGTTGCATATCTTCCTGGTTTGGACTTACTGTTTTCTCTTTTTATTATCTGGCTTCCCCACTTTTTACAGAAAGCTATTAATTCATCTATCTCTCTGAGCTTTCTTAACATACATTGTCAGACTTTGAATTCGTATTTTAATTACTGATTAGTTTTCTTGTAGTATTGGGAATGGAACCAATAGATTTCCCTGTGCTAGGTAAGCACTCTACCACTCAACTACACTACCAGCCCTTAATCACTGGGAATTTGTACCTGTACAAATTCATCATGGTAATCATTCATCATGGGGAATTTGTACCTGTACGTGATATATCTTGGTGCTTGTCCATTCTCATTCCCCTGCCTTCCCTTCACCCCTCCACCCCTCTATTTACAAAAGCTTTGTTTCTATTTTTCCTTCTCTTCTCTTGTTTTGCTTTCCTTTCTTTCCTTTCCCCCATCCTCCTTCTTCCCCTTCCCCTTTTCATCTTTTCTTCCTATTTCACATTATCTATTATACATTTTAGTCCTCATTTACACTTTCAGTTTCTAACACCAGAGAGATGATTTGGTATTTACATGTGTGTCTCAGCAGCAGGAGTTATTGCTAAGATGGTGAGACCATGCTGATTTTACATTGAACCACTGAGTCAGGGATTACTGAGAAACATGGAGGGAATTTCTGAAGAAGAAAACCAGAAAAGCTTGCTATTGAGAACTCTAAGGAGAGGGCATTTTATACTCAGAAGGAACACCAGAGGAGGAAGTGCCTGTTTACAAAGTATGATAAAAAATGACAGTGAATATGAAATTTCAAAAAAATTACAGTACAATACACTTTACTATTAATTTCCTTTAGACTACTTAACCCTCTCTTCCAACAAGCTTATTCCATTCTTATTGCCACTTTCTAAAGGAGTTCTGTAAGTTCTCTTTCGTGAGTGTCCGTAGCTGCACTCTCGTGGCTACTTTGATGCCCTGAATCAGTTCAAAACATTTACTTTTCATGGTCATTTTGACTTTGGGGAAGAGCTGGAAGTCACTTGGTGCCAGATCTGGTGATAAGGTGGATGGAGATGCACTGTGATGATTTGTGACCCTGCCTGCCTATTGGATGCCATGCAGCAGGAGTATTCACTGTGTTTTTGATGACACATTGCAAAAACATGTATAGAGAGGACTTCTAGAATGCTTGAAAAAGTGGACAGAATCATGAGATGAGTGTGTGTGAAGAAAGAGAGAGTATGTTGATGAGGATTAAAGGCAATGTGTTTTTCACTGTGATACATTTTTAATTCAAACTTTCACTGCATATTGAGATCACATTTTGTACTTTTCTATAATTTTTACTTCCCTGCCATTTAAATGTCCATATTTTTCTGTCATTCACCAGTCAATAACAATTTTCACAACTTCTCTAGGCAAAATTAACTTCCATGTTTTGCACTTTGATAGCACATTTACCTGTATTTCTTTTTTTCTTTCATTAGAATTATTTTAATCCTTGTCTATCCCTTCAGATGCCAGGTCTTCATGTTAGGAGTCATAGCTCAGACAGATTAATATCTATGTTAACAGTTAAAAATTCAATTCGATGTGGAAGTATTTGTTAAAGTCTTGTTATATGCATTGATGGAGGCATCATCCGGTTTAATTCTGGCAATAATTTATTGGCCATCTGCTCTTAATGGCCATTTTAATAATTTTCCTGATTGTGGCTCTACACACTTTTTAATTTCAGCTATTCTCCTTTCAACATCTGTGACTATTCTACTGATACACACAAAGCTTGCTAATTAACACTCTTCCTGATTTGAGGATTATTTAATACTGTAGTTTTCTTTTTTTTTCTTTTTTGTTTTTTGGAACCAGTGATTGAACTCAGGACCTTGCACTTGCAAGGCAGGTGTAGTACCACTGAGCTAAAATCCCAGCCCTTAATACTGTAATTTTAAAAACAGGTATCACCATACTTCCTCCTCTATAGTGAATGCTTACAAAGACATCTTCCAGGGAAACCACTTGGTCATCACAGTTCATCTGTTAGTGAAAGATTTCTTTGCACCCTGAAAATAAGTGGTAGATTGTTTTAAACAACTATATTTAGAATAGAAATATAAATCTGTTATTTACTCTGAAATTTGCATTTCTGTATCAACTTACTTTCTCATGTAAAGTTTTAAATTTGGAGCTATATTAAGAACTATTACTCGAGATAAAAGGTGGGAGAAAGAAAGATAGGAGAGAGGAGAGAGAGAGAGAGAGAGAGAGAGAGAGAGAGAGAGAGAGAGAGAGAGAGAGAGAGAGATTTAGCCATTAAAGCCAAATGAAACATGGAACTTGGAGGTTAATGACACCTGAATAGAGAAAAGTTAAAGGGAAGATTAAAAGGCTTATTCAGTAATTGTATTGTTAAATATTCAATTTAGGTCATTAACACAACTTTATTTCTTCTCATTAACTTGTGATTTCTGTAAATTTTATATCATTTCTTTTTCTTCTTAATTTTTTGCCATGACACCAATTTTCTCTTTCACTTATATGTATTCATTACTGAAATTGGAGTATTCCTTTCATCTAAGAGGAAAAAAAATGTATGGAATCTTGCCAGCAAAAGAATCTGGCAGTTGTTACTTGCAAATATGTAATATGGGTTTGTTTTTTTTTTCCTGGTATTGGGGATCAAAGGACCTTGGACTTGCCAGGCAGGGTTAGCACCACTGAGCTACATCCCCAGCCACCCCTCTTTTTTGGTATGAGTGTGTGTGAAGGTTAAATTATGTTTTCCCACAATGAATCAATGCATCATCAGACTTTCAGTAGGTTTTGGGTTTTAAAGGCAAGCGTCCACTTTTACAGCATATCACATTTTACATTTGATAAGAGTTTTATCTACCTTTCTTCATTCTTTTTAAAAATTGTTTTAATGTCTTACCTATCCTATCTGATATGAGCTCTTTGAATATAAGTATGATATCTAATATAGACTAATAGTTGTCATAACATTGTAAAGTTCCATTCCCATGTGACTGCATCTGTTAAAATCTTCTTGAGGATTGATGGAGGTGTTAGGCAATTTAATTCTAGCACCAATTCATAGACTGTCTGGTTTTAAGGTCTTTGAAATAACTTTTCTGATTGTGATTCTGCACACTTTCCAGTTCAGCTACAAATTTATCTTTGAATAGACTATGTATGACTCTTCTATTGTTAGTAGAAAGTAGTAGTGGTTTTTTTCCAAGAGTTTATTACTTCTGAAAAATGTTAATATGGTATCTCCAGGGCTAGAGTTTAACTGTTAAAATTAGCAAATATGTTTCTAGTAACATTTTTTCATGTAAGAATAAAAGCAAAATTCAGCTTCTTAGAGCAACACTAATGAGGACCTTCAGGTTGAATAGTTGAAGATGATACCCAATTTTACATTTTTCCTTTCTGTCTTGCCATTAAATATATTAGTCATATTAGGCCCAGCCCATTAGCTCAGGTTGTCATATTTCCAAAGTTTCAGTTTGGCTTTTTTTTTGGTACCAGAGATCGAACTCGGGACCTTTTGCTTGCGAGGCAGGCAGCAGCACCACTGAGCTAAATCCCCGGCATCCAAAGTTTCCAGATTGTATTCATGCAGTATATATTAAGTATTATATAAAAATGTGAACTGTAGAAATAAAACTGAACTGACTCAGGTCTGTAACTTGCCTTTTTTAATGAAAAAACTGAGAACATTTCTTCACATTCTGGACTCTGTACCCTTATATGTAAAATTGTAATAATAATGGCAAGGCCTGCTTTATAAGATGGGAAAAGGACCAAGGGTTGGAAGGAGCAAGGAAAGATGGGAGGGGTAGGGGACAAAGAAAAATAAAGGAATTAAGATATGTTATGTACATGTGCCAACTCCCCATGGTAAACGTATTCATTAATTAAAGCAAAAATGTACTCATTGTGTAAGACAAAAGTAAATAAAAGAAAGGAAAAATAAAATTATGATTTGGATTAAATGGAAAGATACCTGAAAATTCCAAGTAGAGTCTGTAGCACTGTCCATTAGTATTATCAGTAAATAATAACAGTAGTAGCAGTAGATACATTAAAAATGTTCAGTGTATCCTCAGTCAGTTTCTTATCAGTCCTTGATGTTCATGTGGGATTAGACTCATATTTAGATGTATAGGTGGTCCCAGTTCACAGAGTCCATTATCTTTAGCCAGTCTGGCCATTGAGGATTGGTTGCAGAGTATTTCTCAGCTAATTGGAGCCAATTAGCTTAATGCTCAAAATCTGACATTACCTGAAAGAGCTACTTCATTTATTCATTTATTGAATTGCTTTTAGGGTTGAGAAGATAAAAGAACTATAGCCATCTTAACACTGTAAGAGTCTAAGTATTATTCCCAAATGCAGAAGACAAAAGGTCTGAGTTAAAAGATGTAGCAAGTAGGTCTTCTTCACATTCTTTGAATTTGCATACGGAGACACACTTAAAGCTGGCCCTACCCCTCAGCTTTTCAGATACACAAGGCAAGGGCTACCCTTCTTGTATAAACCATATTTTTCTTTAACCTGATAAACTGATAGGGAGATGAATAGTTTTTAGTGTAGTAAGATTTTCCTAGAAAGCTGACCTTCCATTTATTCCATGTCCTCCTTATTCTGTGGGATATTATCTGATGGCTTCCATGTCCATCAAGGTCATGACCTTGCTATGGCTTTCTGGTCCAGACTGGTTTCCAGAATATATTCCTTGTCTTTATTCTGCCTTCAGTTGCTTCCCCTCTCCAAAACCAGTGTAAAAGCTAGTAGTCTTCATATCTGAATGTGTAACAAGAAAATATCAAAACATGGGATTTAAATATTAAATGTTATATTTAAATATTAAATATTATCAAATATTAGCTATTAAAATATCAAAACATGATCGATTATTTTTTCTTTATTCTCCCCAGCACCAGCCAGGTTTTCAACTCCAGGAGACAATTCTTCTTAGTATTTCTCCTTGTGTTACTCACCTGGAGGAAAGTATATTATATATATGAAGTCTATGATGCATGCCTTTCACAGACTTCAGAGAGATAAAAAATGTAGGAAATTATGTATGCTAAATGCAGAAGGAAAATCAGTAGATTATTGAACTTTCATTTTTAGAATGATATTTTTTGTCCTTGTTATTGTTTTGTTTCTGGTGCTGGGAGTCAAACCCAGAGCCTCACTCATGCTAGGCAAGTGCTCTAACAATTAAATATACCTCCAATTGAGATTTGAATGGAGTAGGGAAGTGGCATCTGAAATGAACAGACATTTCTCAGACAAAGAAGTAAAGGCAGCAAATAAACATATGAAAAAATGTTCAACATCACTGGTCATTTGAGAAATGCAGATAAAAACAACACTGAGATTTCACCTCACCCCAGAAAGAATGACTGTTATCAAGAAATCAATAACAAATGCTGGCAGGGGTGTGGAGAGAAAGGAACCCTTCTCCATTGTTGGTGGGAGTGCAGACTGGTGCAACCAATGTGGAAATCAGTATGGAGATACCTCAAAGAGCTAGGGCTAGAGGTCCCATTTGACCCAGCTATTCCCCTGCTGGGTATCTTCCCAAAAGGATTAAAAGAATCACACCACAGTGATACATGTGCACCCATTTTTATAGCGGCACAGTTTGTAATAGCTAAAGCTTGGAAACAGCCCAAGTGCCCATCAACTGGAAACTGGATAAAGATGTGGTTTTTTTATAAAATGGAGTACTACTCAGCCCTAAAGAATGAGAAACTAGAGACATTTATAGCTAAATGGATGCACATTGAGGCAATACTCTTAAGTGAAATAAATAGGACACACATGTGTAAATACCGAATAGTTCCTCTGGTGTGAGAAACTGAAAGTGTAAATAAGGACTAAAATGATTAAAATGAAGGAAGTTATTCTTGTAACCACGTCTGCAGAGAAGTTGGCTTTTGAAGAAGACAGCACTGAGAAAAAGAAGCTTCTCAACCACACACACTTGGCCAAAGAACAATGGTAACCCGTCCCTCCCTTAATTATCTCTCTTCTACTTTCATGGCCTTTTTTTTTTTTTTCTGGATTCCACTTGTGAAAGAAAACATGCAATAGGGCCAGGGATTTAGCTCAGTGGTTTCGCCACCTGCTGTGCAAGGGCAAGGACCTGAGTTCAATCCCAGGCACCAAAAAAAAAAAGAAAGAAAGAAAACATGCAATAAATGCACGTATGAAAATATCACAAATAAACCCATCATTTTATTTAATTGATGTGCTAATAATTATTTTTAAAAAGAGAAAAAGCAAACAAGAGTAGACAGAAGCAGTCCACAAAGTCCCACATTCTTGTCAACCACATAGCCTACTGTTTTTATGATGTATCTAAAGTTTATTTCTGTGAAAAATGAAAATCTAGAAGTTAAGATGGGGAAATGGATTAGATACATAAAAATGTAAGGGACATATATTTCAGCCAGCTCCAACTGGAAAGAAAGAACTTTATTTTGAGGCTAGTGAGAACATCAGCCTCCCTGGAAGCATCGGTGTACCCTGGTTCATCCAGAATAGTTCCAGGCTACTTTATGCGTGATGTCGTAGTGTAATTACTGATAGCACTTACTTGCCTTCAAAGGGGTTTTGGATTTGGGTTTGAGTAACAGCACTGCTGTTATTCTATACACACCTTAAATATGATCCTACATAAGACTCAGTGGGTAAGTTGAGGTGTCAATATGTGCACAAAACCTCATGAAACTTGTTTGAAAATTTTCTCTTTTGATTTTTGTTCCCAAAGCCAAGTTTTAATAACAGACTTTTGAAAGTCACTTTTCCGTGTTAACTAAAAATTGCTATGAGTAGGAAGTGGCATAATAATGGTTTACAGAGATCAGAAGTTTAAGTTTTCTGACATCACTAGAAGGCTAAAGATAACAAGTTACATATTTTCCTTCAGTGATTGACCCCATAGACTCACTAGCAAACACTCACCTTGTTTCTCCTAATGATACAAGCTGACTCCTTTATTCCCAGCTAATGTGCACATTGTAAACAGTAGAAAGGGACACAGAGGAAGAGATGGAACTGTACCAGGAAGGGGTGTGGTTTCCCAGAAGTTCCAGATAATGTTTATTTATGAACCATTGGATAGAACTGTGTCCTATGGCTACCTGTAGGTGGAGAGCAGGGTAGTGCCTACTTTAGTTTTTCATTTTAAGCTACATACTTTGCCATTTCCATCAAAACTGGACTTGTCTTATCCTAGACTGGTATAATGAATTAACAAAGATGAGAGGGCTTAAATATGGACTTTTATTTCTCCCACTGCTAGATATTGGTAAATCTAGCTTGGTTAAGTTCCAGAAAGGGTTTATTGGTTTGTAATTGGCTATCTTCTTGCTATATCCTCAATAGGTGAGAGAAAATGATTCAAGCTCTCTCTGTGTTTATAAGGGCAACAATCCCATTTATGAAGGGCTACATCCTCAGAATTTAAGTCCTTAGTAAAGGCTTCATCGCCAAATACTATCACATGGGGCATCAGGCTTCAACATACGAATTTTGTAAGAATACAAGCATTTAGTTTATAGTGAAGTTTGTTAATAATAAGGAGAGAATGGCTATTATCTGCCAGCTGTCACCCACTTCAGAACAAAATCTAACTGTACATAATGTAAAACTTTAGGAAAGAGAGAGAAAGTGAGCTGACTGAAGAACAGATATGCATGAATAGTCTCATTTGGTTGCATCAGTTCTTTTGAATCACCACAAATATTAGTTGGAATATTAATGAACTTCTATTATGAAGCAAAATATTGAACTCTAGAGACTACAGGGAAGAAAGATTATCTCTCATTTTAGTTAGGTCCAAATAGATTAGAACTCACCTGGGACTTGGACAGAGTTTTCATAGCAGATTGCTGGGTATTTTATTTGAAATTTCTTTGTAAAGTTAGGGCAAGGATGAGTAAGGATTACTACTGCGACTTTCATTCTGCCTATTCACTAGATGCGGAGTTCTTTCTGCTGGGAACAGAAACCCACAGTGGACAAATAAATTGCAATGATTCTGTACAGGTGTGTTTTTTGGCTTCCATGTGCTGTTCTCAACATCGAAGGTCAGCAGGGTTTTCATGGTCCTATTTTAAGAATACTCTCCTTATTTAGAATTAGTGATGTGGCACACAATGCCTTAGATGTTGAAAATAAGAAACATTTTCATTACTGTGGCAGAGAAAACCAACATGTAAACAAATAAATATTAGCATTCATTATTTCGGATTAATGCAAGAGATCAATACATTTTTGTAATAGAAAATAATAGAGGAAACAAATTCAAAAAGGATTCCCATGAAAATTTCCTTAAGGAGATGGTACTTAATCTGAAACCTAAAGGACTGAAAGAAGAGAGAATCATGTAGTAACCCAGGACAGAGTGATATTAGCAGAGGGAAGAAATGTGCAAAATATTCACAGGAACAAAATGCTGGTAATCCCATGGGCTGCCATCCACTCTACTATGTCTTTTTATTTTTTCATTTGAAATGCCAGTTCTAATATTCATTCATTTTACTTTGTTCACCTATTCAATTTTGAATATTTATATTTATTGTGCACTGATTGTTATTATAGATGCTCTAATTATAAGAGAAAATTAAGCACTCTTTTCACACTATAATCAAGATTTAAAGGGTTAAATATAATTAAAAGGGAAGCAGGATTATGGAAACATTATGTTTGTGTCTTGGTATAAAAATTTAAAATTTTTGCTGAATTTCAGGATGGATTTCTGTTATTTGCATTTTCTTTGTATTTGAATGTTCAACAGAATCCAGGAGTAAGATATATATTTAAAATACTTGTATGTGAAGTGTTTTCATTGTTAATATGTTTTAGAGATTTCCTGAAACATTGTTGGTTATTTTCATAAAAAGACCTTCATTGGCATTATATTCAAACTTTAAGTAGTTCGATTGGTACCCTAATTCATTTTTTTTTGGCACTGGGGATCAAACTCGAGACCTTGCACTTGCGAGGCAGATGCTGGAACCAGCAGATGCCGGAACCACTGAGCTAAATCCCCAGCCCCCCTAATTCATTTTTAAATTCTATTTTTTTTGAAGATATACTAAAAATAACTCAAAATACATCCTAGAGTTAAATATAGGTACTAAAACTATAAAAGTGAAGAAAACCTATATGTAGATTAGGCAATTGTTTCCATAGATATGACACCAAAAGCACAAACAATAAAGGAAAAATATATATGTTGGGTTTTATCATAATTAAAATCTTTTGTGCTTCAAAGGACACCATAGATACAATGGAAAACTGAAAAATCAATTCACAGACTGGGAAAAATCTGACAATCATCTATTGATAATGAACTTTTGTCTAGACTATATAAAGAATAGTTGCAACTCAATAATAAAAAGACAGATAACCCCATTAAAAAAGTATACAAGGATCTAAATTGATAGACTTGCAAATATCCATATATATGTGTAAATAGTTAATAGCTACATGAAAAGATCCTCAATGTTAGACAAAGGGGCATGCAAATAAACATCACAGGAGCTAACACATCACACACACTGTGATGACTATATTTAAAACTATAGATAGTAACACATGAAAGTGAGAAAGTACAGCATTCATACACTCTTGGTGGAGATGAAAAATAGTGTGGACATTCTGGAAAACAGTCTGGCAGCTTCTCGGGGAATTAAAAACAGAGTTGTTCTATAACCCAGTAATTACACTATTAATATATGCTGAAGAGCAATAAAAGCATTTGTCCACACAAAGCTCTTGGACATGAACCTTCATAGTAGCATAATTTTGTAAGAGGCCCAGAGTAAAAGAAAGTTGATCATCCGTCAACTGAGAAATGGGTAAAGTTTTGGTGTATTTATACAATAAGATATTATATGATACATGAATTATACCTTAATAATCTGTTATTTTAAAAGCTAATTTTTTTAAAATTCCAAATTAAACATGATTTAGTAGAGATTAAAAAGTAAGTAAAATAATTTTTCTTCCTGTATTCAATCTATATTAGTTGAATTACATATTTTGTTTGTTTAAAGTAATGCAAATGTATGAATTTCCTCACAATTGGAGAAGTGAGACAAAATTTTAACACTGTGGTGTGGGAACAAAGAGTGGGGAAAGGAATAGAAACAGTAGAATCCATGTTGTCATGGTGAATCTGTGTATTACTACCATAAATACTGACAACGTTGACTACAAAATACTAGTTAGAAGGACAGTATTGAAAGAATGGTTTTTGTAATTATTAATAATCCCTAAGACTGATTTAAACTTTAGTTACTGAGCTTGGGATTATTAATTATTATTGTCAAGATTTTAAAGATGCATATGCATCTGTTGTGGAGATGGCACATTTGATTTGAATATGTTTAAATCACAAAATATATTTTTCTTTCCCTCTTTTGCACAATTCAAAAATATATTTTTAGGTATCATATTATTTTGTGCCTTAAATTGCACCTTGGAGGCTATTTAATGCAAAACATGCACAGAATATATGTATTTATTTAGCAATGCTCATTTTAATGCTTGCAGTAGAGTATATTGCTTCTGAATACACATTTAAAATTTTCAAATTATGTTGTTGTTTTAAATATAAATATTTTAATCAAGCTTTCACTGAAGTTTGAAGCCCATTGGGATATTTAAAGAAAGATACACGAAGGAACATTTTCTGTATTTAAGTTTTTATTTTCAATGTATGCTTATTTTGGTAAAATCCCTTAAGTTTATCTCTAAGAAACCAAAGTAGTGTGCAGTTCCATGGTAACAGGTGTCTTCAGTGGCTCTCAGTTTGGTTTGGTTTGTCTTACTCGGTAGACATAATAAGTACATTTAAAGTCCTGATTGGAAGACTATTTCAGAAAGTTTGGCTATTAATCCAGCTTTCATCTCATAGCATTGTGACAATTACTTTACTTTTGTCTCTTTTTGTTCATCACAGACTTCATTCTTTCTGTTACTCAAGGTGAGTGACAGGGTCAATCAATATTACTTTCACTAGGAAATTCACTGGCAAAAAAAATTTACCCTTTTAAATACTCTATATCTAGTAAACCAGGGTAGCTTATTTCATATCATCTAAAAAACAGAATCAAAGAAATACCCTAAAACAAATACTTTAAAGAAGCTTTAAAGAAGTTAAGGCTTTCAGTATAATTTATCCTAAAGTAACACTTGGTGGTTGGTTTTCCCTGCAGCCACTCAGTCTGCTTGAACACCGGAAGTCAGTAGGATTGCCAGCCCTAAGGTTTAGCTTGCTATGTACAATCCAGCACTCGAGTGTGGGATAAGGAACAGTGTTGGAAGTGATCATGCTTCGGTTTTTATTTCATTTCTGCTGCTGGTTTAGTTTGATGTCTCTGAGTTTCTACCTTTTGAAAATAAGATATATTATACTGATTTTATCAGTTTGTTAAAAGGATTTAGAAAAATAAAAATAGTAGGTAATATACTCAGATTAATAGTGAACATGGAATAAATATAAACCTTTCTCGCTGCCTCCTATCAATATCAAATCAATTGACAAGATACACAATATCTGAGTGTAGTATGCTTATTTTACATTGAAGATTTTATTCTCTAGTTTGGTTAAGGGTAAATATAATAATGTTTTGTTTTGGGTTTTTTTGCTGTGGGCAATCCAAGTTTTAATGGCAGCCTTTCTTCCCTTTAGCTCCCATATTTGCTCTTCATTTTTCTCCTCCTTTGCTCTCTTTATACTGTTTGTACTAATATTTTCATACATTTACAGTTTTACCTTTGCATTAAAATAACAATAGAAACAGAGTTTTCTGTTTGGAGAGTGATTCTTTAACTTACAAAAAATCAGTGATTCTTCTGTAAATGAATTGTAGTATCTACCTTGTAGTTTTTGATTTAAAAAGCATGTTTGTAGCCACTATTCCACTTGATTCCTATCCCTGTAAAATAAACAAATTGGCAATGGATTTTGAAGAAATTTTCCAATGTCCATTTTAAGACAATCTCTGTTGTATAATGCTAGAAAATTTGAAATTCACATAATTTGATGTATTGAATGATTTATTTGCTGTTATCCTTCTGGCGCTCCTTTATGTAAAATGAATTGCTGTGGGTTTAGTAATTTAAAGGCCCTTGTTTGAACTTCTGTTTGATTTTTAAATTGTTTTGTCAATTGATCTGCCAATATCACTTAACTGCCAAGTCATAGTTTTCATTGCTCTAGTAATAACTCAGGTAAAATGTGATTGGGACAGCTGCAAATTGCTTTGTACATTTTATATCAGAGTTTCTTGTATTTTTTTAATTCCTTAATTTGATGTCAAAAGGGTCTTATCAATGCATGATTTTTATTCTTAAAATTTTTAATACATTTGTTTATTCATAATCTCAAGAGTAATTTAGCAAATAATTGTAATCTAAAATACAAGGGTGGAGTATAGAGCAGTAGATTATTGGCCCCATTTCTTAAAACTCCTTATGTGTGTTGCTTGGACCTTATTGTCAAGTCTATATTTATATAAATGGATCACATTTTTGTGTCTATTCTTTACAAAATGAAGAGACACAGGCAAAGGCACCAGATGCTTCATGTGAAAATTTCAAATGGAGTTGTATAGCCAAAGTTTCAGATGAAAAATGCAGAGGGAAGTAATTGGCCACGTTTCAAACTCTTTTGAGAGACTGATCCAGTAGTTCAAAATGGAAAATGAAGTTTCAGAAAAAAACACTCCCCAAAGAAGCATGATTCATCTTGTGTGGCAGTAAATATAACTCTTAGAGCTGTGGTATGTATTTGACCACTTTTCTGGAGTCCTAGTGTATCTCTGCAATTCAGCTTCTCAGCAACTCTGAGAGTCCAGCTCCAAGGCTTCCCCTGACAGCCCAATGTTTGTCTTAATTCTGCTTGTCATATTGAGAGATCACCCAGATCTCCCATGCCTAGCTCTGCTACTTAGCACTGTCCTCACATTGGCTTCACTTGTATAGATTATTAGTTAATAAAAGTGATTGAGGAGGTCCACTAGATTGAATCGGTGGCTTTTTTTCAAATACGTATTGAGCATGCCTAATCCAAAATGCTTCAAAATCTGAATGCTTTTAGGTGCTGACAAGATGCCACAAGTGGAAAATTTCACATCCGAGCTCATGTGATTGGTTGCAGTAAAAATGCAAGTGCACTGAAAGTAGCACAAACTATGACTTTTTGGCTTTGCATATAAGGTACAGATGAACCATAAATGAATTTGGGCTTTTTTTTCATAAATGAATTTTGTATTTAGACTTGGAGATTTGGGTCTCATTCCCAAGATACCTCATTATGTATATGCAAATGCCGCCCCCTCCCCCCAAAAAAAGGAAAGCAAAAGAAATCCAAAAACATTTCTGGTCCCATTCGTTTTGAATAAGGGATACTCAACCTGTATTTACCCAAGTTAGAATCCAGCCATTATTGGACATCTCTAATTTTGAAGGTTTTTAGTTTTATTTTATTTTTATTTAATGTGCATGCTAGAGATAATTGTTAAGATAGTCATATCTTTAGCGCTTTTTAAAAATTCTAGTTCTATAATCTGAAGTCATAGAAAGTATATGTTAATTACTTAGCATGTGCTTGGCGCATGGCTAGTGCTGTAAAGCTTTTGGCTGTTGTGAAGAATAAATGAGATTTTCTATCTTTATCTCCATTCTATTTCTATCTCAGTCATAGATATAACCATATCTATCTCTGTGTATTTATTTTCTACCCCAATAAATGATGCCCAACACATTTCAAATATTCAAAAATATTTGAAAAAATATTGTTTTTCACACTTCCACACACATTTTCCACTATTTTGAAAAAATATTTAAATACCATACAGTGTGATCATGAATTTCATATGAATAACAGATTCAATTCTTTCACAAGTACTTTTCTCATTTTAAGTAAGTAAATAGTTTTAATAAAGAAGCGAAAAAGTAAATAATAGAATCATTAAATTTTGGAAATGGAAGGAAACAATTTCATTCAATTCTTACTGTTTTCAGATGAGAAAATTGGAATCATTTAATCCATTCATCATCTAGAGCATACTGTTTGGTTTATACATACTTCCTCTGAAATGTACTACTATGTAATCTGTGGTCATAAAGTTTTATTACTTTCTGCCCGGAGTTAGCCCTTTCTGATTATATTTTGTTGATTACACGGGGCCACCAGAAACTCATTCCTAGCCAACAATGCAGAACTGGGGAAATTAGAATTCATCTATTTACCTTTATAATATTTTACAGCTAAAGATTAAGAGCTGATATACAAGAGTAGCAACAGGAGACCATATTCTACTCTGTCTAAAATACAATCCAATCATTTTATTTAAAATAGTTCACATCCTTGAGATCTCTATTATTTAAATATTATTTCCTTTCCTTTCCCCCTCTCTCTTTTTCTCATTCTTTCTCTCTCATTTTTCTTTTTGCCCTCCTGCCATTCCTCCCTCCTTTCCTTTTTTTGTTTTTACTACTAATTCTTTAATAGACATTCTATTTGCATGTACTATGAACAAAGTGAGATAGATGCTTTGGATGTGTGTAATGCAAATATCTACTCTTACTGGAGCTTATAGTTCAGCAGGTAGGCAGTCTGTACAAAAATAAAGACATTCAGACTGGGATCTGTCTATGTTCTGTGGGTGAGATAAGTATTGTGGAGCAGAGATGATGTTTTAAAACTTCATCCTGGATGTATTACTTCATGCCAGTAAGTCCTATTGTTTTGGGTCCAGGAAAAATATGGGCCATTGTGACCTGTATGACAAACTCTATGACCATACAACATTAAAGTATGGATTATATGATAACATATGTAATAACTTTTTAATATTAAAAATCACCACAAACAAATGCAGTTATATGACAAATGAGAAGATGCCTACTCTGGGTGCCTGAAATAGAAATCTGTTCCTTTTCTCCTGTGCAAGAGAACAAATAGTAAGATAAAAAGCAATTACTGTGCTCATAAAGACTTTTGAGAAAGTATGGGGTTGACAGGGCTGCTTAATTAAACCTACAAAGAACAATCCCAAACTTACCTTTTTGTATGGAGCAGGAGGCTGGTAATTTCAGGGAATGATGGAGAGGTCATGTGGAAGGGGACAAGTGAAAGCAAAATTACTCCTTATTGCCCAACAGGGAAAGGGAGAAACAGTGGATAAACCATCAGCATTATGCATGTGTCAGAAAGAAAGCTGTAGAGGGCTAAGAGTGGATGGCGGAGGATCCCAATGTCATGTCTGGTTTGAGTTCCATGGCTCATGGCTCTAACTGGGGCCAGTTAGTAGGAAAAATAGCTCTGTCCAACCTGACACCTCAAGTTCTCAAGGCATTCAGTGATAATAATTACGTTAGTTAACATTTTGACTGCTTACTACATATTTGGACTTGATAAATGTATTCATTTTAATCTTCTCAGCAACTCCCTAGAGTGTATCCTAATATTATCTTCCTCAGACAGGTAAGGAAATGATGAGGAAATACCTTAGCCCTGATTACCCAGATGCAAGCTGAAGCCATTAACTATATTAAATACCGCTCCTATAATAAGAAAATGTCATTAAATATTTATTTATATAGTGCTTAGCAGTTTCAGAGGCTTCCTATATCCCTTACTTTTAGTGATTATCACAACACTCCTGTGAGATATGTTGTGTCAGGTACATATATTGATCTCTTTAAGGATGACAAAATTGAAGCTCAGAGACCACTGTGCCTAAGAACACATAGGCAATAAGTGGTAAACCTAGCGGTCAACTTTTGGTCTGTTTTCCCAAATATAGCCCACTACATTCAAATGTCTGTTCATAATTTAAACATATAGACTGCCAACTAGTTTTTTGGCACACATCCAATCAAATTGGCTAGCACCTAGTAGCTTCTGAGGCTCAGAAATATAAATTTCAGCTCCTTAGTAATTATCTTTTGCATTCTATAGTTTTCACTGGAGTTACCAGATAAATGAGATGTCACTGCCCTCAAGAGCAGGGATCAGTGGAGCTGGCTTTTGATTGGCTCCATCTGTTGCTAGGAGGAGTCCTGGTCGCCCAGCAGCTGCCAGCCAAGCAGGCACTTCTGAGGTTGATAGTAGCTAGGGAAGAGATGTGTCCTAACCTGTCAAGGACATCCTTCAAGTTGATGTTTTTTTCAGCTAGGCTGACAGAATTCCTGATTTTGATGCATGTTATTGCTTTTTCTGTGAAGCTCATGTTTGTCTTTTTTTTTTTCTTCCCTTTCCTTTCTTAATTTGATTTAATTGCTGACGGGCCATATTCATGCACCTAACAAAAGAATAAGAAAATTCCAATTAACATCTGAAATACAGAATGCTGTTCCAGTTCTAGTGGGAAAGTTACAAATTGTTTGATTGAAAGAAATAAGGCTATTTCTTTCAAATAAAAACACTGGACGCACATCATTTTCCTGGCAATGACAAAAGAGATTTTAAAAGGTTCCCTTTAGGATTTTGATGAAAGAATGAGAATAGTTTGATTTGGATGGTTTCTCATGTTTTAAAATCCTGTTTATCTGCAATGTGACTGAAATAGAATCTGGGGAAGGAAAAGCATTATGTTCATTCCTTCCTTTCTTGCCTTTATATATTATGAGCTGTCTGCCTGGAATGTTTTTCACCCTATTTGGCTAACTGCTCTTCGCTCTTTAATATACAGCTCACATGCAGGACTTGTGACAAAATTTTCCACATACACGTCTACCACCAGTGGTTATTTACTTCCTTTGTAGTGTCCTCAAAATACTTCATTTATATTCTTATTTTGGGACTTATGATAGTAAACTGTCTTTATATTCATCACTTTCTTTGTGGTTGTTTCCATAACTACGCAGTTGAATGTCTAATGTTCAAGGATTATATTTTACATAGTTTCAAATTTGTGCCACCTAGTAACATGCCTGGCCCTAAGGGACATTGCTTCTTAAACCCCAAACATCTGCACCAGGTCATTTAATGAATTAGCAAGTGCATAGTGTTGTATATATCTCTTCTTCATCTGTAAGCAGCTCAGTTCAGGTTCTCATGTCTCAAGCATCAGGCTCAAAAGGAAAAATAAGTAAACCAACAGCAAGAAATTCATGATTATATCTCTGGCCCCCAAACCTGAAGTGTGATGGAAAACTATGGTGAATGTTTAAGTTAAAACATTTTATTACACTAAAAGGCACGCTGCCATTAATTCCCATTCTCTCCTCCCTTTGAACACACTTATCCCATCATTTTTGCTAATTTCTGAAGCAGTTCTGGAAATCCTCTTTACTTTTACTTCTGTTGTGGCTATGTCAGTGTTCTTAGTCGATTTCAGGATGATTTTGACTTTGGGGAAGAGCAAGAAGTCACACAGTACCAGATCCAGTGAATAAGGTGGATGAGGACAACTTAATGTTCTCAGGCGCCCGCCTTCATGGATGCCTCTGGGTAGCTGCATTCACTTTGTATTTTATCATAGCTCCTAGAGACACCCAGGAAGGATAGCTCCAAGAACTGCTTCAGAAAATGGCAACAATGATGGGAAAATAGGCTAGAACTGAAGAGAAGAATTTTGAGAATTAACAGCAATGTGTCTTTTACTGTTGTTTGAAAACAATTAATCGTTCCCTCTAGTTTTCTGTCATGTCCTGTATATTAACTGCCTCCAACTGTATGCACACTTGAAAGTATTTGAGCATTTTCTAATTCTGCAGTGTGGAAAGTGGAGTGCAGTCTGTTTAACCTGGAAGGAACTTCAGAAAGTTGGATGGCCCACAGTCTCTTCAACTTCAGTCACCAGCGGGTATTTCTCACTTGATGGTTCTGCAGAGCAAGCTTGTGCTTCCTTTCGTATTCTCCATAACACAATAATAGTTGTATATTTTGAATTCACAATAAAGACTAAGATCGGACTTCACTTATTTTCTTCATCACATTCTCAGATTCTCTACATTGCAAAGTATATTAAAGAACAAAGACAGCTCAAGTTTGGAGAATCCATTAAAGAAGAGGTTGCTCAACTTCCAGTCAAAGGATTAGAAAGGAAAACTTGCTTCATCATCCATTTCCTTTCTCTGACCTGGCTCTTGACTGTCTTCACCTTCCTTACTCACCTTATCCCTTTTCAAGATGAAGAATGTACTCGGTGTTGAAAAGTATAATTCAAACTATTAAGCAGTGCCAGCATATTTTGGAGACTTCTGAACCTGAACTGAGCTGTTGGTAGATTGAGACCAGTATTACATCATAGTATGCCCTTGCTAATTTTCTTTCTCTTGTCTGAAGCACTTCTTTCTTCACTGCCTGGCTGATTTTTGATCGGCTTATTGTTCAAAGCTATTTCCCTGCTGCAGGGCTATCTATGCTTTCCTTACTACATTACTCTTTTTCTCCATAGTGCTTATCATAATTTGCAACGTTTATTTTTTTTGTGTTCTTAGTAACTTAACTTCTGTCTCTCTAAGTAAATTGTAAGTTCCACAAGTTCAGAGAAAAACTATGGGTAGAGATTTACACCTTGCATGTGATACCTGATGTATAATATATGCTCAACAAATTTTCATTTAATAGATGAATTGACTAGTTAATTAATCAATGAATTAGTAGATTTTGTCTATTTTTCCAGTTGAGTATTTAGTGGGGCTCTGTTTCTTCAAGACCCTAGCAAGATAAAGAGACTCAGGTCTATGAAACTAATCCTGAAATGATTTTTGCTCCGCGCCAAGTGATTATCTTCATCTTTGACTCATTCTAATAAACCCTTTTCCTGATATCACAGACTGCTTACTAGTTTTCACTTTTTCACAGCAAAACTTTAGGTCTGCATTTCTTGAGACTTTCACTATCTCACCTTATTTTCTTCATGGGTAGTGACTTCTCTCTTTAGACCAGTTTATTTGGCATGCTCTTACACTGTCTGATTTCTGGACAGTCTTTAGGTTTTCTTTTCTTTCTATGCCATGATCACCTTGGCAATCTTATGAAGTCTATAAACTTCCATTTCAAAATAATAATTTCCAGTGCATAAAATAAAAAAAATACAAGATTATAAATATTAATTATTTTGAAATTTATACTGAGATAGAGTAGCTATGACTCTCAATTCTTATGACTGCCTTTAGGAAAGACCTAGTCTGATCAAAATTGGCTCCTTCCACCCCTCTGCTTGCTCTGGTTCCAAGCAATTGAGAGATAGTAGATTGGCTGTCCAGGACTGCGATTTGGGCCAATGGTCATCTGTGTGTAAGCTAAAAACCAAGGTAAACTGTGAAGTCTCTTCCAAACAAGTCCATCATTAAACTTTAGCTAACCTTTAATAATCAACCTCAATGAGAAATGTGTTCCCGCAAATATCCAATAAGTTTCAAAGTCAGTTACACCTACATTTATTAACATTCAAGTGGACCGTTGTAATTTAATAAGCACTGCTGGTAGCCAGAACTGGGAAGGGGACTGCCATGTGACAGAGTAGGTAAGATTTTCCAACCAGGGCTCCAATGTACGAGTGCTGCTAGGTGTCAGTGTCTCAGAGACCAAGCCGCAAGGTGGTGGAGGAGGTTGCCTGTGCTCCCCTAGGCTTTGCTGGGGTTTCTGTTGGGGTTTGCTGGACCTGAACACAAACAATAGAGAAAAATGGGTCTCAGTGGGAGGAGTGGAGCAATGAGCACATGGAAGAAAAATAAAGACAACAAATACCTGAGACAGCTTTGTAATTCCGACACAGAAATAAAGCCCTTTGAATGAAGAAATACAGAATAGAATCAGTACATTGTGGAAAGAATCTTGGTCTTGGAGCTGGAAAGCTTGAGTCCACATACTGACTGGCTCAGTGCTCTGTCGGTTGCACATTGCTCTGAGGGTTCTTTCTAAAACTGCATGGCATCCCAGTAATATTCCTCTAAGTTTGAAGTTGCCCCTACTTTCCCAAATTGTGAACTTGACAGGCAATGTTTAATTTAGCAAGAATTTACTGAGCATTTCTAGTATGTTAGCACTGTTAAGACATCCTTTTAAGAACTACACCATATCTCACAGTGCCAAGAATTAAATAAGAATAAATGTGTATTTGAGGAGTTCCTAGACTTGCATGTTTTCATATTAGTAATCATGCATGCTATATTGTCTAGTTTTTCACCTCATATTCTAAAGACTTAAATTCTCTCATTTTTAAAACAATGTACATTAGGAGGGGAAACAATTTTAGGAATATTTAAAATATATGAAAGAATAAGCTATAACCTCAAGCACTGCAGAAATACGCATTTACATACAACCAGTTTGTATGGTAATCACCAGCCATTCGCACCCAGAATTTCTCAGCAGTGGAATGGAGTTGAATTAGCAGGATGTAGTCAAAAGTGATCTAATTTCAGCTACAAATTTTCCCAAATTGATGGGAACAGAGAAGCCGTTTTTACATCTTGGCTTTCCTTCAATCTGCAACAAACCCAATTTTTCCTGCCTATCAAAATCATGCTCATCCCCTACCCCCCACAAAAAACCTACACCTTTTGTTAAGCAGTTTTTGGAATCCTTACCAAATGGAAATATTTGTTCTTTTCTTTTGTGCTCCTGCTCTACTCTGTTGGTGGATTTAATCATTTTTTAAAAATTTTTTCTGTCATAGCTCATTATAAGTTCTATGAGATCAAGGTATAGATATTTTTCTTTTCTTCCTTCTAAATCATCTGGTAGTATCACAAATAGCAGAGGACAACAATAATGGTTAAGTGAACGAATGGATGAATGACTGAAACTAACAGAACCTTAATTCTTCATTCAGTAAAGATCTTGGGAATGGTTCCTGCCTACTGTGTACCTCCTACTATGTTTAGTCTTGGGATTGCAGGTGTCAGCTAATGCCTGTCGCCAAAGGATTAATATTTAGTGACAGGTACAGGTTTCCCCCAAATGTTAAAATAGTACACCCCCCCGAAGATGGAGTTCCTACCATTTTTGAGAATCTATGGAAAAATCAATAGCTCTTAAAAATCTAACACTCATTGAAGGATAGAAGGGAACTTTTGAGAAATATAGCAAGCATGAAGGAAACAGTGTGATTCTGCTGTTAGTGCCCAAAAGATATTAGATATGTGAGTGATAGCCAAGCAGCTCTGTGGATTTGGGGGATACAAAAGACTCTATTTCAGTGTCAAAGCAATGCTTCCCTTCAGGCCTCACCCAAACCATTGCTGCAATCCTGCTTTACAACCTATTACCCACCCACCCCCAATAGGTACATACACATATACATCTCGAATGAGTATTCTGAGGATTAATGAATGTATAGCACTTTGCAGATACAAATGCTGTATAAATTCTAAGTGATGTTGTTATGTTGGGGGCGATATGTCAATGAAATATTCACCAAAGCTCCCATTTGCTAAAGCCTGGACTAATGTATTAAACTCCTGCTGCAGAAGCATACTTCTGCAGAGCCTTATGTATTCTTTTCTTTCGACATGTGAGTCAGCAATTAGAAATAATTATATTTCAGTATTCCTTGTGTTGCCAATCAAGAAATCTGCATTGAACAACATGGCATGTGGTCTTTGAGTTCTAATTACAAAGTTACATTTTTCTCTTCCTTCTTCAGAGTATTGTATGTAAACCAGTGTAATAATCCAAAAGATGGCTTTTTTTCCCATTTTAAAAATTTTTGCTTGTATCATTTACAGAGAAGTGAATGGATCAGTTTGTTGGCTGAGACTCTGATTGGAGGAGAAAACATAACTATACATATCATATAGTACTTTAATTGTTCTTGATAACATGTGTGGCTAAAAAGGTAATAAAGAGTTAGCAATTACCTTTGCTATGCCAAAATGAAATCCAGATAATTAAACTTGCATAGAACCATTGGAAGAAGGTTAGGCTATCTCACTGTGAGGAATTCTGCTAGCTACCTAGATTTTCTTTTACTTGTAAACCTGTATTTGAGCCTGAGTTTGCAGAGTTTAGGCTAAAACATGTTCAGCGATAATGATATCTGTGCTAACGAGATAAGAAGATTGGACTATGAAACATTAGTACTCTGTCTTATGTTCTTCAGAAATGTAAAATTTGGACTTTAGAGATTTGTTTTCAATTTGACAGTTTTGACTTTACACATTTCTTAAGGGATTATAAAAGTTTGATGCAAAATTATAGATTACTTTTGTGTACTACATTTATAAAGAAAGCAGTCATTTCATTTTTTATGAAAGCTTAATAATGTTCTTTACACAACTAAAGAACTTACTAAACTTTAATTAGAAGATAAATACTGATGTCATGTTTTGAGACTTCCTGTTTCTTATTAAATCACGACAATTTTTAAAGACTTGTTTTAAAAGTAAAATGAAATATCTCTATTGGAGTGCTTTGAAATGAGAATTATGTTAAAGTAGCTGTCAAATATGGAAATGTTTGTGATAAAAATATTCTCTACACAAACTTGATTTTGACAAATATTTCAAAGAAGGAATTATTTGATTTTATATGACAGGATTTCTTAAAGAGAACGATCCCCGGTACCAAAAAAAAAAAAAAAGAAAGAAAAAAGGAAAGAGAAAACCTATATTTACTTTTAAAAATATTACATCAAAATAACCATTCTAGCTTAGTGTACTTTGTTATATTTTCCTGAAACACTTCATTAGCGTTTAATCAATAGCATCCCTTCTGTGATTATATTCAGCTCATCCCACCTGGACAGAAAGTTAGGAGAGAAATGTAGACATTAATATGATATCTCAACACTTAGACATTCTCTCTTTGAATTCTTAATTTTAATATAGTTTTTTTTTTTTT